>OW386291.2:29628202-30228202 GCA_936432065.2 Rutpela maculata | reverse complement strand
TAATGTATATTGTAATTCCTGTAGCTTAAGGTGACTTTTATATGAAATAAAATTATTTGTGCATATTATCTAGTAAAATGAGGCTTACAGAAACAGAAGGAATTGAAAGTTTCATTATGATTCTATGTGGAGATAAAAAGCGAACGAAAGAACAAGTTTGTGATTTTTTCAACAAGTATCCAAATCGAGAACCAATTTCTCAGTCCGCCGTGGCGAAATAGAGAAAAAGTTTAGAGAGACTGGCAGTATTAAAGATCTCCATAAAAGTGGAGGAAAACAAACCTCTGAAAATAAGAAACTGGTCTTAGAAATGTACCTGTCAAATGCAAAAAATGCCATATACTCTTCGGTTTCGTATAATAACTGCGTTATACACATATCAGTTATTGGATAAAACAACTTACGGGGTGCGCACTTTTGGTTTTACCAACTAGTTTAGATTAAAATAAAAACTTAGAGATTTAGGATGTATAGGAACAAAAAGATTTATAAATAATTGTTTGGAATATGTTAGTCTGTTGATATTTTTATATAAGTTCACATGAAATAAATATTTTAATAATAATAATAATAATAATAATAATAATAATAATAATAATAATAATAATAATAATAATAATAACTGGTGGTGGAAGAAATTCCCTTCCACCCACCGCCATCTGGCCCGAGTTTTCAACTCATGGTTGAACGAGGGGCAGCCGATTCCGGACTGGTTTGCCGAGGGGCGTACTGTACTGATCCCCAAAAAGGGAGATCTGTCCAACCCGAAGAATTATAGACCGATCACCTGCCTCAATTCCTGCTACAAGATATTTACACGTATCGTGTATGCCAGGACATTGAGGTCAGTTGAGCCGGTCTCCCGACAGATACACGAACAGCGTGGTGGCAAGAAAGGTGTGGCAGGCTGCAAAGAGAACCTATTGATAGACCGCTGTATTACACAGGATTCTGTGCAATACAAGCGTAATCTATCAATGGCGTGGATTGATTACCGCAAGGCATTTGATACAACATCTCATGCACTATTATTACACTTGCTGCAATGCCTTGTGGTACCTGCCCCACTAGTGAGATGCATCGAACAACTGATGCCACTCTGGAGAACCCGCTTCACCATAACATCTGGTGCTCAGCGGGTATCAACAGAGTTGGTAACTTTTAGGAGAGGAGTTTTCCAGGGTGACTCCCTGAGTCCTCTCCTATTTTGCATCTCACTGCTGCCGTTATCTGTCAGGCTCCGCCAAACCCGCGGATACCAATGTGGCCCACCCAGCAATCGGAGGCATAAGGTCACCCATCTATTTTATATGGATGACCTAAAACTTTATGCCTCCGGAGAGTGCGAACTCCAGAACTCTCTAAGGGTGGTCCAAGAGTATACACGGGCCATTGGCATGGAATTCGGGCTGGACAAGTGTGCAGTCGTCCACCTCAAGAGAGGACGAAGCGGGATATTCCTTGAAGACGCGCAGCTCGCAGACGGAAGCATCCTACGACATCTGGATGCCGGAGAGACCTTCACGTACCTGGGTGTGGAACAACATCACATCCAGGACGTGAAACAAATTAAGGATACTCTCCGCGGCAAGTACAGACACCGGCTCCGAAAGATTTGGTCTTCCGAACTTTCGGGGAAGAACAAGGTGTCTGCAACTAATATGCTTGCCGTTCCGATTCTGCTCTACTCCTTCGGAGTAGTTAAGTGGACATTAGATGAGCTGCGCCAATTGGATAGGGATACCCGTAAGATGATGCATCTTCACAGGAGCATCCATCCTAGGTCGTCCGTTCCTCGAGTGTACCTCCCACGTCAACGGGGGGGCCGAGGACTCTTGAGTCTGTGGTGTGCGCATGGCAGAGTAGCATTGGGTGTGGCATGCAACGTCCTTAGGAGCTCGGACCCACTCCTGCGTTTTGTGAGAGATCATGAAACTGCAGGAGTTGGCGCATTTTTATTTAAGGCAGCACGTAAGGCCGCAGATGATCTCGGTCTCATATTCGACTTCAGGCGAGGAGGCCGGCGAGGTGCTGAGCTAGAATCAGTAACTGAGCTTGCGCCAAATCGCCTGACAGCCCAAATTAAAGCTGCCGAACAGAGAAATCTGTTCAGGCAGCACGTCGATAAGCCCATGCACGGTGTATTCTATAACAACATAGAGACACTGGGTTTATCGACAAAGCTGACCTTCGCTTTCTTACGGTCAGCAGGGCTAAAGTCGGAGACTGAGGGATTCATTGTGGCCTGCCAAGATGGTGTTATTAACACCTTGGTCTACCGCAGTCACGTTATGGGTGTGGAGGTCCCTGACATTACCTGTAGGACCTGCCGTCAGGCGCCGGAGTCGCTCATGCACTTACTATCTGCATGTCCGGTATATGCGACTTCGGCCTACATCCATAGGCATAACGCGGCTCTACGAGTGCTGTACTACCATCTTCGGCACTCGTATGAAGTAGACCAAACACCAGTGCTGCCTTACGTCCCCGGAGAGATCGAGTCCGTTGTCGAGAACGAGAAGTGCCGAATATATTGGAACTACTCGTTTCCGACGGTCAGGCAGATACAAGCAAACAAGCCTGACATAGTCCTCCTCGACCATCAAACCAAGGTGATGTATGTCATGGAATTCTCGGCACCTGCCGAAACAAACATCATCTTGAAGGAGGGGGAAAAAACGGGCTAAATACCGAGATCTCCGGTATGAGCTCCGAGCGCTATACCCAGACTACTCGGTCAAGATGGTCGTCCTGATAATCGGTGTACTCGGTGGAATAAGACCTACGCTGCTCTCGGAATTAAAGGCCATACCAGCCTGCCAAAAGTCAGCCGAATGGTTGGCAGGCCAAATGCAGAAGGCAGTTATCCTGGGGTCCCTCCGTTTGCTTAGGGCACATGAGTCTGGAATTTACAGTCACTGACCCTGCGGGATGCGGGGAGTGGCTGTGAATAATTCGCTGGCGCTTCTCTCGTGAGAATGTCGGAGACACGGGGAACTGTTCAGAATCGCGTGCGCGAAAAAAAAAAAAAAATAATAATAATAATAATAATAATAATAATAATATTACCATGGGATGCAAAGAACAGATAACGATAGATTCCATAATCCTGGAACAAGCAAGGAAAAAGAACAGAAGTCTCAATTTGGCATATATAGACTATCAGAAAGCATTTGACTCTATCCCACATAGTTGACTCGCAAAGGTTCTTGATATATATAACATCGATACAAGTATAACGCGGTTCTTGAAAGACACTATGGAGGCATGGTCTACAAAGCTATGTATTAGAACACCGGATACCCTTATTGAAATTAAAAAATCAATATAAAGAGAGGCATCTTTCAGGGCGACTCACTATCTGCTTTATGGTTCTGTTTGGCATTAAATCCTATCTCACGAATCCTCAATGAAACAGGCTACGGATTTTCTATAAAAGCAACGAAAGAGAAGTAATCAGCCACCTCTTCTATATGGATGACTTAAAAATGTATGCTGCAAACAAAAAGGAGCTAGAAACTGTATTGAAACTGACTCATGAACTCAGTTCAGACATTGGAATGACATTCGGTGTCAAGAAATGTCAGACGATCACCATAGAAAGAGGAAAACTGAAAGAATCACCACCTATGCAGTTAGATAACTCCACTGTCATCGAGGCTATGTCTGATGACCCATACAAATATCTGGGAATCCTCCAAACCAATAAAGTTGAGCACGGGAAAATTAGGCAGATTCTAACAGATCAATTTCGTAAAAGGCTTCGCAACATCTTGAAAACCAGGCTCAACTCTAGAAACATAGTAAAGGCAATCAACAGCTATGCCCTCCCTGTTTTGCAGTAGTCCTTTGGTATTGTAAAGTGGTCATGTACTGATCTGGAAGCAATCAACAGACAGATTAGAACAGAGCTTACCCGGGCAAGAATGCACCATCCAAGGTCATCAATGGAAAGAGGCACACTACCTAGAGAGAAAGGGGGTAGAGGAATCACAGACGTGGTAACTGCATGCCACCAACAAATTGACAGCCTTAGAAAATACTTCTATTCCAAAACCACCAATCTACATAGGATGATAATACGGGCCGACATAGGATACACTCCACTCAACTTGAGCGTTAAAGAACACCAACCATTCCCAGTTACGACAATTGTCCAAAAGATACAGAAGTGGGGTTCGAAGGAGCTTCATGGAAGGTTCTTATACGATCTCCGAAACCAGGCCGTAGACGCGGCATCTTCGGTGGACTGGTTAAAGAGCGGGAAACTCTATCCAGAGACGGAAGGATTCATGATCAGTATCCAGGATCAAGTAGTGAACACCAGAAACTACAGAAGATACATGATAAAAGAAGACATCCCAACTGATAACTGTAGGAAGTGTAACCAACACCAAGAAACTATTGAACATATATTATCTAGCTGTCCGTACCTAGCTAGTACCAAGTACCTTGACAGGCACAATAAGGTAGCTGCGATAGTGTATCTGGAAATTCTTAAGCTGCTGAAGATTCCACCTGAAGATGAAAGTCCATATTTTGCCTATAAACCGCCGCCTGTGGTAGAAAATGAACATGCTAAAGTATACTGGGACAAGGGAATAATAACGGATATTACAGTCCGACACAATAGACCTGACATTACAGTTGTTGATAAGATACATAAAACTGTCACACTCATTGATGTATCTATACCAAGCAACAATAACATGGAACTCAAGCACGCTGAAAAGGCTGACAAATATAAAGACCTGAAGAGGGAGATTGAACAGATGTGGGGCATGCGTACCGTTAAGATCGTCCCAATAATCTTATCATCTATGGGACTAATACCCAAGAAATTGAAGGAATCTCTGTGTGAAATTGGAATACCATGGAACTCATACCTAAATAGGCACTACCAGCATCAATCTTGTCCACTCGACCGATTGTTGCTGATACACCAGAAAATGTCCGTGAAAAATAATAATAATAATAATAATAATAATAATAATAATAATAATAATAATAATAATAATACATCTAAAATACAATTACATCTTGCTTCACAGCCGATGTAACTGCTTTACCGAAGTACAAACTTCGTGAACAAACAACGAAATAATAATAATAATAATACTATAGATACAATCCGAATCCCGTTGAAGAGAACGAGCGTTATAAAGTATACTGGGACAGAACCATAATAACAGACATCACAATTGCACACAATCGCCCAGATATAACCTTCATAGACAAACAACGAATGGAAACATTGATTATTGACATCTCGATACCGAACACTAGAAATATGATGGAAAAATATGAAGAAAAAATAACGCATTACAGTGACTTGAAGAACGAGATTCTGGATATGTGGAACATGAAAAAGGTCACCATAGTTCCTGTAATTCTTTCTGCGCTTGGAGTAATCCCTAAAAACCTGAAGACATCACTGCAAAAGATTGGTATTGATTATACTACATATCTGAGAATACAAAAAGTAGTAATTCTCCACACAGCTGGTATAGTGAGATCGTTCCTTGGGAGTGATTAGTCAATGCTGCGATCTTAGTACCACGTACCCGATCACAGCAGACAAACCAGGAGAACCTGTGAGAAAAAAAAAAAAAAAAATAATAATAATAATAATAATTTATTTACGTTCAAGACATATATAAAAACATATCATACTTTACATGAAAATGTAACTTGAACATATTAGATGTAAATAACAGGTTACCACGCTTAAGTTTTGGATAAAACTTGATTGCGTGAGTCATTTTGCAATTTCACATCTAATACTTTCACATAACATACCACAAAAAAAGGGATACCTTTTTTGTCACTTACATTAGGTTTATGAAGCAGCTACTTACTACAAATGCAGCTAAATAGGAAAAATGAAAGCAATATTAATAGTATTCTAATTACAACAATGTCAATATTTGTACCAAATAAAAATTAATCATGATTACAAAATAATATAATTGCTAATTTTAAAATTTTTAGAATTTAAAATTTACTATGCCTAAATAAATAACGGATTTATACTTAATAGCTACTTTTAATGCAATGTTTATAGAATTTAGATTTGTTTTAGTCAAGTAGTGTTGAGAAAACTCTTATACCCTGCGTCATTAACCATATTTTTATTTGTTTTCTGAAGTTACTGAAATTTATTATTTCTCTAATATTCTTGTTTAGCATGATGTTCAATTTTGTTCCGATATATCCAAAATATTTTTGCCCAATTGTTTTAGTCATTTTATTTGACCTTAGAAGTCCTTATTGCTTACATTTTGTATGATATTGATGTGTTGCTTGTTCATTTTCTTTTTTAATATCTTTGTATTTATTTAGTAAAACAGTGTAGCAATATATTTGCCTAATCGTTAGCAATTTTGAGTCTTGGAACAGGAGTTCGGCAAGATACCGATGACCCTTATTTAAAATAATTTTTATGATTTTTTTTTTGTAAATTTTCCGGAGGTGTAAGATCTGTCGATCCAACACCACCCCAGCCGATTAGGCATTGTTGATAGAAAATATTCGCCCCAAAATCTCCAGAACTATATAAATTTACAAATTAAATTGAAAAGTTATACTACGAAATTACGTTTTGTCTAGAGGTTATAATGCGCCTGTAGATGCGCCTTGGTATAGAAATCTAGATGTAATTAAAGAGAAACATAATAATAAAACATTATTTTTATTTTACAAGTCCATTATTATTTTTGCTTTAGGTTTAGAGAGACTTATGAAAATCTAGCACCGGCAATTTCATAGATGTAAGGTAGAAGACCGGCTCATTTTAATATGTTAGTTATGTATGGCTGAACAGTCACACTGCCATTAAAAAGACAAGTATTGAATAGATTTCTTGGCAAATAGCATTCCTTACAATAACACAAGGAGCCAGTGCCGATATTTATCATGACGCCACAAACAGGATCTGCCTGTCATCGAAAATTATTCGTCTCCATTTGCTTTTACAGTTCCGTCTAATGTATCATCGTGGTCTACTTTGTCTATGTGTGTTTATGAACGGCAAGTTTCATACAGGGTATCCGTCTACGTTTAGTGAAGTTAGTCAGTATGCCGCAACATTGTTGTTTCACGCAACCACCTCTTGTACGAACATGTTAACAATTATCGTTCTCTGTTAAAAAAATATGGAATATCGGAAAAGTAAGTAATATCTATGTACGATGTACGATCAAAATAATAATCAATATTGAAAAAGAGAGTAATAATACATCGTGCAATGTATTCACATTGATAAATAGATATATAGATAGATATTTATTTCTGTGACTTATTTACATAAGTATAGATATTGTCATGGTGTTAATTCTAAAACAAGATAACATATAAATATGGATAAATATAATTTAAACTACCCAACTTTCATTAACTTAATGCATTAAAATTTTAAATAAAAATATTACGAAAACATTACAACGCATTTCAAGTAAAAATATATAAAAATATGTAATTTAATAAAAGCAACTCTCGACTAGACACCTTCTTAGTTTTTGTTTGAACTTTTTTATTAGGATGCAATTTTTTATATTTGGGGACAATTTATTGAATAAATAACTCCTTGCACATAATGAAGACTTCTTATATAGAGAAAGGTTAAAGCTACTTATGTATATCTCGTCTTTGTTGCGAGTTTGATAACGGTTAGTGTAAGTTTTTTTATTTATTTTTATTTATATATATATATATATGTAAATTAACAACTTATAGATATATAGATGCCACCGTCAATATTTTCTCGCTTTTAAAAGTATCTCTACATGATTCTATATAACCTAAATTAAACATTGATCTTATGATTCTTTTTTGCATTTCAAATACTCTTTGCATGTCTGTACTGCTTCCATATGAAATTATGTTATAGGAAAATTGAGAGGATACTAAGGCATAATAGACATTTAGGAGCTATTTTTTGTCCAAAGTATTCTTTAAAGAACCCCGCACACAATACATGGGTTTTGCGGCTCCGGTCAAATTTTGTGAAACTCTGGAAAAAGGTGAGTAGAAAAAAGTCTAAATGGGCGCGAAGCTCCAAACCCCATTGGTTCCGAAATAAGACCAGCTGAAGCTCTAGAAACAACCCGTACCAAACTACAAGTGAGTTAATCCACCTAACCCTGGGAACAGAGAGTTTAGTCGCTTATTTTTCTTGAAATTATTGAATTTCATACCACAAGCGGCATAACCCACCTAACCACCAACCCCCTAACCCACCTAATCTCTAGAAACCACCCCTTCTAAACAGCGAGTTTAATCGCTTATTTTTCTTGAAAGAATTGAATTTCACACCACAAGCGGGCTAAACCACCTAACCACCAATCCTCTAACCCACTCAACCCCTAGAACCACCCCTACCAAACCACCAGTGGGCTAATCCACATGACTTTCGGAATAGTAGTACAAAAGTCTGAATGGGCGCCAAGCTCAAAAATATACTGGTTTTGAGCTAGAGCTGCTTGAACGCTGCGACCAGCAAATATTCTGTTCGCTAAAAATTGCGAATAGTCAAATACCGTTTTCATGGTTCAAAATCCGCCTATACTCCTACCAAGAATTTTCGAAGACGCTGATCACGAATCTGCGGTCAGATTATCGATATCGTGACCCATCATTGGTCATTTGTTTCCTAAAATGAATCAAGGATCTCCCAAAATGGATCAATTTTCCGATATCTCTAAGAAACAGTCTAAGCTCGTATCAGAAACAGTCTAAGCTCGTTTCAAATTATAGTGATCATAAATCGGTGGATTTAAAACAAGAATATTGTTGAAATAAAAAAAAATGCTAATGGTAATAAATCAAGCTGATTATTTAAAATAACAAGATCTCATTACTCAATTAGAGGAAAGACGGAACTACTTGGTTTCCAGAACTAATAAAAGTATTTTTCCTCATATCAGGGCTACCTAAACAGAAAATCGAGGAGAGATTATAGGAAAAATGGACAATTCCGTTCAATGTTACAAGAAGGACGGAGATAGCACTAACTGCATCGTCATCAAGTTCTATACACGTAAATATTTCATACTGGTAGAACTAAAATGTTTAGGTCTACATGGAAACTAGTGAATAGGGACTCTTTTGTCATTTAACGAATTACCACATACCTTTTAGACCTCTTAAGGCCAAACCTATAACAAATATTATATAAAAACATGAAATTTAAATTCTGATAGTGATATTCTAATCCACAAAAATCATTTATAGTGGAAGTAAGAAGTCGGGATTTTCTTGAAAAACAGCAAAATCGTGCTAAAGTTGTGAAACCTATTCCTCCCCCGTTTTCGAGGGTGTTGAATAGGAATAACAGGGTGAAAAAGTTTTTAGTCATGCGCACCTCCTGAAACGGCCAAAAACCACCTCATTTTGCTTATTTCTTGTATAACAGCTTGGCATTTACAATTTTGCAGAGATTCTTTGTTTTTTCATGGAGATATAACAAATGGTGAAAGGTGATGTCACGTAGTAGGCAACCCCCATTAAGGGTGGGATCTACCCTGTCAGGGGGTGTAAAATTGTTTCTTTTTTTTCTTTGTTAGAGGGGTTTATTCTCCGTTTTCGAGGATGCTGATCAAGAAAAAAATAGTTTTACGCTAGTTCGACTCTTTCTTCACCCTTAAGTGTCGGAAACTTCCCCTTTTATAATAATAATAATAATAGGTAGCAACTTGGCTGATATTAGGGACTCGTAATATCATTTTATTTGTTTTTGCCGCCTTTACTGTTTTCTGGGTAAATCTCGTGTCCTCAAGGTATCCGTAGTCAATCAATTTCAAATTTTCAGAAAATCAATTGGTTCCTGACTTCTTTTTTAAAGACTCTAATTGTAATTGCAAGGGTGGATGTGCGAAGCGATGCGGATGTATAAAATTAGATTTACGATGTAGCGTTTTTTGTAAGACTTGTCAAGGTAAATTTTGTGAGAATTGTGCGTCAGAGGATGAAGATGACGAACCAAGCACAGAAACAAATGAATCCAATGACAGTAGTTATGATAATGCTGTAAACGATGCGTGCGGTGAAAAATGGTTACTTTGAAACCGCTCCCACTCAATATACAAATTAGAAAATTAAAAAAAAAAAATCAATTTTTTACTTCCTGGGGGAGAGGACCAACTCATTGAGGTGGTCATAATTCATTCTTACCACTGTCCTTGATCAGCATCCTTGAAAATAGGGGGTAAACGTCTTTAACAAAGAAAAGAAACAATACTACACTCCTGACAGGGTAGATTCCACCCCCAAGGGTGGTTGCGGTCTACTACCTGATATCACCTTTCAC
This sequence comes from Rutpela maculata, assembly GCA_936432065.2. NCBI lineage: Eukaryota > Metazoa > Arthropoda > Insecta > Coleoptera > Cerambycidae > Rutpela > Rutpela maculata. The sequence continues at coordinate 30,217,896 of OW386291.2, read as the reverse complement.
CATCTGTTATATCCCTATGAAAAAATAAAGAATCCCTACAAACATAGTCGATGCCAAGCTGTCATATGAAAAATAAGCAAAAAGGAGTGGTTTTTGGCCGTTTCAGCGTGCGCGCATGACCAAAAACTTTTTTCACCCTGTTATTCGTGTTCAGCGCCCTCAAAAACGAGGGGAGGAATAGGTTTCCTAACTTTACCACGATTTTGCATACTTTCCGACTCCTTACTTCCACTATTAAAGGTATTCAGTATAAGTTATGCCTTTATGAGTATTTCCAACCACTTACGTGTTTACAAAACTACTAAAACAGCGAAGTCATTATTAAGATGACCAGTAGCAACTTGAATTAATTTTTAGATTGTTTTTTAATAATCAGAAAAACAAATTCGCATTGGGATTTGCTATCACCTTCTACTACGCAGTATTCTACTACTTTTTATATTTCTTCGTAGAAAAATTTAAAATATCAGTAACATTACATTTGGTGGAGATAGATTTTGCTTGGTTTTAAAGATAGTGGTACAGTTCTGCAGTTCATTCAAAGAGCAGCGAAAAATAAGTAAAATTGTGTCGTTTTTTTTATCAGCTTAGAACAAGATCAGACACAGTGGGTATTACCGACAACATCATTTTACACATAAAAACACGAAATACGGCATTTTTTAGTGGTCACAGATATTCTTATTTAAAAAAAAGGGTAAATTTTCTTTTTTAATCATGTTTTTTTGTACATTATTGCCATATCTCAAAAATGAATTGAGCTATCGATGTGAACTTTTTTTGTTATGAAACACACACTTAAGCGCTTTTTTCTATACATAGGATTGCTAATAAAAAAAAAATGTGAACATGCCAAAAACGTAGATGACCCTGAAAGTTTAGAGAATACGCCATCAAATTTTCACTAAGCGAGGAACTTTTTGTTTTTGAAAATTTTGTGTAACATGCTATGAAGAAAATGAAGTCAATAGACTAAAAAAGTTTTTAGAAAAAAAATATTTTCCTTTTCGTTTGCTAGTTACGATTTTTTTAATATGGAGGAATTGTCGAAGCGTACGCGCGCGGCACTTAATAATGATTATGTATTGTGTGTAACGGAACTTTTCATTGTTATTTTTTTATGTTTAGGACTGTTTTATCACGTCTTAGGATCTAAAAGGATAACTTATTTTTTCCAGTGGCGCATTAAGGACTAAGGTTGAAGGCAAAAAAGAATTAAAAATCTTAAAATAAAGTATCTGGGATAAAAATGCATTGCATTGGGATCTCGGAAACGGTAAAAATAATATTATAGTAAATGGAAAAAAAAGCTGCGCAACTAGGGAGCTAATAAAATTCCAAAAACAGAAGTTTAGGAAAAGTAATAATTTTGGAGTGTTTTGATAAAAAGTAAACTATCGAGTTTTCCTTTTTTGCGTTATTATTGGAGCTAAATAGAAAAGACAGTTTCTTAAAGCACTTTTTTTTGAACGTGGCAATCTAAATATTTGTATACGATATTTCCAGAGTCCCTATCCGAAACTCCCATGCATTGCATTTTTGCCCTAGATCCACACAATAATTGAGTAAACGTGTTATTTTCGCCTAAATTAGGTAACAAAAATGAAAAAAAATATCCGAAATTAAGTCTCTTTTAATTTCCGCAGCCCTAATTATAGAAACCCCGTTTCCATGGCTTGTGCACAAGTTTATCGTTCTCCTCTATTACTACGCCACATAAAATCCATTCCATTTTACAATGAAACTTAGATTGCTGTTTTATCTTAAATATTTTTTTAGCATATAATCCACGCACAATTCGTACAATTGCCATACATTCTACAATATAATACAAGTGGTAATAAGGGAAAGAATATCGTTACACATTTTGCTTCCACATCCAATGTAAGTATAGTATCGACAAAAATATTTTTGAAAATTTTTATTATCCAAATAGGCTTAGAATGTCATGAAACGTCGAGATTTTAAGTTTGAGCAAAAAAAATTCTTTCTGTCGGTCTGTCTGTAACTTTTTTTGTGCGCACGATTACTCCGGAACCGTTTAAGATATTGACTTGAAATTTGGTACACGTACCTATGTATTTTAACGAGATCTGGAACTAGATTATTCCGTTATAGGGTTGGGGGGTAAATGGGGGTAAATAGGCAAATCAAGCAAGAGTCCATAAAATTGGTATTTAATATATATAGGAGAAGCTAAGGTCTCAAAATTTTTTTGGCATTAACCACCCCCATTACTAACTCCCACCCCATTATTCAAGGGGGCGAAAAAAATAAAATTGTCATTTAGTGTGTATACAAAAACCAAAGGCCTCAAATTTTTTTTTTACTTTATCCACCACTACTACCACCCCCCCCTTCCACCACCCTCAGCCCCAGTATCGATGTGGCACATCGTTTTATAGGTTTTTGGGGTAGACGATTTCAAATATTTTATTATTAAAGTTCCATAAACAATTATTTCCACATTCAAATTTTTTTCGTTGTGAGAGACTTGGATAGAAGATCTGGATGTGGAAGTAGTGATTCCTCGGGCAGAGGATTTATAATTTGACCTTCGACGAAAACGAATAACGTTGATCGTACACCGCCCTGAGACTAGTTAGTTTTAGTGGACGCGGGAGTATTAATACTCAATTTCTGCAATTCGCGCGCTCCAAAAAAATTACTGTACCTAAACTATCAAAGACACAATAAGAATTATGCTATCAAAAACTTTTTTGGTCTTTTGGCTTTATGTTCTTCGCAGCATGTTATAAAAAATTTCCAAAAACAAAAAAGTTTGTAGCTTACTGAAAATTTGACTGCGTATTTTCTGAACTTTCAAGGTTATCTAAGTTTTTAACATGCTTAAAAATGTTTTAATTAACAATACTATACACAGATAGAAGCGCTTAAGTATGTGTTTTATAACAAAAAAAAGTTCATGTGGATATCTCCATTCGTTTTTAAGATATGGCATTAGATGTTCAAAAAAACATGATTAGAAAAAAAAAACAAAATTTCACACCTTTTTAAAAATAACAATGTCCGTGACCACTAAAAAATGTCGGATTTCATGATTTCTAATGAACATCGACCTACTTAACGAAATGGTATATGTCTCAGTTTGTTCTAAGATTTAAAAAAAAACTCGAGAAGGAAGTGACTTTTCCCCTGTTTTTTACTCCACTAATATACAACATATTGTAGTTTGGTTGACGGAGGCTCGTATAATTATGATTAAACGTATTACAGGTAAGTCGTTTAATCTTCAGTTATTGTCGCATTATTGAGAAATTAAGAAGAAATGAAAAGTCACGATAAAGTTAAATTAAAATTACGTTGTTAAATTAACTTCCTTTCAGTAATATAATTTTGTAGCGAAGGAACACTTTCTGCTTGGCGAAAAATACCTCACCTCAACTTCAACATCGTATTGCTTTTATATTTATATTATTTCATACATGACTGTTTTCAGCGTGTACAATGGTGCTCACCTTAAACTCACCACCCTTTGAGATGCTTCTTTTCTAACACGCCCCAAATAATTAAATTCGGTAGTTTAGGTCAGAGTGGCCACTAACATTGTAGGATACACGACGGCCTGGAATTATGCAATGTGGATAAGTAAACATTTTTTATTTCATTTCATTTCTCTTTTCATTCTTCAATTATTTGATTGTGGGACGTATCGGATATTCAGTAGAATAAATAAAATTGATCTGATTATGCTTGCAGTATAAATGGCAATGCATATAAAATAACTGACGCTATAAGTAAGTAATACAGGGTGATTCAAAAAATTAATGCAAATAGTCAATTAGAAAACTTTCGAAAGCTGAAATACTCTAAGGATGCACTAGCAAACATCAGTAAAATTCATCAGTATATAGTGATTACTTGCACCATACCTATTATACAGGGTGGCCCACCGAAAACGAAACTGGCGTGTTTTCTCTTTCTATGATCATTTTTGCGACAAACGCTCGGATCCGTCAATTTTATTATCAAGGGGGGTACTTTTATTGGGTATTGTTGATCTCGAAACTTAAATCCTTATGCGGTGGTAGGACCCACCCCAAGGTCAAGTATTACATCGTTTTAAAGCCCGTTAAATTGTGGGGTTCCATTTAAAAAACACAAGTTATATCTATATCTCGAAAACTGAGGCATGCATAATTTTCTTCTCTTATCAACAACGGATTCTACTCAAAAAAGTGCCTCAAGAATGTGTTACTTGATTTTCGATTCCACACTTGGTAATTGAGAAACTGCTAATATTCAATAATTGAAAAAGTATTACTGGTTAATTTTTGAAACATAGCATAGTTATGTTTCTGAGGTCGCTAATTACGAATCTGAAGCCAAAATTTAAGAATTGAAATGGCGGCTCCAATATGGCGGATGGAATTTTTTTCTAAAACAGGTGTTTTAAATTGACAAATTGAGCATCTAGGTGATGCTTTATATTAACGAAAAACAGCATTTTTTAGGAAAAAAAAAGTTAATTACTGGGCAATTACAACAACAATATGGCAACATTTTGTTAAAAGAAAATGCGAAAACCCACATTGCATCAGCCACAACTTCTTTATTTTTTATGATATAGTAAGAAACAAAAAATCGTTTTAAAAATAGATTAATTATTATCTTTAACTTTGTGCCATAAAATTTTTAATAAAAGTGTCACTTTCTAAGATATTCGACATTTTAACTAAAAACTTCATCCTATAAGCGGTCGGATACCTTTTATAAACTTAAATATCTTCCAAACTGTCAATCCTACACAAATATATAACAAAATCAAATTCATTCTCAATTTATAAGCTTAATTTTTCGGGTCCACTATTTTCTCGCTGAAACTAATATTTATTGAGATATTTGCAAAGAAACATGCTACGTTTTTTTTTCTAAAATATCTTTGCAGTTTAAAATACCATATTTCTCTAAACCAAACGCTGTAAACGAACGAAAAAATTTGAACGTCTAGATCATACTATATATTAACGAATAATAGTATATAGGAATATATTTTTTAATTACTGACTACTTACATTAACAAAATGGCGACGTCTTTTGTTTAAAAAAATGTGAAGAAGTACATTGTTTTTGTTATAACTTTTTCGTTTTTTATGTTATAGAAATAATCAAACAATCATTTGAAAGCATGATTAATAGGCTTTCAGTTTGATAATTGACATTTTTAAGGTAAGTGCCGTAATTTTTAAGATATTTAACATTTAAACTAAATACTTCTTATATATTTTCGGACGCCACCTTTATACTTCCAGATCCCCAAAACTATTAATTCTACAGAAATTAGAAAAAAAGAAAATTCATCCTCAATTTAGTTACTTTCTTATTTGTCTCTTGCATGTTTTCGCTCAATGTAATACCTTTCGAGTTATTTGACAAAAACCTATTTGAAATATCTCTTTTTCTAGTTAATATCAATTTTCAAGTCGTTATAACTTCAATTTATATGAAAAATTGCATAGAACCTTTTCTTCTCAAAATTTGATTCCCCTTACCGCCGCCATGTTTAAAAATGGCGCTCTAAATAGATTTTTCTAGATTATCTCCTTTCCTGTTACTTCTGCTCTAAATTGGGCATTATTAATATTGTAGGGAATAAAAGAGCTACTTTTATTTAAACAATCTTTCTTTATTGTTAATATTTTACAATTTACAGCAGCCAGAAAAGCGAATATTCTGCTTTAATACAAGTTTTTGCAATTTTCTCTGCCCCTGTTGCTCCTACGTAGTAATTAGTTATTATGAATATTGTGGATTATAAAAGTTCCTATAACTATCTCAGTAACAATAATTGAGATCAAGTGAAAAAATAACATTCTGCTGTTTTTATATGGTCAACTGTCATTAATTTAAAAGACTTTTTTTTTAATATTCGATAATTTTTTTACATCATGAATAACTCCAATGCCTTGCCTTGTCTTACCCGCATTAAAAAAATCAACGTGCTATTAATTATTATTATTACTAAGGTAATAATTTTTATATAATAACAACTTTTCTGTCAAAATTTAGGAAAAAAATTAATATCTCAGGAAATATTAATTTTAGGTATAAGGAACCTTTAACGCAATGTCCTTTAAATTTTCTGTAGAATCTAGAAAAAAATTAAAATGGGAGCATTCTATTTAAAATAACAAATTTCGAATCAACTTTTAGTATAACCGAAAAAATGTTTTCGTTGAATAGATCCTACCCAGTTAGGACCATTGCCAAAAATTTTCAGATCAATATTATTTTTCTTACATATATACTTCTAATAGATGGTCAAAATTAATCACCCTATATACACTGATATTCCATCGATCACCTATATCCATGTATTTATATGAAATATACGGTCTTAGCGCATAATTTCTGTAGGAAAATCTACCAATTAAATTTAATTATCTGCATACGTTGGAATAACAATATAAATTATAAAAATAAATATTAAAAAAAATTCACACTGACATTTCTTTGGAAAATTATTCAATACTTTTCAAATATAATAAAAAACGTTTACCATTCTATGTGTGCATTTTAAAAATGGTGTGTTTGTCGAAAACATTACATTTTCTTGCACTTCGCCAATAGGTATGACAAAATCACGGAATTATTAACCGCTTCATTTTAATGAAAAATCACAAGACTCCAAAACTAGCATGATATAATTAACCACAATTAATTTCATTATAAGTGATATTAATATTTTTGTCTTGTTTGTTTTTGATGAATTTTACGAATATTCAACTAATACCTTAATTTCTGGATTCAAATCTTTTTTGAGGTAACCGGTTGCATTAACTTTTCGAATTGTCTTGTTTACTTAATGTATTTACATTGCCAGTTCTTATTGCAAACAATGTTAGGTTAATAATTTATGAAAAGAATCCGTAAATCCGATAAATGAATAGTGGAGAGAGAAAGTTATAAATAAAATTGATATCATTCAAAATCTCTGAAATACAGAACCCTAGCTAACAACTGGTCACATTTTAATAAAACTAATAAAAGTATGCCGTCAGTCTCCACTCTGACCTAAAATACGGAATGTCGTCGGAATGTATAATTTATTGGTAGTGGGGCGTGTTAGAAAAGGAGCATCTCAAAGGGTGGTGAGTTTAAGGTGAGCACAATTGTACGAGTGACCATTCGGATCAAAATCAAGTAAAGTTTCATTCGAACTAGTACTTCTGTACAATTGTGACGACATAAATTCATATTCTCTCTAATAAATAAACTATTCTATAAACTCGGTTATGCAGCAACCTGATCTCCATAAATTTGGATTTCCTTTGTTTTCTTGAAAATAAAAAAGAGCATCCTTGTTAATTTGTGAATTGCCGTTGCGTTGTAAATCTTAAACTCGTGAATATAGTGCCATAAAATTCGAGTAATAAATTCTCTAGAATAGCTTTACAAAACATAAATGACCACATTTTTAAAATCAGCAGTCATGATAAATTGCCATACAATACCAACTACAGTATAAAATTTCATTTTTAATTATTGACTGTCTGGGCGCTTCGATGTCATCGGGTGAAATTCATTGCTAGATTATTTATTATTTCAGTTATAAGCATTTCATATTCCATTCGATGACGATTTATTAGAATATTTCTTATATTCTTTGTTTCTTGCTCAACTAGAGAATATTTAGGATTATACAGGTATTTCTTGTTAATTCATGTGTATTTTCTTGTATTAATAATTTTCAATCCCTAAGAAAATTATTAATTTTTTAATATTTCAATAAATAGACTGGTAATGTTTAAGATTTATAATTATACTAATGTCTTCTGCTATATGTATAAAGTAGTAATCTGGTCAAGGGTGAGGTTTCCACACACTATTCGAGTACTCATAGAAACAACTAATATTAAAAACAGTGTAATAAACAGAGCTCGACAATTTTATCTCTGTAATATCAAAATCAGGGTTGGCTCTAGGTCAGCGCGGAAAGATTTTTATGCAAGTATGACACAATATATCTTAACTTGTACTTTTTTTTTGGAAATTCCGTAATATATAAAAGTAATATGGTCATTTTATTATAAACACTCACTCGAAGAGGAGGTATTGGGGGATGCAACATTGAACTAACATACACACACACACACATACAGGTGCCGCAATGTTTATGTGGACGCCTGCAATAACTGGACTTGTGTGGCTTCATGGTTATTAATGGAACCCCATTGAGTTTATTTCAAGGTTTCAGCAGATGTTCCCGCCGTATTTAAACACTCAAAAATTTTTTTCTTTATCTATTTATTTAACGTCGTCCTATTTCCGCTACCAGGGCCTATCATCGACGCCAGGAAATAAGCTACCAACCTGGAAATTTTGCCTAACCTCTTCTCTTAAGAGTAGGGATCTTTTACTTGCCTAACATTTAATAGACAAGGGACCGCCTGTTTTACATCCCCTCCGAAGGATGGTATATCCATTACGTAATCCTCGTCTGAAATTACGTAGCTTCCGCGTATACATTGATATACAAGCCGCTAGAAGGTGGGACAAGAACTTTGTATTTCCCAAGATGGGTCACCCATCCAAGTACAACACTCAAAAATACTATTGGTTTTTAACGAAACTCACTTGTGTGGCCTGGTCCACACAATCTAAGATGTGTGTATATTGTGTGGACTTACACATTACTATATGAGTGTCCACATAATAAATGGAGTGTATATGAATATGTGGACCTACACACATATTTTCAAGATTTGCTGTTCCAAATGAGTAGAAGAACGTTGTTTATGATGAAATCTTACCCAAAATTCAATTTTTTACAAAGAATTAGATACATTTTCATCTAGGTGTACTGATCACCAATAAATGGACATTTTATGAAATCTAGGAGGTATAAAATTCCAAAACATTAATAAAAAAAAATCTTTATCCATTTATTAAAATTACTTGTTTCTTAACATTCCTTTATAGGTAGCATCACAAAATTCTACTGGTTAGATTTACTGAAAAACACTTTTAGTCACAGCTAAAGTATTATTCGAAATTTCAACAATTCAAGAATTGTCATAAAGTTCAAAAAAGGAAACGATTAATTATTATCATTATAACTCTATCATTCATTTGACAGACGGGAATTACACATAGAGCTCTATTTGCTAACTACCCACTTTGTGGCGCTACTCGAAAGTGTGAATTGAGTACTGTGTACCCTGTTTTCCAACCGTTGATAGTTTTTTCCTCATATATCCTACCTAGATTACATTCCCTAAAGCTACATTACGACGTGGTGATAAGAGCAATAATTTCGAATCACGTTCCGTAGCTGCATTCGCGTTGTTATTTTTGGAGTTTTGGCAATTTCTCTCTATTATTAAGGTTGGTCTGATGTCATTAAGCAGCCGATGAAGAAACTCTATGATTTTATTATATGCAATAATCAATATACAGGGTTACGGTAATAAGATTACAAAAAATTGAAATACCTATTCTCTATTAAAATTAAAATGTGTTCTTCATAAATATATTTTTTTAGAATCAGCCTTTTCTGTTTCACTATACCCTCTAAAAGGGTTGTGCCAAAAAACGGTTTTTAATTTTTATCTCAATATCAATTTGTTTTGTCAATTGAAGAAAAAACAGATTTGAGACATCTGTTTTATTAATAAAAGGGCATCGTGTATTAATTATCCCATTCAAGTAGATTATTATTTAGAAATGGGCGAAATTTAAGTTACTCAAAATACATTTTTGTCTGTTCATTTGCATTCAATAAAAAAAATGCTCCAAGTTAATTTAGAACCTTCTGTTGAAACATTTTTTGAAATTTTTGAGAAAGCAAAATTTACGTGTAGATTGTAGACTGTTTAATGGGTCGCTTGGACCTGAGCTGGCCTTTCCTCACCTCAACCTATAAGTTTTTTTGTGAATTAACCTACAACTATTTATTGCCCAGGATTCCGAGACTTTTTGCAAAGCTTGTTATTTTCCTAGGAGCTAATTTCCCTACGTCTCCGGGCGTTAATTCCGCCTGTTCTATGTACTTTAGCCTAATGCGGATTAGTATTTTGCATTCACAAAGTATATGTTCCGCAGTCTTAGTTGCAGCTTCGCAGTATCTGCATTTGTCATCTTTTGCCATGCCTATGTTCTTGAGATAATATATCTGAGTGCTTGGTTGAGAGGCAAGCACACTTGGCCTTTAAATCTTACGAAAACAATACTATTTGCTTATGAGTCCTATTTTACTTAATACGGAGTAACCAACATTTATGGAGTGACGAAAATCCTCACGTTTTGGTAACTGGGAAATGTCAGCATAACTTCTATAAATATTTGACTCGAAATAATGGGTAATCATTTAATTGGGCTGTTTATTCCGATGAAATTAAATGGTTCAGCTTTTTTGAACTTTCACAAAATGACATATTTCTACTTATGGAAAGTTTACCTCCTGAAATAGAATTAAATTTTCTAAACAAACCTATTACTATTTCAAATAATTTAATATTTTCGACATTCTAATTTAAAAAAAACTAAAATATTTGGATCCTGCTGGCCAAAATACATATGATCTGACGCTCAAATATTATTTTGATTTTCAAAAAATATTGAAAACAAAATATTATTATTATGTATTTAATTATAAATTTAGGACAAAGAGAAGGTAGACAACATGCATATCATTTTCTTCGTAATTTAAGGACCTAATTAAATAACAGGTTGTCCCGTATGAGTTCCATTAAAAAAAATAGTTTTCGTGGAAAAACCAATATCGTTGAACTTAATGAAAAATAAATCGTGCTAAATGTTAGTATCTGAAGAGATAATATTTTAAAAGTACTTTCAGACTGATTTTTAACAATATTTGCAAATTCCTGACCTTCTATGATAAAAGTTAAAATTAAAAAACCTATGTATTTTGGCAAGCAGCATCCAAATATGCAAAAATATACAGGTTTTCCCATTTAAAAATTTGATTTTTATGTCAATTGCATCGAAACCGGAAGTCAGCCATTTTGGTTTTTAACATCTTATAACTGGAAACTTCATTCCATGTTAATTACTACTCCAAATTTGAAAAAATCCATTCGTTTGTTCAAGAGTTACAAGAGTGTCCCTATTGGCCGAGCCACCCGCTCAATTGCATGCAAAAATACCGGCTCCAGAACAGGAGAAGAAACCAAAAGGAATCTCAGAACAAAAACCCGACAATATTATTTCAAAATTAATGGAACGTGAAAATGGCATTATGCCGAAAATCGGAAAGTTTTGTTCGAATAAATGATTTTATAAGAAACTGGCAGTAGTTACTGTCCTTTAGCTTAGTAATTTGTAGACATCTTAAAAATGAATAAGTAGTAACTATATTTTCTTCAACAATGTATTTTTATAAAAGCTTGCAATGTTAAAAATTAGAAAGAACTTAAAAAAATACATATATGTAATAACAAAAAATAAATAATTTGGTGAAAGAAACTACAGCACTCACGTAAACATAAAAGTACAATTATTTGCAAACAATACAAAATTCAGTTACCCCCTCTGTGCTTAGTAGGGTAGTATTAACATTTTAAAATTAAATAAAATTCACTTAATCACGTTGTGTACATTTGTGATACACTCGGTACATGGCAGTTTTATGCCATTAATCCTTAACTTTGTTTGTTATGTTGATTTAACATATAAAAATGGTTTATTTTATTGAGAAATGTTGCCAGCGGCTTATTGGGTTTTTATATTTAATTATTATGAAAATAAACATAATAAACACGCCACAGGAAGGTATGTGTTTGATTCAAAATTTTTTTTTATTTGCTAGATATGTATTACCTGTTTTTGTAAGATTACCGTTTATAGGTTAAATTTATTACCAAAAATACATTGTAGCTGGCAATGATAGATATTTCACCATTTCAACGTTATTCTGAATGTTTCAGTAGGTGTTTGCAATATATGCAATATATAATATTATGTCTATATAAGAGCCATCTCTGGCATCGAGATAAAATTCCCGAACCCTGGTAATAAATAAAATTAGATTTTACCAACAGCCCTGCTTATTTCTGACGCATTCTATGGGACAGAATAATAAGTAAAATATCATTAACAATAAAAATTCGGAATAGTTTCATTAAATTTCCTCATTATGACTGATATTACTGATTCTCTTCATGTTCTTCGGCTCAAAACTTTTGGAAATGAAGCGGAAGACACAGTAAATTGTGTGGGAGGTGATTATGCAAAAAAATAATATTTTCAAAAATTGAGGGGGGTCATATAGAATGTTCAACCATTTGTGGTGATCAGTTCACTTGCTGGGTAAATATAAGTCACCAACCCCAGGCTCAAGTAACCAAGGATCCAGGAAACAAAATATAATACAATCACAAATTTAACAAAAATTATAATTTTAAAATTTGAATACAAATATTTTGAAACCCTTTTCGAATTTTATTTAATAGCATTACACCGCTATATTGGTGACCCCGACGCTTCACGCATTGTATGCCTCCTGAACCAGAGGAAGAATTAATGGTGAAGACTGAAGTTTGATTTCTCTTGACAGTATTTTTATCTCACAAACAGGAAATCTTTACATCTCAATTGCTTGCTATTGAATCTAAAGTTTCTTCAATTCCTTCCACTACTCCTACAGTTTCTGGAACTTATTGCGATAGTTGTAGAAGTCGACTCGACTCGAGAAATCGCAGAGGCTCGAGGCCCCGTTCTAACAGTCGAAGTCGTACCAGCGTTAGATATAATCCATCTAATACCAAAGTTTGCTATTACCATCAACTTTATGGTCGTAAAGCATTTAAGTGTCTCGGAGATTGATGCACGTTCGCCAAAGATGTCAAAACCGACAATCAAAGGTGACTAAATGTCAATAATATTTTGAGAACTGACGTTAAAATTTCGGATAGTAAACCTCGTCTCTTTATATTTGATAATACTAATAAAATAGAATTCCTCATTGACACGGGCGCTGATTTATCAATTATACCTCGGAATCTATTAACGAATACTAGGAGAAACCCCGATGTTGTACTAACAGCAGTTAATGGTTCAGTTATAGATACCTTCGGGAAGAAATTATTGAAAATTGATTTAAACTTACGTAGGTTATTTCCTTTCGTTTTTAATATAGCAGATATAAATATCGCCATTATCGGAGCAGACTTTTTAGCTCATTTTGGTTTAGTTGTTGATTTAAAACATAAATGTTTAATCGACAATATGACTAGTTTGTCAACATATTTATTTTCAAACAATGGTCCGTCATATTCTCCTAAGTTTTTTAGCATATCAAATGAATTCACTGCATTACTTTTACAATTTCCTACTTTAATTAGCTCTCCAAATTATAATTTGCCAGTTAAACATTCCGTTGAGCATCATATCGTTATTGAAGGTCATTTACCTTTCTCCTACCCACGTAGGTTGGATAGCGTTAAATTCAAGATAGCTCAAGACGAATTCAATAATATGGTAGAATTAGGTATTTGTGTACCTTCTTCTTCTTCCGTATCCTCACCATTACACATGGTTGAAAAAAAAAGCTCCGACTGGAGACCTTGTGGGGACTATCGTCGTCTAAATTCAATTACTGTTCCTGACAGATACCCGTTGCCCCACCTCCATGATTTTAACTCGCAGTTGTATAATTGTGTTATTTTTTCAAAAATAGATTTGGTACGTGCTTATCACCAAATACCTGTCGCAAAAAGTGACGTTTTCAAAACAGCGATTACAACTCCTTTCGGTTTGTTTGAATTTTGTCGTATGCCTTTCGGCTTACGTAACGCCGGTCAAACTTTCCAACGAAGTTTTAGTAGGTTTACCTTTTATTTTCGTCTATTTAGATGACATCCTGATTGCAAGTAAATCTAGTTCGGAACATTTAGAGCACTTGAAACTTGTTTTTCAGAGGTTAGAATTGTACGGCATAAATATTAAACCGTCAAAATGCATATTAGCTGTCAGTCATTTGACATTTTTAGGACACAATATTTCTTCAGCCGGTATTTTACCTTCTTCTGAACGTATTGATGTCATAAATAATTTTCCCTTACCTACTACAGTCAAACAACTTCAGCGTTTCATAGGTATGGTTAACTTTTATCATCGTTTCATACCTTCTTTCGCTGAAATCTTAATTCCTTTACATGCACTTTGTACTATATTACTGCATGATAAAGTTAAAATAATAAATGATTGGCCTACCGACTGTCTTGACAGTTTTTCCAAAGCCAAAGCTGCTGTAGCTGGCGCAACCTTTTTAGCACATCCACGTTGTGATGATAGCTCGTTTTTATCGCTGACTGTTGATTGTTCTAATGTCTCTATGGGGGCAGTTCTTGAACAGCGCGATGAGGAAGGTGTACTTGCCCCATTAGCCTTCTTCTCACGAAAGCTTACCTTGGCACAAACAAAATACAGTTCCTTTGACAAGGAACTTCTTTCTTTATTTACAGCGATTAAACATTTCAGATTTTTACTTGAAGGTCGCACATTTATTTGCTTTACTGACCATAAACCTTTGGTCAAAGCATTATTCACTAAAACTGAAAGATCTCCCAGGCAAATTAGACATTTAGAATTCATTGCTCAGTTTGCCTGTGAAATCCGATATATCAAAGGGAAAAATATATTGTTGCAGACACTTTATCACGTGAGCATGATACGTCTTCTTTACAACAATGCATTTCCCCAATTTCAGCCCAAAAGTCTAACCTAGTTGATATTAACTTTGACTTAAATTTATTGAGCGAAGCTCAAAAAGATGATTCTGACCTTAAATTTTTATTATCAGATACTTCATCGAACACGAAGAGAACTTTTCATTTAAAGAAAATTAAAATTCCATATTCAGACAAGTTTATTTGGTGTGACGTTTCTCGCCCTAAACTTCGTCCTTATGTTCCTATCGTTTATAGACGGACAATTTTTGATATTTTTCTCGGTTTGTCTCACCCTGGCATCAAAGCGAACATTAGTTTCTACCAATTATGTTTGGCCTAAAATGACTTCAGATTGTAATCTCTGGGCAAAAACTTGTATTAGCTGTCAAACTAATAAAGTGACAAGACATATGAGGAGCCCGATTACTGACTTCGATATACCTAAAGGACGATTTGACCACATACATATAGATTTAATAGGACCATTACCTTCTTCTAAAGGTTGTTCTTATATTCTTACTGTGATCGAGCGTTTTACTAGATGGCCCGAAGCTTATCCACTTCAGGATATTACTGCGGAAACTGTAGCGCGTACGTTATTTCAGAATTATGTTTGTCGATTCGGTGTCCCAGTCACAGTGACAACCGACCAAGGCGTTCAATTTGAATCAAAACTGTTCAAAGAATTTCCAAAATTTCTGGGATTTCATAGAATTCGTACGACACCATATCATCCTTCCTCGAATGGAATGATTGAAAGGTATAATAAATCTCTTAAAACTGCTCTGAGAGCTAAGTCTTCTACACCACATTGGGTAGATGAACTTCCTATCATACTATTAGCTCTCAGAACCATCCCTAAAGACGATTTGCAATTTTCCTTCGCAGAACTCGTTTTTGGTCAAACTTTACGAATACCTGGTGAATTTTTTATTAAATCATATACTTGTCCGGATATTCCTTATTTTATTACTAAATTACGTACTTCATTTAATAATTTAACGTTCATTCAACCTGTTCACCACGTTAATTCACCACGACAAATCATTTGTCAGCCCAGACATCTCGAATTGTAATTTTGTTTTCGTTCGGAAAGAACGTTTTAAAAAATATTTTACTCCGCTGTACGATGGACCTTTTAAAGTGTTGTCCCGTACAGATAAATTGGTTACTTTTGTTAAAGGAACTAAAGCCGTCACGGTAAACATTGACAGGAGTAAACCAGCATATTTATTATCTGACAAATGTGATGTCACTCCACCTTCGATTAAGAAAGTTCGTTTTGCTATTGACAAATTGAATGACTGACTGATCTTTTTATTAGCGGGAGAGTAGTGTGGCGATCAGTTCACTTGCTGGGTAAATATAAGTCACCAACCCCAGGCTCAAGTAACCAAGGATCCAGGAAACAAAATATAATACAATAACAAATTTAAAAAATTATAATTTTAAAATTTGAATACAAATATTTTGAAACCCTTTTCGAATCTTATTTAATAGCATTACACCGCTATACCATTATATAAACAATTCAATAAATCGGTAAAAAATATAATGTTCCCATCTGATAGCAATTTTATCAATTTGATAAGATATCGCATACTGCCAATCCATTGATGTGGTGTTTTATTGTATTTATTTTTGTTATTAACTAAATGAAATTTATTATTTATAGTTTTGTTGTAATAATTATCACATATTACTACTCTAGTGTCTGTCTAGTCTCTGTCAAGAGCCTTCGATACCATTAATTATGCAATTTTGTTAGAAAAGTTAATCTGTTATGGTATACGGGGCACGCATAACAAACTACTTCAGTCATTTCTTACTGATAGATTTCAAGTCACTACTGTAACAACTTTTAAGAATGGAACACTTCAACCATTTTTTTTCAGATAAAGTTCATGTATTACAAGGAGTTCCTCAATCTCTACTTGAGCCTCTATTGTTTATTTTGTAAACAAATGACTTAAAAGATCATATCGATAAGGATACTTTATATCAATATGCTGATGATAATTCCTGTATAACAGCTGAAGAATCCCTGGTGGCTTGTGCAAATGAACTTACTATAATATCTTCAAGAATGACTAAGTATTGTGGTCGAATGAAGTAAAACTACCCCTTATTATATTTTCTCCAACTATTGACCTTGATTATTCGTTGTACATCCAATTAAATAGTTTGTCAATTAAACTAACGGACAATGTGAAATTTTTTGGCATAACTCTAGATAGTAGGTTAAACTGGGAATCTTATACTAATACATTAATATTAAGTTTAAATTCGTCCTAATTCGTTATCTAATACGTTTTATGAGAAACCAGCTTTCAGTAGACAGCCTAAGAATATTTTATTTTTCATGTGTGCAAAGTATTTTAGAATATGCGATAATATTCTGGGGTTCTTCCCTATATTGGACAGAAAGTATTTATTAACCAAAAACGCATAATTAGATGCTTGGTGAATGTTTCTTACAGAGATTCTTTTAAGCCTTTCTTTGAAGAATTGAAAATATTTACCTGTATATGTACAAATTAGTCTTGTTCGTTAAACAAAATCCAACTGAGTTTGGAAGAAATAACGATATATGTCGAGTAATGACAACAAGGCATGGGCTTGATCTCAGAATACCAATTCATCCCCGGAGTTTTTATGAAAAAGGTCCATATTATAAAGCTATTAAGGCTTACAATGCCCTGCCAAGCGAATTAAAATCCATAAATAATACCAATTTATTTAAAACACAACTTAAACTGTATTTATTTGAAAGTGCATTTTATTCTTCTTTCATTCTTCCTAGTGATTTTTTAAATACATAAAAAATTGTATTATTGTTAATTATATTATAGACATTAGTTTAACGTATCTACTCTTTTACATTTTTAGTTTTAGGCAAATTTTAGTTGTATGTTTTCTTCCATTTTGCTACTCTCATTTTTTATATATTTCACATATTTTAATGTTTCATACAGTTTATTTTATTGTAAGTGCTAATATTGAATTAAATATGTATGAGTGTTTTTAAGGAGTAATAAATTAGTTGTCCTGCATTTGTAGCGCCTCACATCTAAATTGTAAAAATAATTTTATACTTTCGCGGAGATTTTTTTGTGGAGAAGTTAATTAGGAACAACTTTGTGTATGTAACATTTTTCGATTCTCTCGGTGTTCCGCGTGAGAGCTTGTAGTTTACTTTTCGTATTTATTTATTTTTTCATGAACGTAGGTTTTATGGAAGAAATATTCAGTCACTAGAATCGAATTACGTTGGTTTTATTATACAGGTCCAAACTAATGACAAAAATTCAGGATTCATTTTGATCATTAAAAGCTTGCATTAAACACTGGATATGCCTATGTAGTGTTTTACGGCAAATAAATGACGAGACATTAAAAAATACTCTCTCACATTGGACAAAAATAAAATCCAGAGATAAAAAATGGAAACATATAGTAGTTGCAGATTTATTATGCATTTTATGTAAAACCCACGTACCTACACACAATGAATGCGAGAAGAACAAATAAATTACTCAAATTTTAAAGCATACTATTTTAAATTGTGCATTGTTTATGGTGTATTGTGTTATCATATTTGGACAAATATGTGCAATTTATTTCAGATGTCCAAAAACATTTGCTGAGTAAAATAGCCATAAATAACATTACACTAATTGTAATTATTATTATATTTATAATAATTATGCAATAGCGAGAATAAACAGGAGTTCAAGGATAACAATACTCTAAGGCTATTCCTAATGACTCACATGTTGTGTCATGTATTATGCTTATTCTCAATTTTTTAATTCAACGTCTATTAAGTTTCCCTCCGAATGAACAAAAATTTTAAAGAAAGAAAGTTTAAATTAATGTAATAATTACTTTGTTTAATTTTAATCATTTCCAGATGATGCCTAAATGGCAGGCGAAACGAAACGCACGTCGAGTGATATAATTGGAGTGTAGTATTCATTCGTTTCGATATTTGTGGAAACTAAGTCAGATGCAGCGTCAGACACAAGGTTCCAACCTTCTCCAGGAATAATATTATATATTATAAATAATTTTTGGATTTGTATAAATTACATACATATTACGGTGATTTAATGGTATCTTTCTTCCTTTTTATTAAAAAAATTATCAAAGAAATTGAAATTAATCCGATAATATTTAGAACAGCCTCAATAAAGTTAACAAAAACTAATTTTTAGTGCCTTAGGCCTCCCGCGTAGTGGCAATGTTTAGTGGTACAGCTAAAAGTTGAAGTTTCGCGCGCATTAAACGACAAAAAATTGTATAACTCAATCTCGCGCGCACTTCCAACTAAAAATTGAGCCAATTAATCAGTTTATTAATTTCTCACCAAAATTATCGTTATCCATCTTATAGCAAACGTCTTCCAGCGTGTAGTATTTACGACTGAACTGATAAATGTGGCCAACTAAAAGTTGGAAGTGCGCGCGAACACGTTTGAACCTGAGTTGCACAAGTTGTGTACAGAGACAACAGCCCTACGTCTAAAAATTGGATCGGTTGGGGAATCGACAGTGCGCGGTGTTTATCCAATTTCCATACATTCTTGTGGTTGTCACTCTACCAACTAAAAATCGCCAGTGCGCGGGAGGCCCCTAGCAATCTGTTTTAAATATTGATCAGAGACCGGCTCCGAAGTATTTGTGATGTCAAAACCACAATCGGCTCTAGGCGATATGAACAATATGACTATGTTAGAGAATATTATTTAGATATTAAGCAAATCACAACTTAGACGCGTTTTTATTTATTCTGAAATTACCTACTTTCTGTATCGTTGCTCGAATCTGGGCACGCTAATATACTAGTTAGGTAAATACTTTAAAACAATCATTATTTTAAAATCAATCAAAACAACTACTCTTCTAGCTAATACTGACGAACCATCGAATTACATGATAAGATTCTTAGCATTTTAAAGCAAAAAAATATATTAAAAATACTTAAATCATTTATTTAAATTCAGTCATTCACACCTTTTATTTAATATGAAATTATCTACTTTCTGTATATTGGTACTTTGTCACTCTAATATACTACTTAGGAAAACACTTTAGAATTCTCATCATTGGAGAACCAATCAAGACAACTACTTTTCTGGCTAATATTGACGAAGTATTGAATTACATGATAGAATTCCTAGGATTTTAAGGCAAAAAATATATTGAAAATATTTAAATCATTTATTGAAATTCAGTCATTCACAAAAATTATAATAATAATAACTTTATTTCACTCGACTTTACTTAAAAAAAAGCATTGGAATATAGTCAAAAGTATAAAACTATACCTAAGGCTAGGCTAATGCAGTGTGTGTAGCGGCGGGCTGGGCATAGGGAGTAAGAATTGCAACATCGCGTATGCCAGCTGGCTGAAATGAAATAACAGAGAACTGGAATGCTTCAGTGATCTAGCGCCGACTCTTTAATTTATGCCGCCGACGGGCGAGTTTGTTGTTGCTGAGTTGTCACATCTCACGCTACGTGAATGTACATGCCCAATCGGCAATTACACGCACTGTATAAAACAGAGACAAATAGAATAAATAGAATAATAATTATCTATATTGAACCTTACATTCTATTTGAACTCTTCTACATTATACATTCTATTTGAACTCTAAAAAAATTGTATAATTTTTTTCGAACTCTTTCGTTGCCATCAGTAGAGTATAGAATCATTCATTCATTATTTATAAACCTATTCTTGATTTATTTTTACAATTAATTATTTTTTATTTATTTGCTTTCATCATGATTAGAGAATATTATATAGGTATTAAGCAAATCACAACTTACATACTTTTCTATTTATTAAGAAATTATCTACTTTCTGTATATTGGTACTTTAATCTGGTCACAATGATACACTACTCAGGAAAATACTATAAAATACCCATCATTGAAGAACCAATCAATACAACTACTCTTCTGGCTAATACTGACGAAGTATTGAATTACATGATAGGATTCCTAGCATTTTAAGGCAAAAATACTTAAATCATTAATTGAATTTCAGTCATTCACAACAATTATTGAACCTTACATTCTATTTCAACTCTAGAAAAGTTGTACAAGGTTTTTTTCGAACCCGTTAGTTCTCATCAGTAGAGTATAGAAACATTCATTCATTATTTATAAGCCTATTCTTGATTTATTTTTACAATTAATTATTTTTTATTTAGATAATGATTCCAAAGTAAAGAAAATATTCAAGGCCAATAAAATTATAGCCAGGGGGAACAAAGAACATCTCTATCACTGGCAACGCCATGTTTTCAGGCAATTCTACATTCATTTTCTAAAATTTTGCAATTTTTTTGGTCGGTATACAAACAAAAGTTAGATAATTCTTGTTCATTTCTATCTAATAATGCTTTTCTTTTTATTTTCAGGTGAGTTGCTGATTCCAGACATAAACATATTACTGATTTGCTGTAAGTAAAATGAGTAGAAGTTGCAGTGAGGCGTGGCCGACTATAAATACCTATTTGACTAACATATTGCTCGAATATGACACAATTTAATTTTACGTAAAGCCACTAAGATTAAATACACAGCAAATATCTTTCTATTTTTATTATTTAAATGGATATTCGAATTCCGCAACGCCCAACTGCAACTTTCTTTCGTAATAGCTTTTTTAAGAATACATAAAATAACAATGAAACAAAATTTATGAAAAACATGATAGTTTACGCGACTCTGGCGATCATACTATACAACAGATATGGTCCAGTTTCAATAGAAACTATTCTACCTTATATGTTACATATCCAGTAATCATTTTATTCGAAATAGAAAAAAATAGTCTAAAAGAGGTGCCATGTAACAGATATCCACACTCCACAGTCGACAATTTCTATTCGTCTTGTAATAGTGTTATTAAAATCACCATAACGTTTTAAAGTAATGTTGTTATATCACTTACCCACACAGCCCAAGATGTCCTAACTAAATTCTATCATAGTCGAGGATTATCCTTCTTACCACATCCTCGGGATATCTCAAAATAATGATTTCGTCCTAAAAACATCCCAGATTAGGATATCCCAGGCATGTCCTGTACGTATGTCCTAGAAGTATCTGTTGGGATAACATCCTGAAAATGTCTCAATAGAGGATATCCGAAGCAAATCATATAATGATATCCTAAAAATATAGGATATCAATCCCAGAAAACACACAAACGTCGACCGAAATGCGGTTTAATGTTGGGGTACTGCTTAGACCGATACGGAGAAAGCTTGATCTTTTGCTTTATACCTGGCTTCCATGTTTAAACCCAACCCAACCGCCCTATCTACGAGACAACTCGTCTCCCCCCCTTACCAACTTAGAAGTTGTCTCGGACCCCATTTTCTTCGCTCCATCTCAGATTAGGGCAGCCATACTAAAACAAAATATCAGGAAAGCACCTGGATTGGATAACATTCCGGCATATGCTCTATGATATATTCCTTCATCCTCATAATTGTCCTTGACAAAACTTTTTAATGGATGTCTTAGATGCACATATTACTCTCTAGTATGGAGAACAGCCAAAATAGTAAACATACGAAAACCCAACAACCCGGAAATTAAATTAAAATAGTTTGTTACGTTGCGTATGTAGAGATTGTGTATTAGCTGAATAATACACGGTTGTTTCGTGAATACGAAAATAAATAACTTAAAATTAACATTGTTGCGTTGTAGCTCGTTTGATAAGAGAATTGGCTTTGTTTGCCGACTGTATTAGCGTTATAATACGCATAAATAATTGTGGGAAATAATAATTGTAAAAATGAGATAAAATAACGAGATGATTCTTAATAGTATATTACGTAATGAGTGTTGTAAGAAGCATATTACGCACGATGCCGCGTAGCGGCGAGTGCGTATTTCCACGACTGCGTAATTGCTTTACAACTCGAATTATGTACTATAATTTACCTACGATCATATCTATTTATTTATTTAGTAAAATCTTAATTTAGTTTACTTGTCAACAATATTATTTAACAAATATTATGTCAGTCTTCTCAGCGTTTGAAAATTACGTAGGCGCATTTGTCTTTTTAAACCCCGCGTCAGCGAACTAAGCCACCTATATTTGCGTGTCCCGTGCGTTTTGTTTACCGTGCGATTTGTTTACAGTGCGTTTTGTTTACAATATGTAAAATCCAATTTACATAAATGGCAGGTAGTGTGTTTTTTACTATTTACAATAGTGATCGTAGGTAAAATGACTTACATTAATTTCATCTCCATGGGTAGGTTCTTCGTCCGTCAAGGGATTGGGATCCGCCACCACCAGTGTTCTCGTAGGTGTACACGCACTAGTTAGACACCTTCTGCAGATGTTGTCCATGTTCTTTTACGCTTCACTACCAGTTAGGCTTCTTGTTCTGATGATGTTTACGGATCCTACCGACTGCGCCAATGTTAGATCACGATTCACATGAATGACTTTTTAAAAAGATTTATTAGCTTAAATGGAGCCAACGTTGGCTCTTGGAGAAGGAATAATACAATAATTAGAAGTGTTTCATTCTAAGTGAGTTTAATAACTGACTTTACAAAGCGTGTCTAGTCGTATTTATAACACACAGAGTCTATATAAGCAAAATAAAGAACAAAGGAAGTGCAAGTCTGCATTCAGCATAAAATGTGAGAAACAAAGGTGAAACATAATATCTCAAAGATAAGCGATTAATAAGAGAAGTCATTATCATGTAATAAGATATACCTGTGAAGGTTTGTTATGACAAAGCCTTGGTAATAAGCATATAATTTTATATAACATGTATGTAATAACTTATAAAACTTACTAACCGTATTTCGGCTATATGTTTAACCGATACCACAGAAAATATCAATATTTCAGTCTAGCAAATTTTAACCCAACAATCAGCCAGCTCAGAAAGAGCAAGTCATTATATCTGATGTTCAACAAACTACGGCAAGCACCCAAAGGTAAAAAGCTGCAAGGATTCCTCAGAGGACCAAACACTAGTACTTCGTTAGAAATTGGTAGTTGCACAAACAATTAATCTTTATTGTAATGTAACAAATTTTGCTCAGGTTTCAAGATATAGCAAGTTTGAAGTGAATAGATTTGATTAAGACAAGCTTTTTATTTCTTGAAACGAGAGTATATGTTTTACTTGATGAATTTATTTCTTTTTATGTATATAAATGAGAAACAGACTTGTTTTATATTTTTTTTCGTGCAGAATGTTCCGAGATTATCGGATTAGCTAAGTATTTCCCATATATCCGTAAATAGGTGTACACCAAATGTCCTATAAATGACCCACACCACTACCTAAATAAGAGCATAGCTATCCTCTGGGGGCCATGAGGATGGCCCAGGCTGTTTCACTTGGCTCTTCTATGAACATCCCGAGCTTATCATGAATATTCCACATATCCAAAAATGATGTCCTTAATATGTTCTGGGAATATCTTTGTGATGTGTGGGTAATTTACGTGAAGTTCGTTAAAACTTAGAGGCGCCCTGTAAATCGTAGCTTTGATACCCTTACATCTTCGTATTTTTGTGCGCTTAATCAAAAAATGTTTAATCTCCCCACAATAAAATCGTGGGAGGTTACTAAAATTGGTCCACAATCGAAAATTGAGATAATATCAAATCTTTACGTTTTGAGGTTCCAAGAACCCAAAGAAGTGGTTTTTGAAAAATGTTTGTGTATATGTACTGGGTGGTCCCTGGGAACGGGAAGTTTTGAAAACATCATAATTTTGAAAGTAGCTTTACTTATTATAAAATAAGATATAACAATGGCTAGGTAATTATATGCATTTTTTATTTCTTAAAAATAATTCCTGGTAAATGTCTTCCCCTCATATCTACGCACTCTTGAATACGATTGGTGAAATTTTCTATTACACGATGCAACATGTCTAACGGAATATTGGCAATTTCTTCACGGATTTTTATTTTCAACTATTTCTTGATTTCTCAACAAAAACCCTATGCTTCAAGTAGCCCTACAAGAAGTAATTGCATGCCGTAAGGTTTGGCGACCTTGGGGGGCATTCACTGTTTCCACGCCTGGAGATAATGTGACCAGGAAATAATCTCTGCAAGGCATTTATTGATTCTCTTGTGGTATATGGAGTAGCTCCAATCTTGAATCCCTGGAAACATGTTTAATTGTGGCGTCAAAAACTGGTTGATCATTTCGGTATAGCGTGCAGAATTGGCTGTCACAGCATTTCCATCATTGTTTTAAAAAAAATTGGGACCGATAATTCCCATTTACGAAATTGCACACCAAATTGTTACCCTCGGGCTATGTAACGGTTTTTGGTGAAGTTGTTGTGGATTTTCGAAATTCCAATATCTGTAATTTTGTTTGTTGGTGTAGCCACATAAATGAAAATGAGCCTCATCAGAAAACCACGACTTGGGATTAATTCCACGTTCTAAAATAATTTCAGAAAAATGTAGACGTCTTGGGAAATTTGGATTTTATATGGAAGAAGATTCAGATCCTTGTGTAAAATTCTAAGCAAAGAATATTTACCTAAGCGCAACGCCTAGGCTCGTTTTCTAACTGAACGTCTTGGACTGTGTTCAACAGATGCTCTGACTCGTTCAATGTTTTCAGGGGTTCTAACACTTCTGAGTCCTTTAAGTTTGGATTTATTGGCTGTACTTATTTCTTCAAATTCAGAATCCACGATTTTATGGCATGAACGGAAGGAATTCTCCGGTGATGAGGAATCGCAAAGTGTGGTCGAAATTGCCTCTGCACAGTAACTACACTGTCGTTATTTTAATAATGCGATTTTATTGCAAAAGCACGCTGCTCACCGGTCCACTGTTCCATGATTACCAAATGGCATATAATGACAGACAATATGACAAATGAATCCATTGCCAGCTATGCATAGTTACAAAATAACAACATTCTCAAAACTTCCCGTTCCTAAGGACCACCCGTTATGTATGTGTATTTAGCGGGGATCGATATTTTTTATTTTTAATTTCAAAATGGGCCCTATGCGGGAAAGTTGTGTATTAGTATAATAAGTAATCCCGTTTTTTTTAATCGGGCTTTGTCTTCCTTCCCCACAACGATCCCTAATATCTCATAAAAACTACATTTCTATGCAACTTGTGAAAATCTATAATTCTTTTTAGATAACAATATTAATTTATCCTATGGCAAAAATGTTTGTTAGTGGGTACAAAAAACTACATAATAAATATTTTTAATGTAAACTTCATCCTCAATTGTTTTATGAGACTTGCAAGAATGTGTAAATCGTGCGCCCGTATGTTACCTATCAGTGAAATTCAAAATACTGCCCTGTTAAGCATAGAAGTCGTTTCTACATTTTTCAATATTTTCAGCTTATGACATATACAACTTGATAATAAGTATATCTATTTCCTTGTTAAGACTCAAAGTATTAGAGTCTGATGTACAACATATCATAATATATTAAATTTAATTATTACTAAAAATATCAAGTTCGATGGCATATCAAATTATCTAAACTAGGTAATATCTCAAAATGACGATTTTGTCAGTTACGACTTCTATGCTTAACAGGGCAGAATAGTTAAATCTAATCAGATGTGACTCATGTCATGTTATACTGTTATGACTTAAATTAACTTCTCTTTGTCACGTGATATAAGCGTAAACAAACCTAGAATTTTTTGTAGGTGTGGCCTGTGGTTTGGTGCTCCTAAGTTTACTTGCCACAATAATTTCCAGTAGTTTTACTGACTTTAATGTTAAATGTGTTTGTGAATGTAATAGTGAATTAAATATTTAAAACAGTTACAAGTTACAACGTCCTACATAATCGTATAATGATGAATTTTAATAAATCCAACCGACAAGACAGATATAATAATTGTTATATTTGGAAAACCCGCGAAATTTTCGCTGCAAGTTCTCCCTACATCTGCTGACGTAATAAAATGTTTTTTATATTTTCGCTACGAAGAGTTTAAAAGAACAAATTGTAGAAATATTATTGTTAGAGATAATTGTGAAAAGGTGGCAAAAGAATTTGAGGAAATATGGAAACGTGCGTCTATCCCTACTATAAGTCACAAAAAAATCGTAGATAAAGTGAAAATTTGTTTTGAAAAATATTCTACAAGATCAAATTTTGAAATAAAAATTAAACAATTTCGGTCTAACTTCGAGCAACACTTATTTGATGTGGCTGCGTGTAAATGCAAAGATTTTGAAAAGTGTCGTTGTGAAAAACTAAAGAAAGTGTCAATTGAAGAAAGAATATTTTTATCCGATCAGCGTTCATTAAGAAAGATGATGATAGGTTCCCTTGATCGAGTTGCTACAAAAAAATTTAATAAGAAAATAAAGCGGCAACTGAAAAAAGATATTACAGACTTCGATCAAGACGCCGATACAAGCTTTGTAAAAGCAAGGTGCCCTGAAAGTACTGGGGTAAATGAAGTTGATGTTGAAGGTGAGGCTTCTGATTCTGAAAGACAACAAGAACCACTACAAAAAGGTAAGTGTATCTTACGAATTAAATATTTTATAAATTTTTGAAGACATCCAATAGCAGTTTGCTTGTAATTTTAGATACATCCGAAGAGAAGTTGGTGCAAAGAAATAATTTATTACTTACAAATACTGCGAGAGCATGTGATCGTTTGGAGTGTCAGATATATATGCCGCTGCAATTGCATCTGCTTTGTTAACAGATGTTGGGATAATAACTAAAAGTGAGACATTCCAAGTTATTGATAGAAACAAGATAATAAGATCGAGACAAAAGCTTCGTAATATTTTGGCACTTGAAACATGTTTTGATACTATTTCAGGCCTATACTTTGATGGTAGAAAAGACAAGACCAGGAGTCAAAAGAAAAAAGGAGATAAATATTATCCCCAAATAATCAAAGAAGAGCACATAGCAATGGTAATGGAACCTGGTTCAAAATTTATATCGCATGTTACTCCAGCCAGTGGGTCATCTTTAAATATAGCAACGGCCATGATAAATTACTTTATAAAAAATAATATAAATTTGGAAAAACTTGTCGCTTTAGGTTGTGACGGCACGAACGTCAATACTGGTGTTAAGGGAGGAATTATTCGTTTGATTGAAATTGAATTAGGTAGACACTACATTGGTTTATCTGTATGTTACATTTCAATGAGTTGCCTTTGAGACACTTACTAGAAGAACTTAATGGAGTAACGAAGGGTCCCAAATCATTTAGTGGTCCAATTGGTAAACTAATCCAGACTTGTGAAAATCTTCCGGTAATAAGTTTTTCAAGAATTGATGCTGAAAATTTGCCTGAGAAAGAGAATAAATGTGTGATCTAAGTAATGATCAAAAATATCTTTTAGATATGTGGAAAGCTATTAAAAGTGGTTTATGTAGTACTGATCTCGCTCAAAGAAAACCTGGTCCTCTAAATCATTCAAGATGGTTGACCACCGCCAATAGGATTCTAAGCAGATTCTAAGGTTATATGTGTCAACATTAAATCCTTCGGATAATTTACTTACCTTGGCAAAGTATATAATGAAAGTTTATACGCCTATTTGGTTTGAAATTAAAATGAATTCAAGTTGTGCCGATGGAGCTCGCCATTTATATAAAATGATTTCATATTCACGTTATTTGCCAAAAAATCATAGAGATATTGTTGACGGTGTTATTCAGAGAAACGCATATTTTGGTCACCCAGAAAACCTTTTATTATCTATGTTAACAGACAAACGAATATCTATACGAAAAGTAGCGATACGGAAAATAATAGCAGCTCGCCAAAAACCAATTTCAACACAAATTAGAAAGCTTGAAATACCCAAAATAAACTTCGAGGCAAATGATCTTATCAATATAATTAATTGGCAGGCAATTGAAAGATATGAACCACCGATGACAAAACATTTTGAAGATGAAGAGTTACAAAATTTCTTAGAAGGAGCAAGCTTTATAACTATTCCAAACTTTCCATGTCACACAAGCTGTGAAAAGGTGTATAAAGTTAGTGACAGAAGCAGCAAATTCCGTGTGTGGACAAGAGAAAAGGGATGGACTTATTTATGCGAAAGTGCAGTCGAGACAAATTATGAAATCTTTCCACACGAAAGGTCAATATAAGATGAAGGAACTAAGTTTTTTTTGCGTTTTCGTAACTTTTAGTTTTATTTCTAGCAAATAAGTTTATTAATAAACCATTTTTCTCAAACTTTGTTACTTATTTCAAATTTTCGGAGTTGATGTGGGAAAGAAAAAAGAAGTCTGATTATAAAAATAAAAATTGGGTCAATAAAGACTACCAATATGTAACTTTTGCCCATAAGGCCGACATTGCAAATGGAAAAAACAATATTTTTGTAAATTGCAATACTGACACATTTTTCAAATTTCTTGAGTTGATGTGGGAAAAAAAGATGAAGTCCGATTGCCAAAAAAAAAAAAATTCTATTAAAAAAGAATAGCAATAGACAACTTTTGCCCATAGGGCCAATATTGCAAATGAAAAAAAAATATTATGCCTATGCTGTCGATCCACCCTTAATGTGTATGTATGTTAGCATGATAGCGGCGTAACTACTAAACAGATTTGGATGAAACTTTGCATGAGAGTTTCTTTAGTGCTCCAGAAGATCTGAAAAGGTTTTGGTTGAGATGGGATTAAGTTTAGTGCCACTTTCACACAACAAGTTGTTTATTTTATGATTACATACAATTTGTAATCGAACCATTGGAAAGCAGTAAAAATTATAATTTCAACGATATATCACACTTCTTCCCTTTCGATTTGGTTTTCGTGAAAAATATTATAAAACAAAACTAGAGGAAGCATTATACTCTTCGCCGATTTACTGAGCTTTTTATATAATTGTTACACATTCTATAGGATACTCTTCGCATTTTTCTTGTAAATAATGTTAGTTTTTGAACATTCTAAATTTTGTGATACCAACTTTGTTGTGAAAAAAAAATATATGAAAAAAAAATCACGATGTGAGGGATCGAACCCGGGACCCTTGGATTGCGAGACGGAACTCTTGCCGCTACACCACCATTTCTTATTACTAAAATTGTTAATGAGTGTAATATATACCATTAGAAAATTTATTGTGATTATTAGGAAACACACATTAGTAAAATGTATTAAACAAAAATGGTGATAGAAAATAACATTTCGCAAGGTTTCTATTTATTACAAACCATAAAAAATGTAAAAAATATTTTTTTAAATTTTAAATTACTAATAACTTTTTTATTTACCAATCTATTTTGTTGAAAAACAATAGTGTTCTTCCTCTAGCTAACACTAAGTTACTCTCCAAATTTCAATACAATTGGATTTTTCTTTCTTGAGTTATCGTGCTTACAAGAAACGTGACGGACGGACAGACGGACAGACGGACGGACAGACGGACGGACAGACGGACAGACGGACAGACGGACAGACGGACAGACGGACAGACGGACATTTTGAAAGTTGTTCAGAATTCGTTCACTAACATAACGATATAAAAATTTTTTCTCTACGAGCGATATTTACTGATTTAGAAATGTGCCGATCAAATACAATATACTCTTCGTTTTTGCGAAGAGTATAATAACAATCTAGAGAGTCACGCTTCTTGAGTAAGATAGACTAGTGTGTTATTTGACAGCTGTAATTAAATGAGATCGTTCATATTTTTCGTGCTCGTTTCAGTTTCAAAGATCCACCGGGTGGGGAGGTTCCAGCCGCTTTCCGTAGCTGCCGATTTTTTCTTATTAATATAACAAAAATAACGTAGAAGAGGCTAGGTTGTTAGCTCACAGAAAAACCTGACAAGTTAATAACTCGTTTACTCATTCTCCATACTGTCAAAAGTAAAACGATCGAATTATATATTTAATGTATTTATAAAGAATACTAGTTGTTTGTGATTTCACTGTAATTGCGCCTAACCGATATCACCAATCGATGCAAAATAAATGAAAATGCTCAATTTAAAACTAATGAGTGAGTGACTACTTCAATTAAGTTTCATCAGATTATATAAATATTTACAAAACGTTTCAGCGGGCGAGTCAACACTGGTTTAAATAGTTAAATAACTCAACTCAAGTATGAAATAAATCGGGACCGCTACATATTTATCTGTTTGTACTATGTTGTTTAAATAATTATAATTTGCTAATAAAATTTTGTTGTTAAATATAGTTAATACCATAATTTTTCCGTTTCTTAGAAAATCGAAGTTCCTTGTTATAGGTTTCTCATCAAGCTCCAAATTTTGCGTGGTAGATTTGGAAATGTGAAAGTAAAAGAAATATTTATGTTTAAGATGTTCTACCAAAATCATTACATGATTGAAAATTAAACGATTATTATTATTATTGCAACTAAACTTAATAATGCAACAATAAGATTGTGTCAAATATTACTTTAATGTACTTTTCGATTAGAATTTTGATTAAAATATTTTTTATTGATAAGATAACAGAGGGATATAATTTTAAATATTGTTTAATCGACCACCAATCTGCATTTTGCGTGCCATTTATTTCAAATGCTATTAATCACACAGCCACACAAAAAAAGTGGTCTGGCCTGCGGACCAGACTAGCGTATCCTCATGTATTTGGACCGCTGAAACCGAATCCGAAGTCAGAATTGTCAGATTTGTTCTTTTTTCACCCCTGACCCAAAAAAAACACCCCCAAAGAAGTGGTCTGGCCTGCGGACTATACCAGTGCATCCTTATCTATTTTGACTCTTTGAAACCGAATTCGAAGTCAGATTCGCTCGTTTTTCACAAAAAACACCAAAACAAAATGAAGTGGTCCGGCCTGCGAACCAGACCAGTATATCCTTATGAATTTGGATTCGCTGATACCGAATCCAAATTCAGAATTGTCAGATTGGTTCGTTTTTTACCCTTAACTCCAAAAAAAGACCCACCTCAAAAATGGTCTGTCCGTAGGACCATACCAGTGGCAGTGTATCCTTATGTATTTGGTAAGGATACACTGGTCTGGTCCAATTTTTTGTTTTGGGCGTGTTTTTTTGGGGTTAGAGTGTAAAATGAGCGAATCTGGCAATTCTGACTTCAGATTCGGTTTCAGATACATAAGGATAAACTGGTATGATCCGCAGGCCAGAGCATATGTTTCGGGGATGTATTTTTGGGATTGGGGTGAAAAAGAACCAATCTGACAATCCTGACTTCGGATTTGGTTTCAGAGGGTCCAAATACATAAGGATACACTGGTATGGTCCGCAGGCTACTAATTTAATAGTTAATATTATACTTATACTCTTTATATGACCAGGCATAATACTTAACTTTTTAAAACTTTTACTTGCCTTACAAAATATTTCTCTTCATATATGTTTGGGAACGATGGGAACACTTAGTGGCTTCTGTGAGTCGGACAGGTATGTAAATAATTTATAGCCTAACGTGACTATGTCCCCACCCCCGTTTTCGAGGATGCTGAACGGCCAAAAACCACCCTCCAAATGGGTTAACGCGGATACGGCGTCTCATACCGACTAAACCAGCGTCACCCCCCGTTTTCAAGGATGCTGAACACGAAGGTGGTGGCCTAAACTCTATCCGAGTTGATCCCACCCTACAAACGGCCAAAAACCACCCCCGAAAGGGGTTATTGCGGATACGCCGTCTCATATCGACAAAACCTGCGTCACCCCCCGTTTTCGAGGATGCTGAACTCCATGGCGATGGTTTAAACTCTTTCCGAGTTAACCCCCTCCAAATGGCCAAAAACCACCCCAGAAAGGGGTTAACGCGGATATGCCGTCTCATACCGACAAAACGTGCGTCACCCTCCGTTTTTGGCCATTAGAGAGGTTAGTTTGCTTCGGGGAGAAGATCCAGCATCACCATCGTGTTCAGCATCCTCAAAAATGGGGGGTGACGCAGGTTTAGTCGCTATGAGACGGCGTATCCACGTTTCACCCCTTTCGGGAATTGTCTTTGCCCGTTTATGAGGTGGGGTCAACTCAAAAAAAGTTTAAACCGCCGTTATTGTGTTCAGCATCCTCGAAAACGGGGGGTGACGCAGATTTTGTCGGTATGAGACTGCGTATCCGCGTTTAACCCCTATCGGGGTTAGTTTTTTGGCCGTTTGGGTGGTGGAGTTAACTCGAAAAGAGTTTAAACCGCCACCATCGTGTTCAGCATCCTCGAAAACGGGGGGGAGACATAGTCTCCTTATAAACTGGCGGTACATGACCAGTCAGGTGCAACGTTTTTTAAATATATACCAATCATATACATGAATGAAATTATCATGAATATGCCAGAGATGCAAATTTTAGGCAGTCGTCGCGTGCAGAAGGGTGTGCAAATCGATTTTTTTTGTTTTTTTTTATTTTAAAATCGATGCCAATAGTGCCAAACGAAAAGCCTTGAAAAATAATCCAGCGGAAATTCATTGGAATGCAGTTTCCGCGCGCAAAACAACCTTTGATGCGCACATTAAATCGTAAAATTTTTTGGTGTTCTTGATTTTGGATGATTTTGATTTTGGATTTTTTTTTTTCAAGGCTTTTCGTTTGGCACTATTGGCATCCATTTTAAAATTAGAAAAAACACAAAAAAAAACAAGAAAATCGATTTGCACACCCTTCTGCACGCGACGACTGACTAAAATTTGCGTTTCTGGCATATTTATGGTAATTTCATCCATATATATGATTGGCATGCATTTTAAAAACGTTGCACCTGACTGGTCATGTACCGCCAGTCTATTAAGCTATAAATTAGTTACCCTTTTCGAGATTTTTTCCGACTCACAGAAGCCACTAAGTAGGCGACACGATGCGGGAGAAAAAATCCCATTGTTTTCAGAAAGATAAACTTTTAAAAATAAATCAACCATTTATACGTAATATTATATAAATTTTAGAAACATACAAATTCTACATCTCTATAAACAGCTCTTCAAAATTCTAGTAACATCTTTCCTCTATTAGACCTACAATTACATTACATTAAAAAAATGTTTTTATATTTTTCGGTTTCTCTACTTAAAAAATGAAAAATGTAACTCTCATTAGGTAACTCATTTGTCCGTCCGTTCATCCATTCGTCTGCCTGTCGTGGCCATAAGAAATTGTTCAATATTTGGACACAATGTCAAACTGTAGAAAATCGTGTAACAAAGATATTCTATTATACTTAGCCCAGTCAGTGAAGATATTTACATACAAAAACTTGTAAAATGAATAATTTTTTTAAATGAGTTCGTGAAAGTGTATAGAATAATATCCTGGAAAGTTTACATTTCGCTCGGATGCAGAACATAAAAAAAGTGAAGAAAAAATTTTTCTTACGTACATTTTTTTTAAATTTTGAAATTAAGTCAAGCTAGGAAAAAATAAAAAATATAGATGGATAGATCACGTATTTATAAACAAAAAATGTCCTGACAAAATTTATCGCTAAAGCCACGGTATTCCCGGAAAAAATAGTCAAGTAACGTTAGAACTCGGAGCGAGAACCATGCGTGCGCGCGCTCGAATACGCATAACTGTGACACCGACGCACTAAATTACATGTCACTAAATTAGAATTTGTTCAATCTATGTGAATGTTGGTTCATTTAAAAGATGGAAATGTAGCTTTTCGATGCTTCTTTGTTTTAAACACTACAAGCATGGATGGGAAAAATATACTTTTATATATTATCACGCCCAAACTCAATCGTCGCAATAAAAAATATAAAAAAAAATAAACGCCCTTCAAAAAAATTCTTTCTTCATTGAGAACTGTTAAAAAGTATGTACACTTCATGATTTTTATGGTATATTAAGTTGTAGTAACGTAGATTCAAAAAAGTACATCTCAAATCATTTTAATTACCTTGCTTGATGATTTCCTTGATAAATATATATATTGGAGGCTGTAACTTGCTGTAAATAACCCATTGGAAAAAATTAAATATCACTATTTCGGAAAAAATGCATACTTTTCGAATGTTCAAACACAAATTCGTTTACTTATATGCATTTTTTCGAAATTATGATCAATCAGATCACGATAAGAAATTGCGATTTTAACGATATTATCTTTATAAGAAATCCATTGGATATAGCTGAAATGTACAATACAGTAAAGGCACGTAAAAATTCATGCGAGCAATTCAGCGGCTATGTGTGGTGTCTGTATATGCGTTCATTATTATATATTTTTCCTCCATACTCACTATTTATTCTCCTATTCACTAAGAAAATTGTTGAAAATGTGTAATCAGAAAGATAAAAAAGTTTTATTTTACTCGTTAGAACAGCTAATAACTTTTAGAGCTTCCATAGTATGCATTTGACTGTGCGCTTGGCCACGCGGAGTGACAAAGTTGCTTCACTATTTTTTTCCAGGAATGCCGTGGCTTTAGCGATAAATTTTATTATAATATTGTTCAGAAATCCGTGGTCTATCCACATGTATTTTTTATTTTTTCCTACCCTGACTTAATTTCAAAAATTTGGAAAAATGGATGAAAAAAAATTTTTTTTTCTTCACTTTTTTTTTTGTTTTGCATCCGAGCGGAATGTAAACTTTTCAGGATATTATTCTATACACTTTCACGAACTCATTTAAAAAAATTATTCATTTTGCAAGTTTTTGTAGGTTTCACTATAAAATGTTCTCTGTCATCTGGGCTGTTATTATCGGCTTGCTTACACAAGAACACAAAAAAAAAGTTGT
Source organism: Rutpela maculata (assembly GCA_936432065.2). Lineage (NCBI taxonomy): Eukaryota > Metazoa > Arthropoda > Insecta > Coleoptera > Cerambycidae > Rutpela > Rutpela maculata. The sequence goes on along the minus strand of OW386291.2, from coordinate 30,182,493 downwards.
CTGCGCCGGGGTATTGACCATACGTATTGCTTCTATTTTGACCCGCTGAACACGAATCTGACCTTAGTTTTTCCCCTATACGTCAGGTTTCTTTTTAAAGCAAAAATGTGTAATATTTATATATTTATTTGCTATTAAAAGAAAAACCTGACGTGCTGGAGAAAAACTAAGATCATATTCGTATTCAGCGGCTTAAAATACAAGGGATAGATGTGGTCGGTACCCCCGCGCAGATGACTTTTTTTGTGGGATTGTGCCACACTGTGTGGCACAGTGGCAACCAAAAAAAGTGGTCTGCATGGAGGTACTGACCACACCCATCCCTTATATTTTGAGCCGCTGAACACGAATCTGACCTTAGTTTTTCCCCTACACGTCTGTTTTTTTTTTTAACAGCAAAAAAAGTCTGTTGAGTCGTGATATTTATATATCTAGTCCAGGAGGCAGTGACGATTTTCGGTACTTATTTTCCCAGTCAGCAAACATGGATAGAATTGTTCGGTTAGTAATTCTAAGCAAAATTCATATATATTTAGAGGGGGGTTTTCCGATGGGTTGAGGCGGAAAATGCGTCAGAACATACGAATACACTGCCCTTTTTTTCCCAGTGATAAAAATAGTTCTAGTAGAAAGAGGTATACTGAAGTTAAGTAAAAAAAATAGTCTGGCTAATCTGTGAGTATGGATAATATGTCTGGCAGGTGAAAAACTGAAAAGTTTTCATCAGAAAAATTTCCCTCATTTTCGCAGTCATGAAAATTTATCAGATGATGGCCTATGTTATAATAACAGCTTAAAATACAATCTGGCTAATGTGGAACACCCCTAAAGCCTTGCCAGACTCGTCTAATGATCGTCAGGCGCGCTGAATTCGGCACGTTCAATTATACAGGTGATTAGTGTCATACGTACATGTTCTTTTTTATGACAGCATTAAATAATTGAATACAAAAAAGCAAATACACTGTATAGAGTGTAGAATTATGATGGGGCAGGTTGAAAAAATTTATTGATGAAATCGAATTTTTTAACTGCTATTTGGTTCGTAGCAGTAGCAACTGTTACTAGCTCTGATAAATAGCTGCTATTTTTATAGCAGGTTGAAATTACTCGCTGAATGTCAATGCGCCCTTGCAGCAACACAAGCAGGCAGCGGGCAGCATCGTCGGCTTAATAGCAGTGACAGCACAAGCAGCGCATGCATATTCTTTCAGCTACAGCTAGCAGCAGGTCCACAGTACAGCACTTAGGAAGTGAATTGTAATTCATGTAAAAGTAAGAACTATTATTTTAACAATATATTACACATGATTATGTTCGTTCTGCTAGCGGAATATAAAAAATAAACTGTAATAAACGTTATAGAGATAATTTATATTTCTTTTAAAACTAATCATATTTAACCACCCATACAGATATTGCGTTTTTTTATATAAAGTTTCATTTGTTATCTGTTAATACTGTTAATATGTGCCATTTAGCCACCCATACAGATATTGCATTTTTTTATATATAAAGTTTCATTTGTTATCTGCTAATAGTGCTAATACTGTTAATATGCGCCATTTAGCCAAAACAACAACTAATGCTAAAAAATAGCTGCTATTAAAATAGCAGCTATTTTTAACTGCTAATTGAAAGTGGCAGTAGCAGAAGTAGCTGCTAAACAAAAATAGCTGGTTCGACACATCACTATAGTGTATATTGTCATATGGTAGTAAGAACGAACTCAAAATCCGAGTAACTGACAGAGATAGGTATACAAGGGACAGGGGTCTAGGCAGCTGCGCTCAGGTAACTCGCATTCCAGCGTCGTTACCTAAATACGCACGTGCTGCTATTCCACTCCTCGTTTAACTACCTGGCTTGTGAGTCTGGCAAGGCTTTCGTGATTGTAAATGTCAGCCAGACGTGTATTTTCTATGAAATTATAGTATAATCCCATGTGGCAAATTTTCAAATCCAGGAAAATAAGAGCAAAAATTTTCTATTTTTCCCATTTTGAAGATGCCGCCAGACTCATTTGCCAATTTCTTAAATGAGCCAGACTTATTTTTAATTACAGTTTAGAATTGTATCAATTTATGTGCTAAATTTCAAGCCTGGCAAAATAAGGGTTACGGATCCGCAAAATTCGTCAAATTTTGAAATCCGCAAATTTTCAGCCAGACTCACTTTCCGCTATCTGAGATAAGCCAGACTGCTATTTTCATAAACTTTATGTTCCACTTTAGTAAATGTAAAATATTTATGACTGGGAAAATAAGTGGACTTGCATTGTGTTTTTATTTTTTGAATCCATCCAAAAATTTTAGCCAGACTCAAAAATTCTTGTTTTTTGTCACTAAGAGAACAGATTAATTCATATACACCGACTGGGAAAATAAGTACGAAAAAATTTCACTGCCTCCTGGACATAATAAAAACAAGTTAGAACCGACCAATCACTAAAATCTTTGGGCGGGTAATTTATAATAGAATATACGCATAGTGTATACGTCTCACCAGTAATCTCTGCAGAACAATATGGCTTTATCAGTCTAAAATCAACGGTTACCAACCTACGTATGTTTGGTGACTATATTTCAAGTCACATTAAATCCTCATAAACAGACGTTGTTGATACTGACCTAGCAAAAGCTTTTGATACGGTAAACCACAATATTTTGTCAAAGAAATTAAAAGGCTATGCCTTTGACAATGAATTAATAGAACTTATAAAATGCTATCTCACTAATCGAACTCAATTTGTTAAAAATAACAGTAATAACAGTAAATCTAATATATTTATAGCCACCTGAGGCATGCCGCTAGGCTCAGTCCCAGAACCACTGCTGGTTATTATGTTCGTCAACTACATATCTGAATATATTAAGTACTCTAAGTTCCTGCTCTATGCAGATGATTTTAAAGCATATCGAGTAATCGAAACCACAGAAGATGTTGATAAGTTACATAAAGATATCGATGGAGTAAGAGACAACGACCTTGCCTTAAGTGAATTTAAGTAAAAGATCATTTTTTATTGTCGGAAACAGGATCTTATCATTGGTAGATACATGATTAAAGGCATACATGGAATTAAAGACCTAGATGTAGTTTTTACTAAGACATTCTCTTTTAATAATAATCATATTGAAATGCTAACTGCTGAATGTTACCGAAGACTTGGCTTTATTCTTTGAACATGTCATGATTTTACACAGAATTCATGCATACTGCTTTTCAATTTCTATGTTCGTTCAAAATTGGAATATTGTGCTATCATATGGAGCTCTAGGACTCTCACTTACACTGAAGTGATAAAAAAAGGTGGAAAATAGTTATTTATGTATATAGAGATGTTGTGCCTGCGCGTGACGAATTTCTATTCGAGGGCCTTGGCCCGAGGATAGAAAGTTACACAAGGCCATAAACATACTATATCGCCAGTGGTGCATACAACGATTTATATTTCACTCTACTTTAGATACCTACATAATTTAAATGTAATAAATGAATTTAATAATTTATGGAATAGATATGGTTTTGCCGTTGCCGGTGCTTGCGTTTGGTTTTGTATCCATAACGATGCGACTATTATTTTATTTATTTCTGCCAGTGAAGTAATAAAGTGTGTTGAAACCTTTCTAAAAGTGATCATGCAGGACGAACAATTTCCACAAATTCTCGCCCAAAGGGCTGCAGAAGCAAATGAGGCACTGATACCAAAAAAATCCAGATCACTGTATGAGAAAGAATATGAAAAATTTCAACAATGGACTGTCAGCGAGACAGTTCTAATGCCTTATTTTACCTAATTGTAATTGTCAACTTTTTGTGTTTTTTGATAAATTATTGTCCTTATATGTAATAAATTTTGTTCCCTTGTTAGCTAATGGCATTAAAGAACCTTAAACGAAACGTCTGTTATAAAATTGCTTTTTCAATGTTTTTCAAAAGTGAGTACCTATTTAGAGCAGCGATTTCGTAAGTCTATCGTGTCGTTTTTTTTTGTAGCGTAGAACCAGGTCAAACATGTTAGGTTCCTTTGAGTATGTCACCGGGAATATGAAATCATATTTTACGACATTTTTTTGTGGTCTCGAACTTTTTAAATCAATAAAAAGTAAAAAAAAATGTATTTTTAAAGAAAATTGTTTTTTTTTTGTTTCCACCGCCATATCTTTAAAACTATTAAAGGTACCGAAATTTGTTTTGTGTCAAATTAAAGCACACAATGTAGCGCTTTTACCAATCGGTCACAATTCGCACTTTCATTTCTCTAAAAATCAGATAAGTAAACTAAACATATATATTTTATGTATTGAAATCTCGCATGCGTCGAAGAAAATAAAGCCTAATAATCACAAAAGTTTTTGAAATAACATATTTTTTCCTAAAGTGTACCGTTTGGCAACAGCGATTTTTTTTATCAGCGCTAAATGCGACATTGGGACGCAATTAGTACACCTCGCATGCAGGGTTGGTCAGATTAGTCGCGTAGAAGTGGCGGTTGTCGAAAATCATTAAGTATTCATTGTTCGGATAAAAATTGTGACAATCGAAAATGTGCTTGTTTTAAGGAAGGCCTAAAATGTTGCAACGAGTGCAAATGTCGTTCCTGTAACAATATTATTAAAGATTTCGAGGCAGATATGAACGAATTAGAATGCTATTAATATAGGACCTACATAAACTACATACTACATATTTATCTATCCAAAGATAAAAAACCGCTGCCCAAGGAATCACTACTTCCACATCCAGATTCTCTATCCAAGTCACTCACAAGGAAAAAACTTTGTATGTGAAAATAATTGTTTATGGAACTTTAATAATATAATATTTGAAATCTTCTACCCCAAAAACCCATAAAACGATACCCCACATCGGTAGTGGGGTGGGGGTGGTGATAAGGGGGTGGTAGTGGGGGGTGGATGAAGTAAAATATATTTTGAGGTTTCTGGGTCCTGTACATACACTAAATCACATTTTTTTTTCATCTCCTTTAATAAGGGGGTGGGGGTGGTAATGGGTGGTAATGCCAAAATTTTTTTTTGAGACCTTAGCTTCTTTTGTATATACCAAATACCAATTTCGTGGACTCTTACCTGCTTGATTTACCCATTTATCCCAAATTCACCCCAATTTACACCACAACCCTTCGACGGAACAAGATGAAAATATAATCTAGTTCTAGATCTCGTTAAAGTACATATGTGTACCAAATTTCAAGTCAATATCTTAAACGGTTCCAAAGTAAACGTTCGCACCAAAAGAAGTTACAGACAGACAGATAGACCGACAGACAGAAATTTTTTTTTCGCTCAAACTTAAAATCTCGACGTTTCATGACATTTTAAGCCTATTTGGACAATAAAAATTTAAAAAATTTTTTTTGTTGTTACTATACTTCCACTGGACGTGGAAGTAATTTATTTCAACAATAAAACTCATTTTATGCGTACGTTTTTACTTTCATTCATTTAAAAATGTCTAATAAACTTACTAATTAGTGGGTAGTTAGTAACACTGATTGATATTTATAGATTAGGTATTTATATCTACCTACCTGTCTTTTTATTATTAAAAGGAGACTATTTAATATTTATTGTACAATTTCTTAATATTAACAACTTATGATCAATACTACTGTACAATATTTGAAATATTGATCCCCTAGATGCTTTTGATCACTACTGGTTTTGTACCTATTGAAGTTAATCTACTACATACACCCCGACCGGGACCGTCAGATCGTTGCAGTAGGCTTGCTACAGCTGAGCGCGCAAGAATATGACTTTGGCCCGTTAAAAAAAAATCGCTGACTCAATACTATGAACGGGACATGAAAAATTTTTATCCTAAAAACTTTTTTCAACTTTTTCAATTTGTATGCAGCATGTGTATATGCAAATTTTCATAAATAAATTTTTTTCTCGATTGCCTAAAATTACGCCACTGAAAATAACAAGTTTGAGTTTCCCATTATTTTACCAACTTAAAAAAAACCGCTGCCCAAGGAATCACTACTTCCACATCCAGATTTTCTATCCAAGTCACACAACGAAAAATTTTGTATGTGGAAATAATTGTTTACGGAACTTTAATAATATAATATTTAAAATCCTCTACCCCAAAAACCCATTAAACGATACTCCACATCGGTAGTGTGGGGTGGTGATAGGGGGTGGTAGTGGGGGTGGATAAAATAAAAAAATATTTTGAGGTTTCTGATTCTTGTACACACACTAAATCACAATTTTTTTCCATCCCCTTTAATAATGCGGTGGGGGTGGTAATGGAGGTGACTAATGCCAAAATTTTTTTTGAGACCTTAGTTTCTCTTGTATATACTAAATACCAATTTTATGAACTCCTACCTGCTTGATTTACCTATTTACCCCAAATTTACCCCAAATTTACCCCAATTTACCTCCCAATCCTTCGACGGAACAAAATGAAAATATAATCTAGTTCTAGATCTCGTTAAAGTACATATGTGTACCAAATTTAAAGTCAATATCTCAACCGGTTCCAGAGTAAACATGCGCACAAAAAAAAGTTACAGATCGACAGATCGACAGACAGACAGAAAAATTTTTTTCGCTCAAACTTAAAATCTCGACGTTTCATGACATTCTAAACCTATCTGAACAATAAAAATTTTAAAAAATTTTTTTGTTGTTACTATACTTTCACTGGATGTGGAAGTAAAATAAATCGGGTTCACGTGGGACGTTGTTCGAAACGCTATTGTATCTACTTTAATCTAAAAAAAAATAGCTTGATAGCACAAATATTTTCAGAGATATAGCGGTGGAGACGTTAATAAACATATTTCATTAAAAATTTATTTTTTTGAGTTTTTCCGAAATAAAAAAGTTCTCGACCACCAAAAAATGTCGTAAAAAATGATTTCGTGTACACGATTATCTTACTAAAGAATCCCACTAAGTCTGGTTTGGTTCTACGCCGGTTTTTTTTTTCTCGAAAACTAAGCGACTTTATTTCCAGATTTTACTCTACTAATTGGAGGGCATAATAAGCGGACGTAATCATTACGCCCGCTCTTTTTGGCCCTAAGGTATAATGGCTTTGTTTATATATCTCGTATCCAAGCAATAAACAACCAATTATAAGCAAGTGAAATATAAATTTTTTAAGAATATTTCAAAAAGGCATGAAAACAGGCCTTTTTTGTATCATATGAAAATCAAAGAATTGGGCTCGATATATCTATGTTAAGCCAACGTCGAAAACTGGCACAGGTCCTCTTTATACATGACATTTTACATAATAACATAAATGTAACAGTTATACTATGTTCGATCAACATAAATGTACCTGATGTTAGATTAAGACGCAGAGATCTTGTTCTTAAATTGTTCAATCTAAACTCGCCCACTCAAAATTGTTCAAGAGTGGTGAATGAAATTGTGAGGGACCATGATGTAGATATTTTTACGATCAGTAGAAATAAGCTAATGTTAAAAATCCGTTAGAAACGAATGATACTTCTGTGAAATTTATTTACTTTGTACTATATACCTACCAAAGGAGGATGTTAAAGTGGCTAGTTTTGGCCTAAGTTGAACAACAGAACATGGATACGGTTTTTGATAGAATTTTTCCCGTAGAATGCGATGACGTATTCGGTTTTGCGAAAAAATGACGGGAAAATGTGGAAAAGCTACGAAAACGCTTGAGAATTTGCAAAGTTCTGTCTGAGATATTCACAAGTTAAACTTTTAAGATCCATTATATTTCACTTTAGATTATGGTGGTTTCCTTTATTATGCTTCTCGTAAAATATGATTCTGTATTTCGCCTTAACGAAAAATGTCAGGAGAATGCGGAAAAATTTAGAGAATACCCAGAAATTTACAAATTGGGGTCTGTGACATTCCAAATTTAAACTTTTTAAGATCCATAGCTTATTATTTGAGATTCAGGTGGTTTCTTTTAGTATTATTTCCGCAGGATACGAGCGTCAACTCTTGTGTGCGGGAAATGTTGGTAAAAGGCGTAAATATTAAAAAGATGCTTGAAAACTCACAAAATTTAGCCTAAGATAGTCAGTCATAATTTTAATCTTTTAAGATACCTAAAATATAACTAAAGACTGTGTTAATAGTATTTCTTCTTTGGAATATGATGATCTACTCTGTTTTGCGTTAAAATGCCGAAAAAATATAGAAAATATAGAAAAACTTGAGATTATAGTTTCTCGTACTCATTCAGTGACAAGAGCAGGTTAACACGGCTGTGCGGGAAAACCCCGAGAAAATTCGGAAAAATTAAAAAGTGCAAAATAACTTACAATATTTAGTCTGTAACAACCACAAGTTAGACCCGTTAAGATCCAGAGTATCTAATTTAATTTCAAGTTAGATAAAACTACTATAATTTCAAGCTAATAATGTTGGTTCTTAATATATTTCACTTGGGAATGACGCAGACTAGATTTTATGAGTTTTCAAACATTTTCTTAATTTTTTCGCATTTTCCTAACATTTTCGTGCAAAAGAGAGTCTCCTGTCTCGTATCCTATGGGAAAAATACTCCAAAAAACCACCTGAATTTCGCGTAATAAGCTCTGAATCTTAAGAAGTTTACATTTTGATTAGTGCCCTAAAGAATCATTTTCGAAGGAGCGCCACCTTCAGGTACCATTTGGATCCAAAATGGTGGCTGATTTCTAATAATCTAATAAATATGATTTTTTGGTAAATCCATTGACTTTATAAAAAAAATAGTCTTATACAAAGTTGTTGAGATTTGAACAGCCAACAAAAATAAAATTCAAAATTTGTTCATTTTTTAACAGAATCATTTATTTATATGTATGTTTTTAACAAAATATTAATTTAAATCACACTTTCCCTTACAAGAAGTACATAACAACGTGCAATGTAAACCTACTTTCTTACAAGCACATATATTTTGTTTACAGTTCTTTTTGCAGCCGCACCGTATCAGTTGCCTCAAGGCTGTGGACACCTCAGGTAAATTTGACCAGTATGGTGAATAAATACCATCTTTTTTAGATCAACCCCAAGATTCAGTATCTGGCAAAGTAGGATGTATTTCCAATGATTGTCCCCATACATGGCCACTTTGGTATGTGGCTCTTCGAGTATGTTGGCCTAAAGCGGGTTTAGAAGGTGGAAGGTTTGCAGTATTTCTTCCCTTCGACGTGAACAATTCCTTTCGGGCATCGTTAACTTCAAAGCAGTCGGATGTTGAACAGTACATTAAGACAACAAATCTTTGCAACAAATTGAAAACATGTTCAGAAATAAATCTTTGCGGCTTATACATAAAAGAAAAAGCTTCCGTTACCTCAGGGAAAATTTGCCAGGTCTTCCAAGCAGTCTACTTTCCCTTGCCTGAGAAAAATGAGACGGTATCACATCCCGTGAATGCATGAAAATCTAACAAAGCTTCACATTTTTGTTGACCCAAATGTGCAGCTATCCCATTAACACATATTATTCTAAAGTGCTTATTGGCACCAAAGTGAACACATAGAGTTTTCAATCCTTGCACATACAACCGATGAAAAAAAGCAGTAGCTAATACTACAACATCGGTGTCTACTGTTCTTATGCAAATATTATTCGAACCTTGGCGGATGCAATCATGTACGTGTAATATAATACGTGTATCTGCTTCTTCGTGACTGCAGAGCGATAGATGTGAATTTTGGGAATTGCGGTTTGAAATGATCCTATCGTTATTTGTGCATAGTGTTTCCACAGGACAAAGAATGGATGATGTTGTACATTCATTGGAAAGAAAGTGAAACAGGTCTGTTTTATTGTCTGTGTTCCTAAGAAAATCCGACCAGTTTTTAGGAAGCAGTACATTACCACCAACCTGTCGTCGCATTCCTCCTCCACGAATTTCTCTAGTGTGATGTTTCAAACTATTGTTCTTGTATATTTCTCAAATGACAACGCTTTTTAAATTAAATTTATCAGCGTTATGTTTGATGTGCGATTGAAACACTTTGGCAGAGTATTCAGCAAAATTTAAAACAGTAAAAGGTGTACCAATGCAGGCCCATCATAGACCCAGACAATCATACTGAAATTCTGATGTTTCTTCTGTCTGAAGTAAATTTGGCATAGCATCGGTTTCTTCTAAAATAAGAGGTACTTCATTAAGCACATTTTCCAGAATCTTAACAAGGATTGATTTATCTGATGATCTCTGGACTCCGTTTAAAGATAGAGCTGTTGGGAATGGTTGATTCTCATGTGAAAAAAAATCATACAAATCTATGTCACGATTTGAACATACTATGAAAAGTCTAGAGAATAAATCCACATCAGATTTCGGGGACTTTATCAACATTGAGGATTTTACAACCTTTTTAGGTGTACAAAATAAGCGACTTTTATTCGCTTTTATTAGATACCTCTCTGCTGCTTAAGCGTTCATCAACAAACTTATTATATAGATCTAGTCCTCGTTCCTTTATACCTAAAAACAACAGAAATATATTATAATGTATCGCGGAAATAACCATGTATGAAGACCTACCTAAAATATTATTTAGACATTCGTCATCCACTGTTATTTTGGTATCAATGCAGAAAAAGTCTCTTTTGGTTTCAAGAAACGGATTTCCAAATTCAGTGTAAGCCTCTTTTAAAAGTTGTATATTTTCTTTAAGTTTCATTTGAAAAGCTGCCGATTCCTCATGGTGTCTATTGTCGATGGATACTTCTTCATCTAAGTTTGTAAATTCCATTAGCACTCTCGAGATTTCCGGACCAGAAAGCATCCATCTACGTAAGGCTGATCGATTGTTGGTTAAACCTATAAATCCACCATCGCCTTTAATAATGGCATTATGCTGCTCATGAGCTTGATCAATTCCAATTCCAGAGAAGAGGCGAGTTGTTTTATTTACAACAAAACATCCGTTTTCAAAAGCTTTCTAAATATCTGAATTAGTTTCATTTAGTTCCGTTAAATCTTTAAGATAAACTGACAGCCATCTCAATTAATTTGGGTGGTCAAATATGAAGAACCAAGGCATAAGAGCTTTAAGAGATTCTTTATAGAGAGAATAATTACCTTCTCGATGGGATCTTACAAATAAAAGCAGTAAAAGCTCCAACTCCAGACATAGCTCCCAATATTTAATTTTTGTAAATAGTGGGCCTTATTTTAAAAAAAATCGCAAAATACATAAAATACTTTTTTGTTGGCAATAAAATAAGCAACACTTTTTAATTACACATTTTTTTCATGAAGTTAATCGGCCATCTTTAATCCAAATGGTAACTGAAGATGGTGCTCCTTCGAAATACGTTCCTTACGGTAATACCGGTTAGTGTGCCAAACGGCAATATCCTTTCACGAATAGCCGTTTTGTGTCGATAATTGCGTGCCATGCGGTTCTACTATTACACCAAAATTACCCACTTTTTAAGATCCTCCTTTCATATTTACATTTTTTATATCTTAGCTGGTACACCATATATTCTTTATTTTACTTTTACATATATGAAGGTGCCACATCAAATGTGGCTACTGTGTTCATGTAATTCGAAATTGTTCTGTATAATCGCAGTATAAATCAAATAAATAGATAAAAAATAAAGTACCTATTTTTAAAATAACAAAAATCACCGTTAATCTAGAGCTTCATTCAGTGCATCATTTATGTAATTTGAAAATTTTACGTTCATGCAATTTTCCTGTTATCTATCTTCATTAACAGACACTTTTTCATAGTACTTAAGCGTTTCTAAACACGTCTCCGAATGGTTGAGGAAGACTAATTGAGAATAACTCTAACTTTCCCATGAACTGCTCGACATTCAGACGTCGATCTCATTAATGGTATTATACTCTTCAAAGAAAGGATCTGGTGTTAAATAATCGATCAGACTAGTTACGGAGCCTTAACACAAAATAGCTTCAAACAAATTTGTATGCGTAAACCTATTAAAATGGCAATCAACTGAGTCGCTTTCAATGATTCAATCTATGTGCGTCGTACATTATTGATATATTTAGTAAGAGAACCCATGAATGGAAATTTTAAGAAGTTTATTTGGTTTCAATTAAATATCCGCATGAAACTCACTTCAAATTGGTTATTTTGAATGTTGAAATACTTTTAATATCAATTCCTATTTGTGGCCTGATAATTTTATCAAAGCAATAATAAAATATCACGTGTAAATATTCATGACCATACATTTCAATTTAAACAGTTAAATATACTGCATATGTCCAGAAAAAACATAGTAGTATATACTACTATATAATGAAAATATTTGTTAATTTTTGTTATTTGTTTTTTGATACGAGAAAAAATTATTTGCCGTAGAATAATTGACAAGCCAAAAATTTCAGGGAATATTAGAAAGAAAGAAGAAAGAAAATTCATTTAACCAAGTTACAAAAAGTTTTTGGCAAGTCAAAAATTATAACAAAAAACATGGAAATATAAACATACAAATAAAATAATCAATAAAATTATCATATAATAAACAACAAACAAGAAAAAAGACATTATACATTAAAAGAGCAAAAGAACATAAATATAGGGTAGCAGACATTTTATAAAGTGGGAAATTCAGTGTTAAAATACTCTTCCACTGAGTAAAAACAGAAATTCAAGAAATGCATTTTTAACTTACGTTTGAATATATTAAAATGAAGGATTTTTATGGAATTTGGTAAATGATTATATAGCTGAAGGTTTAATGAGTTTCTTGAAGATTTAACAAGTCCATGTCGAGGTTGTCTAAGCTGTGTGGCGGATCTGGTTGAATAATTATCAAAATCACAATTGGTGACAAAATTGCCCTTATTTTTGTGAATTTCCAATAACGAAATATACGTAAATAAAGAAGGTATAGGCAGTATGCCCAGTTTTTTAAAAATTGGCTGGCAGTGATCCCTCCACCCAGCATTGCTGATTAACCTGAGAGCTCTCTTTTGTAATTTAAAAATTTTAGTAGCATAGCATGAGCCACCCCAGAGGAGTATTGCGTAGGTAATGTGAGAGTGAAATAAGGAGAAATATCAAGACTTTAAAGTGTTGGAACACAGAACATTTTTTAGTCTGCGTAGTAAAAAAATTATACTGGATAATTTGCTTGAAAGTACCTCCACGTGTTTACACCAGCTTAGTTTGTTGTCTACAAGAACTCCAAGTATCTTGACACTGTCACCGTTTACTAGTGCATTTCTAGTGGAAAATAAAAGTTTTTGAGTTTTGTCTTCATTTAACATTAAACTGCTAGCAGAAAACCATACCTTAGCTTGCTGAATAGACGCGGTGGTGGTGATGTTTACATTGTTAATGTCATAATCAAAATTTAGCATGAAAGTGTCATCGGCATACGCAATGCATTTAACAGGAGACAAATAGTGAAAAAGATCATTTACATATAAAATAAAAAGTAGAGGCGCCAGTATAGAACCCTGGAGCACCCCGTATTTGACTGGTAGAAACTCCGAATTAACGTTATTAATAGAGACACATTTTAAAAAAATAAATATCTTGTATTTCTGCTTACATCATTGTTATAAAATATTATTTTGGGTATTCAGCAGATAACTTTCAAAGAAATCATTCGTTCCTTTCATATATTATTGATCTAAATCTGATCAAGCTAGAATATCAACGAGTAGTCCTCTTACAAACAAACTTGTCAATTTCTTTATACATTTACTATGTCTAACATTCAATATGAAAAACAAGAAAATAACCATTCTTTCTATATATTGAAGATCTAAGTCTGATCATGCCAATATATTGTCAGAAATCCACCCTTAAGAGGAAATCTTTCAAGCATCTCTAGCCCTACCTAGAGGATACTCCATTCAATACGATAAACAAGAAAATAACCATTCTTTCTATATATTGAAGATCTAAGTCTGATCATGCCAATATATTATCAGAAATCCACCCTTGCGAGGAAATCTTTCAAGCATCTCTAGCCCTACCTAGAGGATACTACATCACAAACAAACATTAGTTACATTTCAAAGCCAAGAACTACTGAAAAGCACAATGAAATATATGAATAAAATTTCACTTACATGCCATAATAAATAAAATATTTCAATGTTTGATTGACCAAAACTCTGTAAAAATTGCGCAACCTTTTTCATTCTCTTTAGAACTCATCAGCAGAGATATATGTTCAATTCAAAAACATAATTACTATAAAAAAAATAAAATAAAAAAATAGGAAAACATTTTCTTGTAAAAAATGACAGGAAATATTTATTTAGTTGACACATATCAAAAATAAAAAAGTGTCACTCTTTTTTAGAGCCCCATAGCTCGTGTAGTTTTTAAAAAATAAATATCTTGTATTTCTGCTTACATCATTGTTATAAAATATTATTTTGGGTATTCAGCAGATAACTTTCAATAATAATATATGAAAGGAACGAATGATTTCTTTGAAAGTTATCTGCTGAATACCCAAAATAATATTTTATAACAATGATGTAAGCAGAAATACAAGATATTTATTTTTTAAAAACTACACGAGCTATGGGGCTCTAAAAAAGAGTGATTCTTTTTTATTTTTGATATGTGTCAACTAAATAAATATTTCCTGTCATTTTTTACAAGAAAATGTTTTCCTATTTTTTTATAGTAATTATGTTTTTGAATTGAACATATATCTCTGCTGATGAGTTCTAAAGAGAATGAAAAAGGTTGCGCAATTTTTACAGAGTTTTGGTCAATCAAACATTGAAATATTTTATTTATTATGGCATGTAAGTGAAATTTTATTCATATATTTCATTGTGCTTTTCAGTAGTTCTTGGCTTTGAAATGTAACTAATGTTTGTTTGTGATGTAGTATCCTCTAGGTAGGGCTAGAGATGCTTGAAAGATTTCCTCGCAAGGGTGGATTTCTGATAATATATTGGCATGATCAGACTTAGATCTTCAATATATAGAAAGAATGGTTATTTTCTTGTTTATCGTATTGAATGGAGTATCCTCTAGGTAGGGCTAGAGATGCTTGAAAGATTTCCTCTTAAGGGTGGATTTCTGACAATATATTGGCATGATCAGACTTAGATCTTCAATATATAGAAAGAATGGTTATTTTCTTGTTTTTCATATTGAATGTTAGACATAGTAAATGTATAAAGAAATTGACAAGTTTGTTTGTAAGAGGACTACTCGTTGATATTCTAGCTTGATCAGATTTAGATCAATAATATATGAAAGGAACGAATGATTTCTTTGAAAGTTATCTGCTGAATACCCAAAATAATATTTTATAACAGAGACACATTGTTGTCTGTTGTTCAGATAAGATGAAAACGGATTCAAAGGTAAACCTTTAACACCGTAAAAACTCAATTTTTCTACAAGTATGTCATGCGACACGCAGTCGAAAGCCTTGGATAAGTCACATAAGCTGATAACTACATGCTTACCGTCTTCAAGGCCTTCTACAATGTCAGATACTATTTTAAAAACAGCATCGGTGGTAGAGCATTTGTGAAGAAAACCAAATTGGCAACAATTTAAAATATTATTAGTGTCTAGATACTTGACAAGCCTTCTTTTAAGAATAATTTCAATAATTTTACCAAATATGAGGATAATAGATATGGGACGATAGTTATCGATTACATTAATATCTCCTTTCTCGAAGAGTGGTAAAACTTTAGCAACCTTAAGCACATCAGGGAAGTGACCTTCTCTAAAACATTTATTAATAAGAAGTGAAAGCGGTTCCAAAATTATGTCAATCGTTTCTTTAATAATACGACTATTTATTCCATAAATATCGGTGCAATTGGAATTACTTAGACTATGAACCGTCTCTGAAACTTCATACAAAGTAACTGGCTCAAGAAAAAAGAAGAATTAAAGCTAGGTAAATTTTTTAAAAGATCTGTTGCCTGGGCATTAGATATGGGTATAACAAATTTCTTGGCCACAGTGGAGAAAAATGAATTAAAGGAATCTAAAGGAATATCATGTTCAGGTGAAGTGGATTTAGGTTTATTTCCTTCAAAATTAATTAAATTCCAGCTATCACGTGCCTTGTTATCAGAATTCCTAATGAAGGAATCATAAGCGACTTTTTTAGCTTCAACTATCTTTGATTTATAGTCTTTTTTCATAGTGTTATATAATGTGAAATCTCTAGTACAGTTGGCAATCGTTTTGACACAGGATAAAGTCTCCCTCGTTTCTCTGAAAGAGTCGTCAAACCACCGAACCGGAGGAGAATTACTAATTTTACATTTTTTTAATGGAAAATGATCGTTAATATATGATGAATAAGTTTTTATTAAAAACTCAGACAAAAAGTTTGCATTATAATTTAAGTTTTCAAATAAACGCCAGTCAATGTTATTCAAGGATGTTCTTAACTTACCGATGCCATTGGAATTAATATTTCTTCTCCAAATATTTTTTTGTAGGAAGTTTGAGGAATTCTTTTATGACAATAAATTGACATCAGTGATCAGGTAAGCAGGGATCGATAACGCCAGTCTCGTAGCTACCTATTATTAATTTTTTATATTCTTAAATTAGCTTGTTTCAAAAAATGTATAATTACACTCAAAATTTGGAGATTATTAGCACTTAATAAGTGTGGAAACGGACCATTTCAATTCGTTATTTAAGTTTGCAATAACTTGCCGATGTCTGACCATGCTAATATAACAACAAGAAGTTCCCCCTACGAAACGACTTGCCAACTTCTTTCATACACTTACTTTATATGACATTTAGTATGAAAAACAAGAAAATCAGCATTCATGCTGCTAGGTTATGAGAAGCCTCCCTTACGAGGGATTATATCTAGTATATCTAGTCCTACCTAGAAGACACTCCATTATAATCAAACATTTGTTACATTTTTCAAATCCAAGAACTACTAAAAAGCGCAAAGAAAATAGGTATAACGTTTAACTCACTGCATA
This sequence comes from Rutpela maculata, assembly GCA_936432065.2. Classification (NCBI taxonomy): domain Eukaryota; kingdom Metazoa; phylum Arthropoda; class Insecta; order Coleoptera; family Cerambycidae; genus Rutpela; species Rutpela maculata. The sequence goes on along the minus strand of OW386291.2, from coordinate 30,165,558 downwards.
CATGTCTCAATAAATAACATATTTCCTTCTACTTTCGACTAATTAAATCCTTCTCAAAATTGTACAACCTTTTTCATTCAAATTCATCAGGAGAGATATATATTCAATTGGAAACATTAAAAATAATAAGAAAATATTTTCATGGAAAAAACTGACAGGAAAGCATTTATTTACTTGAGAGACATAGCAAAAAAAAGTATCACTCTTTTAGAGGCCCATAGCTCGTCTAGTATTTAAAAATAAATATCTTGTATTTCTGCTTACATTATTGTTAAAAAAATATTATTTTGGGTATTCAGGAGATAACTTTCAAAGAAACCATTCGTTCCTTTCTAAGTCTGATCATGCTAATATGTAAACAATAAGTTCCCCCTACGAAACGACTTGTCAATTTATTTCCTAAATAAATAAATAATTTATTCATATTAAGATCCGGTGGTTTACAAAAGTCAAAATTACAAATATTGTAGATAACATCAGACAGAAGTACAAATATTGTATATTACAACATACAATGGTAAACAAACATTGGAAATAATTTAACACATAGTAACATCACATAAATACTCATTAAATGAATAGTATGCTCCCTTCACCAGAATTTGTAACATTATAATGGAAATTATTTTCCGGCAACATCCTAATATTGAGTGGTAACTTAAAAATTTAGGCCATTTCGACTTTTTTCTAATCTAGTAAAATCTGAACGAACCTAATTTCCCTGTCTAGAATCGTGTTTATGAATTTCACCATGCGAAACATAGTTATTTAAATTTTTTTTTAACATGCATAAGAGCTGCATGAATGAAACAACTAGGAACAGTCAAGATATTCGGCTGGTACTTTTGAACGCATTGCTTATTTGAGCAACTTGCGCGTTTCTTTACGCAACCCACTTGGTACCTCGTTCCACCATTGAGCGCTAGTTTCCCCTTTGCTTACTTGCAAGGGGCAGTTGTTTTCAAATGCGGAGTTAATGGCAGTCTGCACGTGTAGAGCTGCTGTCTTTCACTTCTCGCGGATTTCTTGGTCTACAGAACTCCTCCTTCAGGTTCTCTTACAGGTCCTCGTATAAAGATCCAGTCAGTGGACCTGGGGTTCCTGTATATAACGTGTTCCTGTAGGTCCCTCCAGGACGAATTTGATATATCGATGATCCGAAAATGCACAGGAACGATTTTTTTATTTATTTATTTTTTTTTATTTATTACTTCCTCATCCAGTGGAAGTATAGTAACGACAAAAATTTTTTAAAAAATTTCTATTGTTCAAGTAGGCTTAGAATGTCATGAAACGTCGAGATTTTAAGTTTGAGCAAAAAAATTTCTGTCTGTCTGTGGGTCTGTAACTTTTTGCGTGCGCACGTTTACTCTGGAACCGTTTAAGATATTGACTTGAAATTTGGTACACGTATGTATTTTAAAGTGATCTGGAACTAGATTATATTTTCATCTTGTTCCTTCAAAGAGTTGGGGGTGAACTGGGGTAAATTTGGGTTAAATAGGTAAATCAAGCAAGTAAGAGTCCAGAAAATTGGTATTTAGTATATACAAGAGAAGCTAAGGTCTCAAAAAATGTTTGGCATTAGCCACCCCCAATACCACCCCCTTTATTATTAAAGGGGATGAAAAAAAATTGTGATTTAGTGTGTGTACAAGAACCAGAAACCTAAAAATATTTTTCTTCTTCATCCACCCCCACTACCACCCCCACTCCACTACCGATGTGGGGTATCGTTTCATAGGTTTTTGGGGTAGAGGATTTTAAATATTATTCCATAAGAAATTATTTCCACGTACAAAATTTTTTCGTTGTGAGTGACTTGGATAGAAAATCTGGATGTGGAAGTAGTGATTCCTTGGGCAGCGATTTTTCTTTTATTTATTGAAAATATCATACAGAGATAAGATATTCGCTGTGAAACTTCGAATATGATTGATTTTTAACCCCCGACCCCAAAAGAGCGGCGTTATAAGTTTGATGCGTATGTTTGTATGTCTGTCTGTCTGTCTGTGGTTTCATGTCCCTTCAACGGGTGATTCGATTTTGATGCACTTTTTTTTATTTGAAAGAGTATTTTGTCGAGAAGGTTTTTGCCATATTACATTTTGATATTTGGTCACCATCTTGATTACAAGCTTTTATTTAACTTGCCTTGTTCTTGTGGGTCAAATCTTGCAACTGAATTTTAAAATAGTTATCCCCAACTGATTGAGCTGAAATTTTGCATACATAAGTTTAGTTTGGATGACAATGTATGGTTAGCTAAGTGACGTCATTCCAAAACCAATATGGCGGACTCCCAAAGATGGCGGACCAGTTATATTTTATGCACCCCCATGATATGAGTATCAAATGAGAAGAATACGAAAATAAAATGACGTCATACTAAATTCAATATGGCGGACGCCCCAACATGGCGAAAAAAATTTTTTAGTTTTAACACTATAATTTGATCGTATAGTGTAGTCGCTCGTACGTTGCATTCTAAGAAATGGTGAAGGATTCGGTTTAAACTATAAGTTTTATATCGGATAGGAACGACGCAATGAATATGCACTTCTCCAAGAAATTAACGCATCACCAAAAAATAACCAAAAGTTTGAAGTTAGTTAATTCTTGACCCACGACCCAAAAAGAGGAGATAAGTTTGACGCGTATGTTTGTATGTGTGTCTGTTTGTCGGTCTGTGGCTTTATATCTCTTCAACCGGTGATCCGATTTTGATGCACTTTGTTTTATTTGAAAGAGTATTTTGTCGAGAAGGTTTTAAGCCATATAAGATTTTGATGATTGGTCGCCATCTTGAATTCGCCATGTTGAACTTCTCTAGAAATTGTTCGATTGAAGTAAAATTGAAAATGTGCAGACAATTACGGTATTATGGGCTGCTGTAAAGACGAACTACTAAATAGTTATATTCAAAACAGCAGCTCCCGATATATTCATGCATATAAGAGTTCGTATATGGAATCAAAATTATTTCATAATTTTTAAAGTTGTGTTAATTTATTTTTTTCATATGTTATTTAGTCGATATTTTTGTGGCGGTTTTTTTTTAAATGTAATTGTAATTTAATTTTATTACCTGTACGCTCCAAACTACTACCTCCCTGTAATTTTCAATTTGTTATATTATGAAACAATAATAACGCGCTGTAGCTAACCGAGACACGACAAGGCGAATGCGGTCCATGTTTATGATTTTTTTTAGACGATTTACAGGTCTCAGAAAATTCTAGTTTTTTGCACAGAGTCTTAGAATTTTAAGATCTTTCCGATAATAAAATTTAAAAAAAGTGCTAAATGAGTCCTTTGAGCTGAAATTTTGCATACATATGTAATTCTGATGACAATACAATATTATGCTGTGCTTTTTAATTTTTTTTTTTTAACTATAATTTACAGATGTTAGAGGCGCTTGCGGTCTTAAAACAAAGCTACCATTAGTTAACAATGATTTATAAAGGTTTTGTTGTAAATATTTATGAATTCGTGGTTATTATAACAAACACGTTGTCAATTTTGGCCTTTTGAGTGTACCAAGTTTGAAACCGCATACAAAATTTTGTACACCAGATTTCTTCCTTGACGAAGATTACACAGATTTCCTCAGATTTCGAGTGGGATTTCCTCCAGATGTCCACGAATTTCTTTCAGATTTTCTCTTTAATAAAAAAAAAAACGATGAGCGGAGGGGGGGAAGAAATCCGAAAAAAAAATTTCCTAAGATTTCCTCAGAGTTACTTCTAAGTGTACATCAGATTTCCTTCGCGGTTTGCTCCTCGTCTAAAACCGACAGAAGCAAAATTTTATAAGAATTATTTGGTTGTTTTTAAAGAAATTATCCACACGAATGGTCGGTACATATCATTATCGATATTTATTGGTGATTTTCAATCAAATAATCGAAGTCAGGCTTTGCGAGTAAGTACTTCAGTAGTGTACCTGCATGTATATGGAACATAAAAACATTCTGAGTTTTGATATAAAATGAAATCGCATAATATTACGATTTCCCATAAGAACGCATATTAAAATGATTGAAAATTCCGACTTTTTCTTCAATTATGTAGACGAAAAATCTGATATTTTGCAGGTTGTCTTAGAAACATATACACTTTAACCAAATTTCATTCAATTCTGAGTTAAAAAATATCTCTCCCGTACATCCTCAAACTATAATTTTTATATCTTCAGAATTGCATTCTAAGAAATGGCGAAGGATCCGATATTATTCTAAGTAAGGATGACGCAATGAATATAAAACTAATAATTAAGACGTCACTAAAAATTCAAAAATTAGATTAAATGCAAAAAAACCTTTTAAAAACATGCTTTAATTATTATTTAGATGTACTAAAATGAGAAGAATAAGTTATGTTGAATGAATTGTATTAAAATCTTGTCGCGTGAATATAAAGAAAAATACTTACTTAGGTACTTATAACCTTCTCGCGCAACAAACGTTTAAGACAATTAGTTCAACATAACTTATTTTTTTCATTTTAGTACACCTAAATAATAATAAAAGCTTGTTTTTAAAAAGTTTTTTACATTTAATTTTTACTAAATAATTCATTTAAATTTTAAGAAATAAATGAGATATTCAACGGAAAAAATTATTTCAAGCATTTTTCTCTTAACAAAACACGTACCACACAATTTTGTTGTTTAAATATATAAGTAGTTTTATATGAGTATATTTCTACACAAAATATAGGTTAAACCTTAGCCAGGTGTATTGTGTTTATACCTTAAGATTTTACTACCCCACTGTTTTTTTCAAAATCTATTATTAAATATAAAACTTATGTTCTATACCTATATCCCTAGCACCCTGCATGTTACCAATATGTAATTTATTATTATATATGGTGTTTTAGTATATACTCGTATACTTCCGTTGCCGATTATCCCCTTTAGTATCCAACCCACATGAAATAGAGACTGTTACAAACACCATTAAGGTAACTCTGGCAATAAACTTTTACCCTTTCAAGTTGATAATTAAATTACTCTTCTAGAACTCTGCAAAAAGGAAAACAACTGACACCATTGGATGAGTAACCTAATTATTCTGTAATTATATCTTGGATTGCTTTTTGATATAAGCAGACAATTGAACAAAGTTTTCATTTAATGTGTATTAATAATTAAGTTTGAAAGATTGTTCAGTGATTGAGAAAATTGGCTACTCTGAAAAAAACACGAATTTGTTATCTAGTATTTTTGAGATAAAAACAAGCCGATGAAAACTAACGTATCGTAATATATACCTAGGAGATAAAATTCTGAGCATTAAGAATTTTACTGGCGGATAACAAGGCAGAATATATTTTAATTAAGCAAAGAAAGTCCCACTTTTGTTTCTTTCGCTTATATCTCTAAATTGGTGCGTCGGAGGGAAAAATTCTCTTATACAAAATGAAAGCTCATAAAATTTTTACCTGAAAAATAGAAAATTGTATTTCAAAGATGATAAAAAAAAGTAGGAACTCCGGTGCTTGTAATTGGCACCAGGGTGTCTCCTACATGTTTCCACCCCCACTCTTGAGGGGGCAGCTTATTCCCGAGCCACTGCTGCACTTGGTGGTAGGTGCGCCGGGAATGCTGTTTAGCTGCGCTCTCAGTTGGTGGGAGGGAGTTGATGTTAGGCTTAATATTGCCACTGACCTCATGAACACCTGGAAGTGGTACTAGTTGAGGGAGGTCTGTCTTGCTGGTGCCCCATACCATTTGAGGAAGCAAATTTTCCCAGCCTCTTTAATCTCGCCTTGAGTGGAGGAGGGGTTGTAAAAGATCACTGCCACTTCCTTGATATTTTCTGACTTAAGTACAATTTTGAGAAGCCCACCTTGCTTTTCCTTAAAGTTGAAGAGGTAAAAAATCTGTTTTTCGAAAATTTTCACTTCCGGAGCGTGTAGCTCGAAAACAGTTGCGAATTCGAAAAATGTATATGAATAAAAGTTGTAGAAAATTTAATGAGCTCTCATTTTGTAATTTTTTTCCTCCGATGCACCATTTTAGAGAAATAAGCGAAAAAACCAAAAGTGGGACTTTCTTTCGCCCTCCCCTCCTCCGGCTCACCTCCTAGACGTCAGGACTTTCAGTATGTTCACTCCCTAAACACCCTGAACAACTTTCTCAAGTAATCGCTTAGGTCCCTGCTCACGCACTCTACACCACCCTTTAGGTTATTCGTTGACTGGACTATATCACAAATGTATAAAATGTATCCTATAATATCCATTTTTTAAATAATATAATGATAGATTTACTGGAGTTCATTAATCACTAAAACAGGAATAGTTCCCAAAAAGAACCAACAATGCAGCTACAAGTTCTCTCATCTCTTCATCAGCGTAGTGTAGTCAGGGAGAATACTTTTATAGACCAGGAACAGAACTGACAGAGGCTGGAAAATAGAGTAAATAATACTCTCGTAGTTGTATCAATTTTAATGTACAGTTAGCATATCACCTAATCCATGTAGTCTTTTCGAACCTGAAAAAAAAACTATATGTTGCAGTTTCTATATTTTGTACAGTTGTTCATTTTTTTATTCTTGTATGCATAATCAAATACTTTAATGTTTGCTCTAAAATTATAATAAAACATAGTTTATATAAAATATGATAGTTTTAATATGGACTATTTCGTCATGCCATTTTAGATATGTTCCAAATCAGAAATAATAATTTTATGTCTAACAGAAGTTATCGTGTTTACACACACACATACCACATTCGTACAGACACACGGGCTCTTTCATTCACTATTTGAGTTCAGTGTTTCATAGAACGTATTTCTATACAGATTTTTTTTCTGTGATGATTATTAAAAATTTTCGTCTGATATACCGATCTACAAGCATTTATTTAACTTACCTTGTATGCATGTATGTTAGGATGTTTATTTTAAATATCTTGCACGTCAATTCTGAACCACTTAGCGACGTCCAATTGAGCTGAAATTTTGCATACACGCGTCGGTTCCGATAACAATACAATATTATGGTACCAATGGTACAATATAATAGAACCCAACAATGAATAATGGAACTCCTTCGAGAGATACGAAATTTTGTATACACGTGTAGTTCTGAGGACAATACAATATCATGGTCACAATGGTATAATAATATGGAAATTAACAATAATATAATATAACCCCTTCGAGATACGACATCCACTTGAGCCGAAATTTTGCATACACTTGTAGTTCACATGACGATACAATATTATGGTACCAACGGTACGATATTATGGAACCCAAGAACAATATAATGGAACCCCTTCGAGATACGACGTCCAATTGAGATGAAATTTTGCATACGCGTGTAGTTTTGATGACAATACCAATATTATGGTACCATAATAATTGTGGTACATTATTATGGAGCCCAACATAACATAATAACATAAACACAAACAATAATGAAACCCCTTCAAATTTGGACTCGTCGAATATGTCTCGATGAGCACTCTGGACCTAGGTGGTATTCAGGGTCTAATGATGGAGCCGGAAGGTGGTCGATGCATTATCAGGAACGCCTAGGATAAGACGTAACAAAAAATTTAAAAATAAAATTATATGTAAAAAAAACTTTTTAAAAATAAGCTTTTATTATTATTCAGGTGTACTAAAACGAAAAAAAAAAAAAAAGAATTAATGTGTTAAAAGCTTGTCGGGTGAATAGAAGAAACAAACTTACCTAGTTACTTACAATCTTTGTCAAACTGTATGAACTTCTCACGTGCGACAAAATTTTAAGACAATAAATTCAACATAATATACCATTATTTTTCCTCTTAGTTTTAGTACACCTAAATAACAATAAACGCTTGTTTTTAAAATTTTGTTTACATATTATTTAATCAAATAGATATAATAAGTACCCGATTATAAAGTCGGAAAATTGTTTGCAAGTACAACGTGCAATAAAATTTTACTGTTTGTGTCCTTTTTTCTTGTTTACGTAGATTATATTACTCCTAAATACTCTAATACCTAATTAGGTTAGGCTATAATAATTTAAGAATTTCTATATAAACAGACTTCTTCAGTAAACAGATTTAAGTTATTAACCTGTCTAATTTCTAAGAAGGGTATATTATCCAACTTTGGTCCCGGAAACAAAGATTATCAGGTTTTGAGATCATAACGATACCTATATCACAGCTCCTAGCAGAAAAACTATGTTTATCTACTCTTATTAAGTTATATACTAATTAAGTAAAGTAAAAAAATCCTTATTTAGCCATTATTGCTATCTTTACAAACATAAACATCCTATTGATAAAGTTATGAGAGTAAAAAGAAATAGTATAAAAGTAGTAAAAATCTAATAAAATTGTTTTACGTAATAAAAACACTTATTTTTAAAAACATTAATATTTGTACACTCTCTAAGATTAACGGGTAAATTATTATACATTATGAAATAATTGATTTTGTTTAATACTGTTAGCCTTATTTAAATAAAAATTGTTTGCAATATTACTTCTAGTAGAATAGTTATGGACATCTCTAAAAAACTGACAATTTTCTAGTAAATGCTGGGGTAGTAAATTATGCAACATTTTATAAATAAAAATAAAAACATTCACAACTATTTTTTGCTTGACATTCATCAGATTTAACATTTCTAACATATCTACTATTCTTACATATCGATTACATCCCAATATTACTCTTAAAGCTTTATTTTGTTTTATTTTCAAATTCTTCATATCTTCATTATTTAAAGACATTAATATTGTTGAACAATACTGAAAATGTGGGCTTATGATGGTTTTATAAATATTTAATTTTGTATGTACCGATAAAACTTTTCCTATCCTGGCTAGCATGCCAGTTTTTCTTGATACTTTTTTCATAATGTAGATTGCATGATTATGGAAACTTAAATGTTCATCTAGGTAAATACCTAAATATTTTATCTCTTTCACTTTGTCTATGCCATTGTTATCTATTCTTACTTTATGTGCCTTAAGTTCTCCTTCTATTCTAATTTATTTTTTGTTCCTAAGAGCATAAATTTTGTTTTATTGACATTTAATTTAAGACTATTTATACTTAACCATTCACTAACCAAATTCAATTCCTCGTTTAAAACATCAATAATTTTCTTATAATCTATGTTGGCACAAAACAATATAGTATCGACAGCAAACAGTTGAATTTTACATTGTTTTATTACATTAACAATATCATTATTATAAAATACAAATAACAATGGTCCAATTATTGAACCTCGAGGAACACCATATACTGTCTCGACTTCATTTGAAATACTTTCATTCCATCTTGTAATTTGCGTTCTATCATGCATATAGTCGTTCACCCACTGTAGCACTTCACCACTAAAACCAGCTTTTTCCATTTTCATTATTAATAATTCACGATTTATAGTCTCAAGCGCTCGTTGGAAATCTAAAAACACTATTCCCACATAATTTTTTCCACTAATTTTGTTTTTCCAGTCCACAATTACAGTTTGTAATGCCGTTTCACATGAGTTTTTTTGTCTAAAACCTGCCTGATATTTTGTGAATATATTCTTCCTATCCAAATATGACAATAATTGTTCTTTCACAACTAAATCCAAAACCTTCTCGTAAGATGGTAACATATTCACTGGTCTATGTTCATCGCATAAATTTGTATTTGTTACTTTTTCTACTGGTATAACCATTGACTTCTTCCAACTTCTTGGGTATTTTCCATACTCTAATGATAAATTAATTATGTTCAACAGCTGGTTTCCAATTACCTCAAAGGATAGTTTTAAAATTTCTACATTTATTCCATCCACAGTACTTGTTTTATTTGGCAATCCTCGTACTATATTTCTTAACTCACTAAGGGTTATTTGTTTGAAAGTACTAAATTTATCTTCGACACTGTTTACCCAACTCAAGGCACGTACATGATCTTTTTTATTTTCCCCTATTTCATCCACTATTTTTTTAATACTTTCTATAAAAAAAATATTAAAACTGTTTGCTATGTCTGCACTGTTTATTAATATTCTTTCTTCAAACCATATTCCTTCTACTTCGGTCTCTCTTTTGCCATTTAAAAGTAGCTTTAACTCTTTCCACATCTCTCTAGGATTATTTTTATTTTCATCTATTTTACTGTTATAATAACAGCAGGTTGTCCCCAGCGAAAGGAGTTAAAAAAGTGAAAAATTAAAAAAAAAAATGAAAAATTAAAAAAAATGACCAAAAAATTACCTTATTTTTCTGTAGAAATGCGCGGCCAATGACTTTGACTAATCTGACGTAAAGCGATACAACCATATTAGTCTAGGTGTCCGCGTACATAAATGCAATTTATACATATCCTCGTATAACTTCTTGTACGACATAATTGCGCCTAGTCTATCATTTTTTCCCAGGGAAAATTTTCGTAAACGCGGCGTTCCTCCTCGGCATGAAAAAGACGATTTCCACTATTCGGACTGGAAAATCGGCAAATAAATTTTATCGGACAATTTGAGAATTGGATTCTACATATATATTCTATGTATTTCTACAAATTGTTCGACAAAAATTTTGGAACGTTAAGGGTGTCTACCACCCTAAACATAACATAACATAACTTTAAAGGATTTATTGATAACCAGCTGATTTTTTCAAGATTGCCTAATAAAAATACGTAGAATCTAATTTTCAAATTGTCGGACAAAATATATTTGCCGATTTTCCAATCCGACGTGTGGAAATCGTCTCTTTCATGCTGAGGAGGAACGCCGCGTTTACGAAAATTTTCGCAGAGGAAAAAAGTGATGGACTAGACGCAATTATGCCGTACAAGAAGTTATATGAAACTTGGGAATGACACTATTGGCAGTAAAGCTAGAGAGGACAGAAGTGACTTTTTGGTTTTAATCAAATCACACTACAAAAATAGCGAAATAAATCGAAATAAATCGAAAGGACAATGACTCTAGGCCCGTCAACTTTGCAATAGCAAGAGATATTTACAATAACACGCCGGTGTCCTCATTGTTCGACCGAAAGCAAAAAATGCGGCTCTCTTTGATCTGTGCTTTGCCCCACTTGGCGGCCTCACTTTTTATGCCAATTAAGGAAATGTAAACAACTCCAATACGTTCTTTCACAAGTAAGTTCGTCGACCTATACACGACCTACTCAACATCAGTAGCGTACCTTCGCAAATTTACAAATAATTTAATATACTAAATTACCTCAGAACCCTCTAAAACTTTGCAGGGGCATTCCCACATTGAAGACTAGTACATCATTTTATTTTCTGCATATCATGGTAGATCACATTGTAAATCACTAGGTACAGAGCCAATAACCTTCATCTTTATGCCTAGCCTGTCCAATCGACGTAACGCGCGACACACGTAGGTGGCTCTGTTCGAAAGAAATTCTTTTCCGATGCGGTGAAATAGAACGGTCCATTATTACTGTGGGGAGGAAGGCGATTTATTATGTTTGAATAGTTTCGATGTTTTCAAATCAAGTTAAGCAATAATTGTGCCAAAAATTACACAGCCACACAAAAAAAATAAAGTGTCTTGACCCCAGAGACTGACTAGGTAGACTTTATGTTTTTCGGGTCGCTGAATCCGAATCCGGGGTCCATTTGATCCCATGTCATCAGGTTTAAGGTCATTTGAAGGTCAAATTGATATATGACCATGAAAAATTCCGTAAAAATGTACGTTTATGTTTTTGAGGTTGCTGAATCCGAATCCGGTGTTTATTTGATCCCATGTCATCAGGTTTAAGGTCATTTGAAGGTCAAATTGAGATATGACCATGAAAAATTCCGTAAAAAATTTATGTTTATGTTTTTGAGGTTGCTGAATCCGAATCCGGGGTTTATTTGATCCCATGTCATCAGGTTTAAGGTCATTTAAAGGTCAAATTGAGATATGACCGTGAAAAATTTATGTTTATGTTCTTGAGGTTGCTGAATCCGAATCCGGGGTTTATTTGATCCTATGTCATCAGGTTTAAGGTCATTAAGATATGACCGTGAAAAATTCCGTAAAAAATTTATGTTTATGTTCTTGAGGTTGCTGAATCCGAATCGGGGTTTATTTGATCCCATGTCATCAGGTTTAAGGTCATTTGAAGGGCAAATTGAGATATGACCGTGAAAAATTCCGTAAAAAATTTATGTTATGTTTTTGAGGTTGCTGAATCCGAATCCGGGGTTTATTTGATACCATCATGTCATAATCAAGGTCAAATGAAGGTCAAACACATGAAATTCAATAATACAATCTTTTTTGACCCCGGATTCTGAAAAAGCAGAAAATTTTACGTCCAAATGCATCCTGAACGGTTTATGGAACCGATTTCTTAGGTCATTTGTTGGTTATCAAGCGGTCAAATGCTTATTTTTCATTTCTTAGCTGATATATCGATTGTAAATCGAAAACCTGCATCTATGACTAGTGACCCGAAAAACATAAAGTCTGACTAGTCAGTCTCTGGGGTCAAGACACTTTGTTTTTTTTGTGTGGCTGTGTTATGAATTCGGTTAGTGAAGAACTAATATGTACACCACCACAATGAAGACAAGTAGCTAATGATACAATACATAATTTATTACCCGAAAAATCGCAGAATAAATAAAAGTGTGTACAAAAATTAAATTTTACAGTTAAGTTTATTAATAAACAAATTGAGTAATTTAAACAAAATTTTCTCAATTTAATATGTATTGTTATAATCGTAGATAAAATATAGTATTCAACTTGGGGTAATGGTAATAACTCACTTGATGAATTACAGTACTCGCCTGCGGCTCGTGCTGTAAACTTCATCTGCTTGAGTTATTACCTACATTACCGCTCGTTGAATAATATACTATTATATAGTGCTGTAATTACTGGTTTAAGATACATAAATGGGGCACGTAAGATATATCTAATATATAAAAATCTCGTGTCACAGTGTTTGTCATCGAACTCCTCCGAAACGGCTTGATCGATTTTTATGAAATTTTTGGTGTATATTTGGTAGGTCTGAGAATAGGTCGTAGGCAATTTTTTATACCCCTAGGTGATAAGGGTGGCCCTATCCAGAAATTTTCTTTTTATTTTTTGGACAAAAATTTATAATTTATATGGCAAAACAACGTTTGCTGGGTCAGCTAGTATGTATATAATCCTTAGTCAACATCTCGTTCTTTCGAAAAGTTGTAAGTAGAATATAACTTATTTTATTATAAATAATATTTAGCAAATTCTTTTCGATGATCTAATATGACAGTCATAGAAATCACTCTATATGGTGAGACTATATACAAGGGCTGACTCCATCAATAAGTACTTTTTATTAGGATGCGTGGCAGAATACCCCCAATATGAAAAAATATGTCCATTATTTTGCGCATTTTTATTTCCATCGCTTACCGAAGGGAAGTATTGTAATCGTGAAAAAATCACCCTCCTAAATTTCGCCGGATTTTCATGTTCCAGACTATGGCGCAGTAGCTCAGTCAGTTAAGGCGTATTCGACAACCTTCTAGCCACACCTTCCTCTACCATAACTTATCTCTACCCTACCCTTTATCTTTCACCAACTTTACATCTTTAACTCATTTCCCCTCTTTTTATGTCTGTACAATTTTATTCTTTATCCTTTTTGTTCTTTTTGTCCTCTTTTTGTCTTTCCAAATCCCCTCTAGGCCGATAACATCCTATAAATCTAAACTTTTTAAATCATAACTTTTAACCTGATCTATCTTCCTCGACGGTGCGCGGTGGTCAGACCACGAGGTTGTCATTTGTTCGAACGGGTTTTTTCGTTTAACTCTGTTTTTCCGTATCAACAATCGAAATTTTCCAAAAGTGCGTTTTCCTAGTGAGTTTTTAGTTATTTATAGTGTATTTTAATTAGTTTTAGGCCCATGTGGCACATATTTTTAATATTTAATTAGTTCTTAAGTCTGCCTGAGGCAGACAGGAGTTTCTAGTAACCAAATTTAATTACCGTTAAGCCGAACCGGACCCATCCCGCCCAGCCCCACATTTACCATGACGCTGCACGCCGTGATTGTCGGGCTGGCTCCGGGCCGGGATCCGGCTAGCCGCATTTTTGTATCGTTAAATACCAAATAAATTTGTTTTGTTGTTGTTGTATTGTGTGGCGAATATGCTGATCGAGTGTCTACCGCGCTCTGGGTTCGACCCCCAGCCCCGGTATTGACAACACCGGTGGGTATGGATGTATGTCTGCGTTTTTCCAAATGTGTATCCTTCTTCCGCCCACTCACTATCTGTGGTGTGTTTATGTTTTTTTTTATTTATGTAGATTACGAAAATTGAAGCTATTTAATTCCGTCGGTCTGTCTAACTGTCGGTCTGGTGTTTGTCTGTTGGTGCTATACCTACGAAACCACTTGACGGCGAAGAATAATATTTGGTAGGTAGTTGACGCTACTGCCAACGAAGGGTATACTTCCGTTGAACAGTATAAAAATATAGTTAAGGAAAAAGAATGTGACGGAAAACAGTAATATTTCGCATGCAGTTACCACAACTGTCAAGGAAGAAAAATATGAAAAATTAACAGGGTGGTCACCATAAAAAATAATTAAAAAAATGTGACGGAGTGCAATAATATTTTGCATGTAGTTAACACAACTCTCTATGAAAAAAATACAGAAAAGAAAAATTATTGAAAAAAATCAAATGTAAAAAAACTTTTTACATTTTAGTTAAATTTTTTATTATTTAGGTGTACTAAAACGAAAAAAAAAATAAGGTATGTTGAATTAATGGTTTTAAAAAGCTTGTCGCGGACGAGAAGTTCAAACAGGCATTAATTTTGTTTGACAGATTTTTTTTATTCACGCGACAAGCTTGTAAGACAATTAATTCAACATAACTTATTTTTTTCGTTTTAGTATACCTGAATAATAATAAAGGTTTGTTTTGAAAAAAAATTTTTCGCATTTAATTTAATTTTTAATTTCTTAATTAAGTATTATATATTATGTATTCATTGCATCGTTCATACTTACTATAAAGCCGGATCCTTCGCCATTTCTTAGAATACAACGTCTGAGCAAATCCATTATGCGATCAAATTATAGTTTAAAAAACTAAGATCCACATTTTTTGGTACCATATTATTGTATTGTGACCAGAACTACACTTGTGTGTAAAATTTCACCCCAACTGGACATCGTTAAGTGGTTCAAAATTGACTTCTTGCAAGATTTCAACTCAACAAAAGATTTGAACTAAATATTCTAACATACATACAAAGCAAATTAAACAAAATCTTGTAAAAAGGTGAAGGAGAGCGATATTTCGCATGAAGTTAATACAACTGTCAAGGTAAAAAATATGAAAAAAGGTGTGACGGAGAACGGTAATATTTCGCATGCAGTTAACGCAATTGTCAACGAAGAAAAATATGTAAAATATACACTGTGGTTACCCTAAAGAACTACTGAAAAAAAATTGACGGATGATAATATTTCACATGTAGTTAACACAATAGTCAAGGAAAAATGGAAAAAAATATTTACAATGTGGTCACTAAAAAATAATAATTATGGTGGAAACAATATCTGAGCTGTAGTTGACACAATTACCGAGGATGAAAAATAACTTACTTTCAGTGAAATGTGTACAGGGTGGTCACTCTAAAAAATAACTAATTAAGAAACGGCAGAGGGAAAATAATATTTGGAATGTAGTTGTCACTATTGCCATGAATAAAACCTGATATAGTCTTAGATAAATATACAGGGTGGTCATCCTACAGAAAGTATAATGGATAAATGTAAGGTACTAAATATAGAGAGAAATTTTTTCGTTTTTCACGCTGTCATGAATAGTCCATTTAAAGTGTTCATCTAGTATTAAGTCTAAATATATCTTATATCGAGAACATATTACAAATATTCACGTGGTACAGGGCCATTAGTCAAATTATAATGTTTGACTAACAGAAAGAGATTGAAAGTAAAACAACATCTTCGCAGCAAGCAGTATGCATCACCTGCCCCGCACGCAGCGCTGTGTGTGTGTCCGCAGAGCACTGTAAAATTTTGGGCACTTTTTCACAGACCATCTTGTAATGCTATGTACAATATCACGTGTTCTCAGCTTCTTTTTAAGTTTTTATGTTAAATTGTGTTTTTAATTGAATAGTATTCTGGATTTACCCTTGCGATATTCAATTCATTTCACGTGTCGGTCGTAGTCGCGAGAATAAAGACAGGCCCGTATTAGTAAAATTCACGAACCTGAAATTAAGAAATTTAATATTATATAATGGGAAAATTTTTTCCGAAACAGACTACTCTTTATCTGAAAATTTACCAAAATAAGTGAGAGAAACAAGAAAAAAATTATATGAATATCTTAAAGAGGCCCGTTCCAAAAATAACTATGCTGTTCTAAAATTTAATAAACCGCAAATCAATGAAAAGATCTGTACATCAGAAGACCTGGAATCAGGAAAATTCAAAATAAACCAACAAAACCGCCCAAAGAAAATCGAAAACGCTAACGGAACGGCAAATGAAACACCCACCCAATCCCGATCTGAGAGGTATCCAAGCAGGTCTGCTAAATCTAATAAATAGCAATCACATATATATTTTAACTTCTATTTAGCTTAGTTTAATAAAATTATAAGTATATTCCATTATTTACTCTAATTTAAATTTAAATAAAGGTATAACATTTAGTATTAATTCTTAGCATATTAAAAAAAAATAATAATTAATTAAAACTATATAATATTAATTTTAATTGTCTAGTAATCGTCTCTTTTTATTTGACTTCATTTTTTAATCTAATCTATTGTACTGTTCATACTTTTACGAATAAAAAAAATGGATGCATATATAAGAGACTTTAGTGTATTAAAATATAAAACTCTACAAGCAGAGAATGTCCACGATTGTAAAGATCAATTAAGCATGGAGGGGGGAAATTCCAGTAATTTCAAACTATTTCATAATAGTATAAGAAGCATAGCTAAAAATTTCGACGAGTTCTGTATATTGATGCATGAATTTGATTACCCTTTCGATTGTATAATTTTAACAGACACCTGGAGAGTATATGATTTGGATGTTTTTAGGTTGCCAGGCTACGATATGATATATAACAATGCTGAATTAAATAGAAATGATGGGACCATCATGTATATTAAAAGTAACCTAAATTATGTGTGTGAAATTATAAACATTGGGGAAATTAAATGTATAAAAGTAACTTATCCTATAATAAAAAAACAATTAATATAATTGCTTTATACAGATCACCGTCACAATGTCCCTTTTTATTCAATAACAATTTAAACACATATTTACAAGGGTGCAGAGAAGAGAGTGATGTACATTTAATAGTTGGTGATTTGAATATAAATATTCTTGATAACGCTAGAGACTTTTTCCAGGAATATTTCAATATACTGGCCGAACATGGGTATGTATCGTCAGTAAACAAGTTCACCAGAATACAAGGCGAGAGCAAAACTTGCATTGATCACATATTTATAAAAACTAGAATTTCTCAAAATTGTTTTACTCCTATAATCTTAGAAACGCACATATCTGACCATTATTGTCCTTTTGCAATACTCGATGTCGTCATCTGAAACAAAAAATAATAATAATAACAAAAAAAAATTCAAATACTATATTAACTATAAAAAATTAAAAGACAACTTGAGTTACGAAGATTGAGTTGAAATGTATAGTTGAGTTAATATAAATGAAGCTACTAATATATTTATCACTTATTTACAAAAACATATTGATAATTGTACCAATAAAATTAAAATTAAAAGAACTGAAATAAAAAGGAGTCCTTGGATAACAAACGGTTTAATAAACTCTATTAGTAAAGAAAACCAGTTAATGAAACAGTTTCAAAAAGATCCGAATAATTTAACCAAAGCAAATGAGTACCGACGGTATCGTAATAAGCTCAATGAATTAATAATAGCAACTAAAATAAGTTATTATAAAAACTTAGTAAACGAAAATGTTAATTGCCCAAAAAAAAATGTGGCAATGTGTTTCTGATATACTGAATAAGGGAAAAGAAAACGTTAATATCAAGCTAAAAAATCAAAACGGTGAAATTATTAATAAAGTACTAGAAACTGCTGAACAATTTAACATTTTTTTCAGTGATGTCGGTAAACAATTAGCTGAAAAGATATCTGTCCCTAATACAGTTAGACTGCCGAACACACGAATTGCAAATTCATTTGTACTAACACCAGTAACTGAGCCAGAGGTAACAAAGGTCATTTTAGAACTAAAAGATAAGAAAACTCCCGGCGTTGATGGTATCAAGGCAGAGACACTAAAAGAAATCGTGAATTATATTACAATGCCATTGACACACTTAATAAATAAATCAATGGAAGATGGTGTTTTCCCAGACCCTCTCAAGGTCGCTGTAATTATATCTGTTTACAAAACTGGTAACAAACAAGATGTAACAAATTATAGACCCAAATCTCTTATTTCCAATCTAGCCAAGTATACGAAAAAATATTGAAAAGTAGAATGACTCCTTATCTAACAAAATATAAATATTTTATCGGAGAAACAGTATGGATTTCGGGAAGGCAGATCGACGCAAGATACCACAGCAGATTTAACTGCCCAAATATACACCGCAATGGATGCGGGAGAGCCTGCATTATGTATCTTCGTCGATCTGGCCAAGGCGTTTAACACCGTGAGTCACCCAAATTTATTAAATATGCTAGAAAATGCTGGTTTCAGAAGAGTTACATTTCAAGTAGGAAACAAATGGTTAAAATAGATGACAGCGTAAGTTCCACTAAAATGATATGTTATGGGGTACCCCAAGGAACCGTTTTAGGGTCCTTATTATTTACGTTATATATCAATGATCTTTTTAAAATATCTGTTGACGGTGAAATAGTAAGTTTTGCGGACGATACTGCAATATTTTACTTCCACATCCAGTGGAAGTATAGTAACGACAAAAAATTTTTTAAAAATTTTTATTGTTCAAATAGGCTTAGAATGTCACGAAACGTCGAGATTTTAAGTTTGAGCGAAAAAAAAATGTCTGTCTGTCGGTCTGTCGGTCTGTCTGTAACTTTTTTTGTGCGCACGATTACTCTGGAACCGTTTGAGATATTGACTTGAAATTTTTAATGAGATCTAGAACTAGATTATATTTTCATCTCGTTCCGTGGGGGGTAAATTGGGGTAAATTTGGGGAAAATAGGTAAATCAATCAGGTAAGAG
This sequence comes from Rutpela maculata, assembly GCA_936432065.2. Lineage (NCBI taxonomy): Eukaryota > Metazoa > Arthropoda > Insecta > Coleoptera > Cerambycidae > Rutpela > Rutpela maculata. The sequence continues at coordinate 30,146,295 of OW386291.2, read as the reverse complement.
TCCATAAAATTGGTATTTAGTATATACAAGAGAAGCTGAGGTCTCAAAAAAAATTTTGGTATTAGCCACCCCCATTACCACCCCCACCTCATTATTAAAGGGGATGAAAAAAAAATGTGATTTAGGGTGTGTTCAAGAACCAGAAACCTCGAAATGGTTTTTTACTTCATCCACCCCCACTACCACCCCCACCCCGCTACCGATGTGGGGTATCATTTTATGGGTTTTTGGGGTAGAGGATTTCAAATATTATATTATTAATGTTCCATAAACAATTATTTCCACATACAAAATTTTCTCGTTGTGTGACTTAGATAAAAATCTGGATGTGAAAGTAGTGATTCCTTGGGCACCGGTTTTTTAAAGATAAATCGTGGAATTCTCTAAAACAAAAAGTACAGCAGAATTTTAAAATGATCATTGACTTCTTTAACACGAAATTATTAACTATAAATGTAGAAAAAACTAAATTCATACCTTTTACTTCGTATGCACGTCACCTGCCAGAATATCGATATTATTAATATAAAGTTGAATGGTAACCAAGCCTCGCTTTCTTCCACTAAAAAAATTAAGTATCTTAGCATCACAATCGATTGCCACCTAAAATGGGACGAACATATATAATTATAATAAAGAAATTGAGATGTATGCTCCCTAAGTTTACATGTCTAACACAAGTCTTAGCAAAGCTCAGCTGAAAATGATTTACCATGCTTTAGTACAATCGCACTTAAGCTATGGGATCATTGGTTGGGGCGGAGTAATGAACGTTTACCTAAAAAAATTAGAAGTCATACAAAAGTGGATACTAAAAATTATGTATAATAGGAGTTACACCTACTTATCTTATGCCCTTTATGCTGAAAGTGGAGTATTTGACATATGGCAATTATTTTGTTATAATATTATACTTTTTATTGGAAAATATAAACACAAATTGCATAAAATCGATCATGTATATGATACTCGGAAGAAAGAGATGTCTGTATCACAACCTAAAATGCTCAAAACTATCGGACAGAGGTCCTTCATTTTTCTTGGCCCTAAACTATTTAATGTAGTACCTGACATAATTAAAAATATACACTCTACCAGACTCTTTAAAACTAAAACCAAGATATGGATAAGTAGTAATCAATGAACTTACATTCATGCATTGATAGATATTAAAAACAATTAAATATATGAAAAATCCCTCCTCTCACTTAATGTTTCAGTGAATTTTTTAAATGTATATAGCACACAAATATTGTTTTTAAAATACTCTTTTGAATTTAATGAATGTATTTATAATTTATGTAAGTTTAATTAGTATTATCTATTATTATAACTTTTTATTTGAAGCTATGTAAAAATGATATCAAAAGGTTTTAGGAAAATCGAAGCTTCCCGTAATTATTCCTAAATAATGCATATTTTCAGCCTCTATTGACTCCACTATTAAGCAACTTAGTGACGTTCCATATTATTGACGACAGACTAAAACAGGATGTTCAAAGCCAAAAGAAAAGTGATTAATAATAAATTAAATCTAAAGATTTAGTAGCACATGCGTAAAATAGGTTAAAATTGTTAAAATTTATTTAAAATATGCTTGCTATATGCTTCATGCCGCTTTTATTCCGTCCTCTGAAAGGGTATTGAAAGTGTAGCGACAGTTCCTGAAAAGTTTTAAGCACCTTGTTATCTGTGTTATCTGATCCGAGACAGGTTGCATATTTTACCAGTATGTATACCTATACTTGTTTTCAAGGCTAAATCAATCGTCAATTTTATTCGTGACTATATCTCGAACTCATGAAATGCTTACCTGATGTCTGCACAGCAAAGCTCGTTTTTGTTTATCGGTGCATGTTTCGAAACTGATCTATTGATTTTGTCGAGATGAAAGTGTAACAACATCCTTTGAATTTCAAACATTGGGGCAGAGTACTAAATACTTCACTTAGCTCAAATATATTGCCTACTACCAGTAGAGAAGTTATTCGTTAGGTGGTTCGGGCCCCTGACTAACATTTAATACATACCTAGACTCCTCTCGGTGCTTTCTCATCCATGGTTGCCATTTTGGTTCAATAAATTTATTGTATCTATTATTTTTAATACATTTTCAACCTTTAGAATAAAAATATATTTACATTTTTAACACCTTAGCCGCTATACATATCCCGGGGGATATGTATCGCATATAACTTCTTGGCGACAAAGAATTATGCAGATCATTCATGGTGTGCGGATGTTGTAAAAATCTTATTTATCAATGGATTTTCATTTAAAAGATAGCATTCAAATTCCCTGTTCTCGGACTATTCATAAACGACTTCTTTTCATACATATCCCCAGGGATATGTACCGCATATAATTAATATTGCATTACCCACATGCGATACATATCCTTGGGGATATGTACAATAATTGTGCATTGGTACGCGCCGAACTTTATTACCCGCCGAATTATTTGCATGCGCATTGCGTAGTACCCATTCTCCCTTCCAGTTATATCATATGATACACATAAGCTTACGTGGGTATTGCTTATTATTAGTTATTTCGGGAATGTAACGGAGTAGTGTTTGAATTATTATTACAAGGAAAATATTTGCAATGTCGGGGCGGTCTAAAAAAAATTTACAATTTGCTGTTGAACAATTGAATTGTGAAATACAAAAAGAAACCCGACCTGAAGTGTATAGTGAATATATATCGGAAGAATTAGAAAACAGTAATGATGAAGAGAATTCAAAGGAGAATATTTCACCCACAGAGGCCTCACAGACAGAAAATTATGATGGACCAGGAACTTCTGGTGTTGCTTTATGTCGTCGAGACAGGTTGCGATACTAATAGTGATGAACCATTATCTGATGCCAATATTACAAGTGATGCTGCAAGTCGCTCCATAACACCCATTATCACATCACATGGAATAATATAACAGAAGAAGAACAGGATTTATATTTCGATCTTTTGCCACGTGAGCGATGTAGTTTTGATAAAAACTTGGATACCACGGCAATAAAGAGTCCAATAAATATTTTTCGATATTTCGTTACTAATGAAATCTTGGATCTGATCGTCAGTCAAACAAATATATCAGGGGTGTTCAAAAATTGCATAAAGTAATTTTTTTTAAAAATGCGACATAACACCTTTATCCACTTAGGTCTTCAATTATAGAGCCATATACAATCCAGGAAAAATTCTAGTTATATAGATGAGTCAATGGTTCCATTCAGAGGGCACCTTCATTTCCGCCAATATGTAAAAAATAAAACTCACAAGTATGAAGTCAAATTATATAAATTGTGTGCCGTTGATGGATTTACATATAACATTAAAGTTTATACTGGAAAGGGAGATACAAATGCAGATTTAGGACATACCCAATCCATTGTTTTGAAGCTTTTAGAACCAGTCGAGCCTAAGGAAGGAAGAATTATCTTTGCTGATAATTTCTACTCTTGAATTGAATTGACTGAAAAATTATATGATATGAAAATGCTCTAGTCTGGTACTAGCATGAAGTGGCATAGGTTAGTCAACTTCATTCTTTATTTTTTGAAAATATATAATTTTATTTTTAATTCTAGAAAAGTAACATTTGAGCTATTACTTGGTACCACAGTAGTAAATGCTTGGGTAGTATATAATATGGTTTCAGAGACAAAACTTGGTATTACCCAATTTAGAAGGGAGTTAGCAGACGAATTGATGCAATACAAAGAACAAGAAGAATTGGAAGTACAATCGCAAAAAAGTGGTTGTCAGACAAATAAAAAGAGGACTCACTCTTTTGTAAAACCAGAGGGCCCAGGTAGAAAGAAGAGAAAAGTTTGTATAGGATGTTATAAAAAACTAAGTTTGACAATGTCAAGTCGAGAAGCGGATAAAAAAGTTCTTCGAATAATAAGTTTTTGTAACGATTGCCCAAATATGCCAGGCTATTGCCTGCCCTGTTTCAATGAATCATACCACTGGACAATGAATTTTATTTTTCTATTCTTTAAAGTATTTTATTTTCATACATAAAATAAATATGTTTTTTACCCCTCTGAATATGAAGTTTTCTTAATCAGACCAAAGTGCGATGCCACTCCCAAATTCGATAGTATTTTCACTCAAGGTTTTTTTAGTCAAAATTGTTATCGAATCAAATGACTAATTAGTAAATATAAAAAACGTCACGGTTCATTACATATCCCTGGGAATATGTAACGCATAAACATAATACATGTTTACATATCCCCGGGGATATGTAACGCAGTCTGAGACAAATTAGCAATTTTCTGTACCGCGGCTAAGATGTTTTAATGAATGTAATTGCTATAAAGAATTATGTTCCGATTATTGTTTCTCTACATCTAGAAGATACAAATGATAATAATAATGGTGGATATTAATAATATAGGGGCTAATATTTAGTACACTGCTTTGAGCTGCGAACTTTAACTTCTTACAAATCGCTGATGAAGAATTGCTTAAGATCTGTTATGGGTCAACACAGATTAATGCTAATACAGAACTAAGTTTTTGTCACCGTCATATACCAATCGCTATAATTCAAATACGCACAAGAAGGTTTCTGGATGCAATAATTGGCCTGAAACCCGCCCCCCTCCCCGCAGCTCCCTACGACATTCTACTCATACTTTTTTTTTCGGTGGAGGGGAAATTACATGGACCCCGGAGCTTGGATCATATGATACCGGGAGTGCCTGACTTCTGCCTGGCTAAAACCCCTCCGTTGTTCACCTCACCGAGGGGGTGGTCTTCGGTTCATTCTCTTTAATATTCCCTTTCCTCTTCTTCTTTTGCTCTCATGATGTCGGTGACTGATCATACATATGATTTGTAGCGTTCACTTTAAACTGATCGTTACATAGCCATAGGTTCTCCATTTTTACAGGTCTTAAACCACCTCTATCATTGATTCTAGTAGTATGCACCGATATACGGTTGCAGATTATTGCCAGATATAGCATATTTGATGTGTCGTAGTCTTGGTATTAAGTGGGTAATGCTACCTTAATATTTGTTAATGTTTTGCAGATTATTTCCTAGACCGCTGCTGTCGTTCTGTTTCACTCGTTCTTCAATGACGGAGTTCTTTAAACAAACAGCGTCGTATTAATTTTGACGAAACATAAGCCTAGCGCCATCTGTTGCTTCACTTGTTAGTTACTTCAAAATTCCTTTTGAGCAATGTAGAAACCCGTACCACGACAGTTTCAATTATATGCAATGTCGCTATAATTCAATAATATTAATTAACATGAACTTATTAATTTATTGAGATAAGATCATCTGAAATTACGAAGATCATTATTTAGTTTACGTAGATTCATGTCCTCATGGATAGTTAACATTTTGGGTTAGACCGTTGGCAGCAATGTTTACGAGACGCGTCACCGAAAGGCAGCAACTGAGCAACCAGGCATTTGTCGTGTGGCTGCAGAGACAGAATAATTGCCGTATGCCATTGTTGCCTTGCCGTAAACTAACTACTTCATCCAGAGTTAGGTGTTGAAGTAGTTATGCAGTAGCTAAATTAACCCCTAGCTCTATTTTTGGAAGTTGTATGGAGCGCATGAAGAGATTTCATGGACCCAGGTAGCGTGTAACGGTTGTTAATTTTATGGACCTGGTTGTGGACTGCTAGTACAATATTCTACCTTGATCTGGTAATAGTTTTAATGCACGACTAGTAGCAGCTGTGAGTTGATGGTACGTGTTTACATGTCACGCTGATCACCCTTCTAGACCATGTAACTGGGAGCCGAGTGAGACAGAAAGGCAGTAGTGCTAGTTCCAAGGAAGTGGTGAGAGTATCAACTCATGTCGTTAATCCATCTTCGACACTCAAATTTCAACCTTTTTACTTCGTCTAGGCCTTCTGCCATAATTTTTTTATTGATTCGCCTTCAGCTTTTAATCTAAGTATACTTATTTCACAATCAACAAGTGTTTACCACCTTCAGCGTTATTTAGTTTTTCACATGTATATAACATTGTAAAGGAAATAGCTATTTTCTACAAATCAATTGTAGCAACATTACTTACTACGTTAGACCTTATGTACAATTATATAACGTAGTGCATAAATTATTTATATCGTTTGTCAATATACCCAGTATTGTCCATATTTTATCGGTTTATAAGCCGTGGTTGTTAAATATTTTGATTACATTTGGTAATATACATCTTTTCACCTTATTGAGTAGTTTATTTGATTGTAAAATTTTATCTTGATACCTATGAGGATTTAAGGCCACTGAATAGCCACAGTTAGTATTTGCAGTGACAGACACCATAGGTATCCATTAAGGTGACTATTGGCGCCCGGAGAGTTTTTTTGATTTTCTATTTAATAAAGTCGAACCACAACCCATTCTCCATTAAACAAACGAGAACCGGGTACTCTGAAGCCCAACCCTAGCTCTAGGGGAAAGGTTAACAGAGCAGATTGATCATGTTCTCCACTCGCACGTCCTCTTTTATGTCTTCATGGGATCTCCGTCATTCCGTTGTCCATCTCGGGAAGTAGAAGATAGTGTGCTATGGTGTGTCGCATTCACCAAAATGGATACACTCATCATCGTCTACGCGACCTATTCCACGCACATATGTTCGGAAGCCACCGTGCCCTGACAGTGTCAGGTGGTATCCCACTTCTCCATGCTGTCGCTCAGTCCATGGGTTGATCTGGGATATGTGCCTTCTGGTCCATTGCCCATTGCTAGCTGCCTTTCCCTTGCGTCTTTCTTGTCGGTACCTTCGTTTTATATCGTCTTTCTTTAACCAGGAGGGTACGCTGGCGATATACCTCATTGCCTCGTACGATACAGTTCTGTAGGCACTGCAAATCCTTATTGCCATATTGTACCTTGGCCATCATAGTTTGTGTTCTCGCCACCGCCATGGCCTCACCCCATACTTGCGCCGCATATAACATTATTGGATATGCAGCACTACAGAGGACATTTTTCTTACTGGCCCGTGGTCCCCCCACATTCGCCATCAGCCTGCCAAGGGCTGCAGTCAGTCGTCCCGTCTTCTCTACTGTTCGTTTGATGTGCTCTTTAAACGTCAGTCCACTATCTGTCCAGACACGTAGATATTTTATAACTTTTTGGGGCGTGATAGTCTCTTCCACCCTTACCTCCAACCTGGGGAGCTTTCTCTTTCGGTTAATTACTACCATCGCTGTCTTTTCAAGTGCCAGACCCAGTGTCTTACCTATCAGCCACCTCTCCACTTCTCTTATGGTTTCGTTGGCATTATTGATTATCTTCCGTGGCATTCGGGAACTTATTACCACAGCCAGGTCGTCTGCGTACCTCAACATTTTTACTGCCTCCGGCAGCCGCATGGAGAATATTATATCAAATTGAGTCCTGTGGAACACCACTGGTTACCTCCGTACTTGTTGTTTCGTATCCAGCCTGTGTTTCTATTTCTCTTTCCTCGAAGTATCGAAGATAGGGCGCTATCTTCATTTTTCCCAGCCGTTGCAGGATTTTATTCCACGCAGCAGTGTTGGACTCATTTTTGACATCCAGCGTCACCACTGCGCAGATTTCCCCCTGGCTTATGGCCTCCTCCGCCTTCTATTCCAGTTGCATCAAGGCTTCTACGGTGGATCTATTTCTTCTGAAACCATATTGGCTCTCCGACAAGCCTCCCGCTCGCTCCACCTCTCCTTATAATCTTTCCAAGATGAGGTATTCTAATATTTTTTCCTAGACAGTCCAAGAGACACACTACACAGTGCGTGCAGTGGTCGGAAAAGCGAATAAGCTGGCCAAAATTAGGATAAGTTTCCGAAATCATCTAAATCTTGGAGATCTAAGTTTTTGAGGTCGCTGAATACGAATTTGGAAACAGAATTCCAAAATTCAAAATGGCGGACCCAAAATGGCCGACGAATTTTGAAAAAAATATTTGATTTGAGCTAAACTTTGTACACTTTAGTTTTTGAGGTCACTGAATACGAATTTGTAACCAGAATTCCAAAATTCAAAATGGCGGACCCAAAATGGCCGACGAATTTAAAAAAAATATCTTTGATTTGAGCGAAACTTTTGTAAACTTTAGTGTTTGAGGTCGTGTAGTTATTCATTATCGTCATCCGAATCTTCGACATGAAAACGATCACTACAAAGAAAGAGTGCACTAGCATCGGAGGAAAAGCGTTTACTTTGCTTCAGTAACTGTTTTCCTATGCTCAATATAAATGGATCTAACGTAATCAATAAGCAATGAAAAACATCCCGCTTCGTATTCTTCCTAAAGCCTTTTCGAGAAAAATGTTCCCTATATTTTTTTATATCTTTATTTCTTGCTTTCTGGGCATCTTCTGACATTTGCCCAATTGGAAGCGGGGCCCATTCAATAATCTGAGCACCGTGTATCAAAATCTTATGCACGGCCGTTGGTATAAAAAACCATGGGTATAAATTCACAAACAGCAGTATCGAGACAGTATTTTCTAAATTCTTCAATCTTGACAGCAAACCCACTGGACATTACTTGCATTAAATTTTCGTCTACTCCCAGGAATCTAGCAGACACTGTCGATTTCTCAAAGAAACGCCTCACGGTGTTACCTGGTTTCGAACAGTCAATTTTCAAATACAATTCGTCCTTAAAAGCTTTCTGAATAACAACTTTGCGCTGTTCAATTATTTCTTTGTCAGTCTCTTTACGCGCTTACCATTTATGGATACCAATCTTCTAACTGACATGTAATATACATTCAAAGCATCGTATCCATGCATGCAAATTTGACAAACCCAATTAAGTGCTCTTCGCGAATTACTTTTTTTTAATTGCTTCATTATTACTAATTTTGGAATTCTGGTTTGAAATTCGTATTCAGCAACCTCAAAAACTAAAGTGTACAAAGTTTCACTCAAATCAAATATTTTTTCAAAATTCGTCGACCATTTTGAATTTTAGAATTCTGGTTTCAAATTCATATTCAGCGACCTCAAAAACTTTAGTATCCAATATTTAGCTGATGTCTGAAACTTATCCTAGTTTTGGCAGCGGTAAGTTCGGACTGCTGCAAAGAAGCAGGTACAAAAGGTAGCTCTCTATCCTTTTGTCAAACTATTCACTAGCTCCCTGTGTTGATAAATTCTTATTACTACGACCATCCAACGACTTTCGTTTTTTGACTTGTGGTCAGCTTTTTCACTTTTCCGACCAGTGTGCACTGGTCTGTTTGACGATGGGTACTCCTCATTAAGTTTGTTTCTTTTTCTAAGCAATAACATCCTAGCCTTTTTCCACTTCCTCGGTATTTCCCCTGTATTTAGAGCCATGTTAATTAGGACTCGAGCCATTTCTGGATGGTCCTCAATGACCAGCTTAGCAATTTTGGGAGGAATACCATCTGGTCCGGGGGATTTTCCGGTTTTTAGCTTACCCGTAGCCTGTTTCAATTCTTCTGTCGGGTTCAAAATCCGTCTCTCTCGGCCTTTGCCAAATCCTCCTCTCCCGCTCTGAAAAGAGCGCTGTCACCACACCTACTTATACCTTACCAAACTCTTTAGTTCCTGCACCAAATTGACCTACTACCCAAAATCATGGAAAAAACAGTATTATTAGTAGACCAAAACCAGGAAAACCTAAAGATAATCCACCAAACTCATCGAAACATTTCTCCTTACTCATGCACGGGAGCACCTCAACTCTTCAGCTTTTCTCAGACTTCTTTTCTTGGCTTTTGGTGATGTACATATCTTGGCCTGCCTTTGATGAACGTTGCCTAGTAGTCTGGTGTTTTCAAGATACATTTCTCTAGTTGTTCGAGCAGAAATTATGCGTAGTATTTATATCGTACGCTGCAGAGTGATATCCATCTGTAATCATGTACACATATGCGGTGACTTTCAGTAGTATAAGACAAAAAGATTATAGAGTACAATGTTTCAAAATAAGTATTTATTAATAAGGTAACCGAAAGATTAAACACTTATCCCCTCTGGTCACGGTTACTTATGTGTGTAAAATTTTAGAATGATCCGAGGTAATTTAGTAATTATAGCTGCATCAAAACTTGCAAAGATACTCTACTGTTACTGGTCTGTGGTCAGTATAGAACAATGAACTTACTTGTTAAAAGAACATATTCGAAGATGTTTACATTTCCTTAATTGGTATAAAAAGTTAAGCTGGCGCGTGCTATCAAAGTGCCGCCAAAGTTTGGTGTTTTTGTGTGATCGACTGGTTTAAGTAAGTATCTCTTATATCTGCTTGTTGTTGTAGAGTTAGCCAGCATGGGGTCAATGTCTTTTCGATATATTTTGCTACTTTTGTAGTGTGATTTGATTAAAACCAAAAAGTCTCTTCTACCCTCTTCAGCTTTGCTGTCAATCTCAAGTCTGATAAAGGGGGAAGGGAAGTAATATGGCTGTACCGCCTTACGTTAAATTGGTTGACGTCATTGGCGGCGCTTTCTACAAAAAAATAAGGTAATTTTTTGGTCATGTTTTTTAATGTTTCATTTTTTTAACTCCTTTCGGCGGGAACAACCTACTGATAAATTTTCCGCATGTCATGGTAGATCACTCTATATAAAATTTCTTAAATATGTGTCATTCATTTATCTTCCATACTTCGTACTTCAAGAACTTGTACATTTACTGCTAAATTAATTATTTGTTACTATTATTATCATTAATCAATCAGTTTTAATCTGGTTATAACTAGAAATAATATATTATCAGCATAAATTCATTGCGAAATGTTTTGATATTAATTTATCTCCTAAATTAGTGCCATTCTTTATTTTTCATCTGTATATACCATTTCACCTCAATTTACAAAAATAAAGACTTTAACTAACTAACATGTAGATTTTTTTCAAAAACACTTAATTCATTAGAAATAGAAAAAAATCTACTCTTTCTACTGCAGTATCTAGAGGTTTTAACTTTTTCCGTTTCAGGGGTTGACAACTAAGAAAACATTAAAAATATTGAAGCTGAAAGAAAATAAAATTTTAAGAAGAAAAGACTCTATGCAACTGTTCAGTAAAATTTAGAATCTTTAAGTTATATCTACTTGAAAATTGAGATTTTAGCTTAAAGAAAAGATATTTCAAAACAATATTTGTCAATTAACGCTAAAAGTATTACATTGAACGAAAACATGCTAGAGAAAATTAATAAAGCTACTAAATCGAGGATAAACTTCATTTTTTTCTAATTTCTGTAGAGTTAATGGTTTCGAAGATCTGGCAGTATAAATATGGCGTCCGAATGTCTATAAGACGAAATATTTAGTTTAAATGTTAAATATGAAGTAAAAAGATATTTTGAGGTTCCTGATTTTTGTTCACACACTAAATCGCATTTTTTTTCATCCCCTTTAATAATGGGGTGGGGGTGGTAATGGGGGTGGCTAATGCCGAATTTTTTTTTGAGACCTTAGCTTCTCTTGTATACACTAAATACCAATTTTATGGACTCTTACCTGCTTGATTTACCTATTTACCCCCATCCCTTCGACGGAACAAGATAAAAATATAGTCTAGTTCTAGATCTCGTTAAAGTACATAAATGTGTACCAAATTTCAAACGGTTTCAGAGTAAACGTGCGCACAAAAAAGTTACAGACAGACCGACAGACCGACAGACCAACAGACAGACAGAAATTTTTTTTTGCTAAAACTTAAAATCTCGACGTTTCATGACATTCTAAGCCCATTTGAACAATAAACATTTTTTAAAAATTTTTTGTCGTTACTATACTTCCACTGGATGTGGAAGTAAAACAAAGTAGTTATTGCAGAAACAGTGAACTTTTTCAAATTTTTTTAATAAAAATTGTATACTGTTTTTCGTTAAGTTTACAAAATGTAACGTCAAAAATGGAACGATTGGTGTACAATTATGAATGTAATTAAATTGTAGGGTGCAGTTCCTTTGTGTTCTTTTTACATACCAAAAAGCAAATGAGTACCTTTTACACGAAGAAAGTTATAAAGGTTATTGTAAACAATGACACCTGTCAAATTTTTCTTTAAATGTCACATATCTCTGAAACGGCTGGGTTTAAGCATAGGGTATCCATGTTTTTGACTCAGAATTTTATGCTCTTTTCGAAAACCCTAAAATGGATAGGGTATTCCATTTAAAATAAGCAAGTTGGTATCGACTTCCGGTATAACCGGAAGTGCCACATGCTTGTAATTTTAGCTGGATTGGCCACACTGCCATTAGTAGCTCCCTAAATTTTCAAAATTGTCTGGTGCGTACTTTTCCCTATATCGATCGATGCAATTCCTGGTGAGACACCCTGTACAGTGTGATCTAGACGCTCAAATCTTTTCGTCCGCTTAGAGCTACTGCTTTCTAAAAAAATTGCATTTTAAACTATAAAGGAGTTATAGAAAATACGAAACATTTTTGTTTCTTCGCAAATCTCAATAAATATTAGTTGCAAAGAAAATATAGTGGAAATCAAAAGTGAAGCTTATACACTGAAAATAAATTTGTTTTTTTATATATATTTGTGTAAGGTTGATAGTTCTGGAGATATTTAATTTCATAGATGGCATCCGACAGTTTATGAGATGAAGTATTTAGTTTAAAATATTGAATATCTTAGAAATTATGACACTTCCATAAAAAATTCTAAGAAACAAAGTTAAAGATAATTAATCAATCTTTAAAAACCTCACAAAAACTAAGGAAGTTATGGCCTATTCAATGTGCGTTTTTACATTTCTTTTAACAAAATGGCGCCACTTTGTTATTGTAATTGCTTAGTAATTAATATTTCTTTCAAAAATGATGTCTTTCCTTAACATATAGCAACATCTAGATGCTCAATTCATTTTGCCCGTTTAAAACTCTTGTTTTAGAGAAAAATTCCATCCGCCATATTAGAGCCGCCATTTTGAATTTTTTAATTTTGATTCAGATTCGTTATCAGCGATCCCAAAAACATAACTATCCTACGTTTCAAAAATAAATTAGTAACATTTTTTCAAATATTCAGTATTCAAATTTAGGGCTGATTTTCACCCCTTGAGAGTAAGAGCAAGTATCTGGACCATATAAAAACCGAAGACGATACCTTTTACTACAATAATAACCCAAAAGGAAAAATTAAAAAATTATGAAATTATTCCGAAATTTTTTTCTACGATGATTATTAAATATTTTTGTCTGGTTATAATATCTTTGATTAAATCAAATAGGTATAATATTGAGTTTAAAGGTTTTTTTACTAAATTTATCAAGATCGTGAAATATAAATAATGTATTGCGGATTTCAGGGAAACTGACAGGGAATAAAAATGCGACACAAAATGTCACATTTATGGGACTCTTCAATAAAATATGAAGGTGTAAAGTGATCTCCTGAATTGCGAACATAGCAGTAGTGTGATTTGTATAATACTACTATTTGAATTTAAATTTGAATTGTGGCGTGTGTTCGTTGTACGTCGCGGTAGCCTGTGAAATGATTTAAATTTCAAAGTGAAACATAAAACATAAGCCACTGACTTTCCCTTTTCAAGAGGCCAACGTTTTTTTACCTTTTAGAAGCAAATGTGCCACTTATTGATAGACTTGATATATGAAATAAATTAATTAATGGTACAGAGATTAATATCATTCAATAAAAAATTTACTCGGTATATTGAATTTTTGTCTTCCTCTAGCACTATGTAATATACAGGGTGATTCACGAGAAAACGGACACGAATTAAAGGCAGACAGAGGACACCAGGCGTGTTCAGAATCACCCATAGAAGAAGTCCTCGTTTAAATAAAAAAAAATATACAGGGAGAAAAACAAAATCTTTTTTTTCAAGTTCGGACCTGGATTTTTTTATGTGTCATGCATGTACTTATTCAGAATCACTCGTGAACTATATCTGCCAAATATTGACTTACTATTCCATTCCTTTACAAAGTAGTAACCAAAAGAAATCTTGGCAAAAATACATAAAACACTCAAGACGAGGATTACATAGTGGGTATACCATCCCTCAGAGGGGATGTAAAGCAGTCGGTCCCTTGCCTATTAAATGTTAGGCAAGTAAAAGATTCCTACCCTTCGAAAGAGAAGAGGTTCGGCAAAATTTCCAGGTTCGTGTTCTGGCCTCGGTGATAGGTCCTAATAGTTAAAAGAAATACACAAAACACTTTGGATTTTAGCATGGGGGGCCCAGCTGGCTTTTTCTGTGGGTGATTCTGATTACCCTCGGTGTCCTGTATCTGCTATTAAACCATATCTGTATTTTCGTAACGCCTTGTCATATCTGACGCAAAAGCAAAGTCGAGAATATTTATTTAGATGTGAATTATTTAAACAATCGTAGGCAATTAGTAACGAGTAGAAGTTGAAGTCGGGCATAGCCGACTGCGAATACATATTTGATTAACACGTTGCTCAAACAGGGCACAATTTACTTTCACTTGATTTAATAGAAATTAAGCATATTGCCAACATTTTTTAAATTTTCATTAATCAAATAAACTTTCATTGTGCACAAAATGGTTTACAGAAAAGGAAGAAGTTAGCCTAAACTATCTTCCACCTCCCCGTAAACATTAGGAAAAAAAAATAATATTGTACATAGTATTACATTACACCTAAACTAAATTTTTATATAATTATTTATATTATAAATATTTCTTATAAATAAAAACTGTTAAAGGAACAAAAATCTGACTATCAATTACCGAATGTGAAATGGTATATTACTACATTTGCAATAAGATTTAAGTAGTCCAAATTAACAAATCCTGTACCAAAAATATTGCAAAATATGGTACCTACATTTTACAGCAAATATAACTACATAGTATAAATGCATTATAAATATACTAAAGTATTATGATTCAAGAAAATTTTTAAAATTTTTACCTGTGTTACTGTATTTAAAATATATATATATTTATGCGTATTTAATTTGCATCTGACAAAAAAAAGTGCATTTGTCTTAAATTTATTGAGAGATAATAATTAGTTCCATAAAAGAAAGAGACAAATTAAAGAAGAAAGTCTTAAATAATAATGACTTACAAATATTAGATAAATATAAAAAGTACAGAAACAAATTAAATAAAGTCATTCAGAATGCAAAAAATGATTATTATAAAAAAAAATTAGAGAAGGCCGGCACAAACAATAAACAACTTTGGCATACTATAAAAGAAGCAGCTAATATAAAAAGTAAGAGTGCAAATTTAATAAATTTAAGGGATGAAAATAACAAAATTATTAAGGATGACTTACAAAATGCGAACACATTTAATTCATATTTTACTTTAATAGGACAAAAAATGGCGAATGAAATAAATAATGATAGTAATCCATGTAATGTTGAAGAGCCTAATATAACACACTCAATATTTTTAAACCCTGTGGATGAAAAGGAACTAATAAATATTATAAACTCTTTAAAAAATAAATGTAGCCCAGGTATTGATGAAATATCAAGTAAATTAATCAAAACAAATCACTTACATATTTTAAAGCCACTTTATACATATTATTAACTCAATTTTTTCAACCGGAATAGTTCCACAAAAATTCAAAGAGTCTATAATAACACCAATTTTCAAATCAGGTGACTCATTACACGTTAGTAATTACAGAAAAAATACAATAATCAACAACTTTGCAAAAATATTTGAAAAAGCCATGAAATTAAGAATTGTGAATTATCTTGAGAAATTCGGACTACTTTCACATTGTCAGTATGGTTTTAGAAATAATCAAAATACAGAGTCTGCGATTTATGATGTTATTAATTTTATAAATAACCAACTAAATGAAAAAAAGAAGTGTGCAGCTGTGTTTCTAGACCTAGCTAAGGCTTTTGACACGGTCTCACATTATATACTAATAAATAAATTAGAAAAAATAGGCATAAGAGGTATTGCACTAACTATAATAAAAAATTATCTAAAAGATAGACAGCAATATGTCAGAATTAATAATAAGTTAAGTGAGCCTCTAATCACTAAAACTGGCGTTCCACAAGGAACTGTGCTGGGACCAATATTGTTTATAATTTATATCAACAGTATGTACATGTTAAATACTCAAATGAAAATGCTGATGATACTGTATTATTATTTCATGGTAATGATTGGCAAGACACGATGCAAAATGCATCAATAGGTCTCAGCACAGTTAGAACATGGCTGGATAAAAATCTCTTGACATTGAACTATCTTAAAACCAAATTCATTAGCTTTTCAATCACAAACGTTAACTGTAATCACACAAAAAATCTACCCCTACATAATAACAACTGTATTCTAAATGATTATCAAAACTGTACATGCGACAAGAAAATTGACTCTGTAAATGAAATAAAATATTTAGGAGTTATAGTTGATCAACATTTAAAATGGAGGAGTCACATAGAATTAATGTCAAAAAAAATTAGAACACTTATCCTTATCTTTTACCAACTACGCAATATATTATATAAAAAACAATTATTACTTGTATATAAAGCCTTAGTAGAATCTATAATCAGATATGCTATCATAAGTTGGGGGATCTATATAACACTACAGTTAATATGCTACAAACAGCACAAAATTATGTAATAAAAGTCATGCTAAAAAAACCCAAAAATCATTCTACACAACTACTATATGACGAAACCAAGCTATTAAATGTTGGGCCTATGTATATTATACAGTCAATCGTCTTCGTACATACAAAATGTGACAAAAATTCATTAAAACATAATATCAACACTCGGGCAATAACAAATAATCATATTCAAGAACAGCTTTTTACAAGAACAACATGTCAGAAATTTATTTCTTTTTTAGGAACAAAATTTTATAATAATATACCAAATGATATAAGAACATTAACTAATTTAAAAGCATTTAAAAATAAAGTAAAAATGTACGTCATACAAAACAAAAATCACTTCATGCAGTATGTTTAATAGTTTTTCTGCTAAATCACACAGACTGAGGTCTGGTTCTCTGTTCTCCTGCAGTATTTTCTGGATAGATGGATTCTTTTAATGTAACTGTGTTGCTTAGGTATATATTATATATAGGTAGGTAAACATTCGATATAGGTTATATATGTATATATATTTTTTCTTTCTTGCAATTCACACCTATGTTCGTATTTACATAAGGGCATTTCATCAAATAACACTAAGCACTTGCTTTAATTTACACATCTATAAACTACACGGAGCACTTCACAAATTTTTTAATTTAGGTGCTCCAAATTAATGTATTAATTTGAAATATGTAATATATTGTAGCAAAATGGAAATGGAAATAAAGTGATCTATAAAGTTGTTTAACAGAACAGATGCCAAATAAGGAAAACCACATTCATATTTTCTATTCGAATGTTGTGGAATTGTAAACTTATTTGCTCTTATATTGACTGCATGAATATCTGATCTCTTAACAAGAAGTTTAAAAAAAATAACAAGGCGTTTTGCTTTTTAATAATTTATATAAAAAGATGGAAAAGAAATAATAAATTCTATTTTTGATATCTAATTCATTTAGAGCCATGAGATAAGGTGTTATAGTTTGTCCCGTCGGTAATCCAGCGATATAAAAAAGCTCACAAAAAAAAAAGGTAAAGGGTACCGATCGCCTTTGATTAATGTACCGCCCGCCGGTCCACGTTGTCTATCGCTAGTCCACGTTGACCATACAGTTTATTCCAATCATAATTCCGGTAGAGAAAATTTCAACCAATTATATTCAGCTTACATTTTTGTTCGGAAATATATGACCATTTTTTTGTGAAGATAATAAAGAAGCCGAACACTTTTATGGCCTTTTATGTAAATAGACTGAAATTGATACACGGTCGGCAGCTTTTACGTTTTTTTGCGAACTTTTTTATATCGCTGTATTATCGATGGTACAAACTATATATGCTCCCGAAACGGTATGCAGCAAACAAATCGCATACAGGCATTTTGTATGCGCTGAAGTCTTATTTGATTATGACGAGATGAGAAAATTGTAATACACTGCGCAAGAATATTCTATAGAAGTGTTTTGACCAATTTCAATTTTACGTCATGACTTAGTTGATATTTAAATTTGTACGTTGACTTTAAATTTAAAAATGTGATTTGAAAGATATGATCGACATGCTTCTCAAAGGATAGATGGTTATCTAACATTACTCCTAAATTTTTCACAGATTGTACCCAGTTTATATTTGTTCCATTAATATTTATTGTATGATCCCTCGTAATGTTACTTATCTACCTCTCAGTCCCTATACATAGTGCCACTGTTTTATTCGGGTTAATACGCAAGCCATGATCTTCAGAATAATTTGCTGTATTGTATAAGTCTATGTTTATGTTTTTTATATAATTTTCGAAGTTACTTATTGACATATATAATTCGAAATCATCGGCATAGAGATGTATTTGACAATGAGACGAGTAAAGAAGAAGTCAAAAATGAATATAGGGAACAATATTGTTCCCAGGATACAACACTGTGGGACCCCTGATGATGATGTTTCTCTAATGACAAATATAAACTATCATCAATAAAAACTCTTTGTGATTGACCACTGACATAGCTACATAACCAATTCATAGCACTATTTTCAAACCCAATGTATTTTAATTTTGCATGTCATTTAAAACTTTCAATAGTGCCGTTTGTGTTCCATGTTTTTGGCGAAAACCTGACTCTATATGTGGAAGGATACTATTAACTTCAATATAGTCTTTTATCTGAAAAGATTATAATAGGGTAAAAGATAGGTAAATAGATGTTGGTAGTAGGCAAATCCTTTAACAGTTATTCGCAATCAACAATGGCTGATGATGACTGTAACTTCCATTCGTTTGGGAAATGACCTTATTGAAAACACATTCATGATATTTGAAAGTAATATTGATATACCTAATATACTTAAAGTTTGTTCTTGAGAGCCATACATTATATTGCAGTTTCGTTGCCATGTACATTTTCATATTTTTGTGTTTAATCAAAATCCTGTGTAACACTGCTCTAAAATTATAATAAAACATATTTTATTTGAAAAATTACAGTTCACACTCACGCCTCTGGCAGGTGGGATGTGGCTCAGTTTCAATAGGGAGTAAGTACTTTACCATGATATTTTACGCATTTTCACTGAAAGTCTATTAGAAGTTATTGTGTTTACAGGAAAGTCTATACATACAGAGATACATACATACACACAGGCATTTTATTTCGATATTTGAGTTTAACATGTTAGTTAGTCCTCGGAACTTTGTATATATATGAGTTTCTCTGGCCAAAATGAATAAATATATAGGAACACTTTGAAGTGGTAAAAACAAAAATACAGCATTAAAATTCATGTGTGGACGAGATCACAATTCAAATTCAAATTTAATTTCAGTTTTATTTCCACGTTATAACACATTTTAAGTTTACATATATAAAAAACATATCATTTAATCTTTGTTACTTAAAATGTATAAACCGCATTGAAGTATGCGTACATGTATTAAGTTAAATTATATTTTACTTATGATAATCGAAATAGAATAGAATAATTATACTTAAATACAATAAATTTGACACATATACACAATACGCAACTGAAGAGAAAAGTAAGTACATGCTTTCCCTGATGTAGCACAAACAGAAAAAAAATTAAATGCATGTAGTAAAAATCACGCTAGGAGAATAATGTTTTTACTGTATAAAACATATATGTACAGTGTGTCCCTGGATAGATGTAACAAGAGGTGTAATGAACCAAAAATTTTGGAATTTTGGAATAGTATTTGGGGATTGAGTCCTGCTTGTTGTAAAACTAAAGTATACCAAAAATGACTTGATTTGGTGTTCTGCAGGCTGTTTTATAAGCAAAGTTGTAAAAATCACCACTAATAAAGTACCTTTATTTTTCAAAATATGAAAAAATTCCTCTAAGAAAAGTTATTTAGAATGCAATTTTATACCTCTATCGTTCAGGAATATAAAATTATTTTTTTGAAACTTCCCACTTTTTCAATAAATTAATATTTTATTTTGAACCATTCAATTAAAACTGCATAGAAATTACTTTTTGTGAATTAATATTTAAAGTTATGTAGAAGCTAAAAGTAGGCTATGAGAAAAGCAGTGGATACACATTTATCATTTATTCTTGACATATCTGTCAAACGTAGTCAATATTATCCTTAATTTCTGTTTCAAATTAACGAACCAAGCATAAAAAATTAAGTGAAAATGGTACTCACAGTGCGTGAAAAAATTTATATTGTGCAATGCTACGGAATTGGCGGTGAAAACTCGCTAAGAGGAGTGGTAAGCCAATTTAATTTGAAATTTCCAAACACTGCTTTGTCACGTACTCAGGCTATGAGAATAATTAAAAAGTTTCTGGCTACTGGTAGCGTTCTTAACATGAAAAGAAAAATAAAAGCATATGATGAAGACAATGTTGGGGCTATTATAGCTCATGCCTCTGTTATAGAAAATCTTAGGATGCCACTAAGAGAGAGATCAGCTCTTATTAATATTAGCAAGTCTGAACTCCAAAGAATTTACAAGGCAAAGAAAATTAGGGCATATAAAGAAAATAATAAACATACGCTTGAAGAGGGAGATGACGGCCGTAGGTTGGATTTCTATTTGACCATTGGAGAAAAAATCATGGAAGAGAGATTTTTTTCATCATTTCATAATTTTCTCAGATGAATCCACATTCACAACCAATGGTGTTGTTTCATCTCAGAATTGTCGGTTTTGGGCTTCTGAAAATCCAAATTTTTCAATCCATTGTAGAAGACAATATTATAAAAAAGTGAATGTGTGGTGTGCCGTTTCTTATCACGTTGGAGTTATTGGACCTTATTTTATTGAGGGGAGGTTAAACCAGCGCACTTATTTACAGCTTCTTGAAAGATTTTCTGAAGAATATTTAAATATTTTAAGAGATATGCCTTTAGTTCATTTTCAACATGATGGTTGCCCTGGCCACTCCACAAAAATGGTTAATCTGTAGGAAAAACTACATAAAGGTTTTTTAGAGTGGACTGTAATTGTTAAAATGATACGGCGTCGTTGTCTGTTTACACTTAGGTATATTTACACTATCTACAATTCACTATAATACAACTAACGCCACTAAATAACTAATTTACACGATGATGCCAGAAGGCAGAGCACAATTTAGCTTACAATTATTGATGCCAATAAGGCAGAGCACAAAAACATAAAATTATAATAATACAATGCTCAATAGCAGCATTGACTAATGTATGCGTCGCATATAGGCGAACGCTAACTTAAGACTACGATGGTAGGGTGAGATGAGGGTGCGAATGTCACACATCATCCCACAGTACCAACAGTGCATAAAAATATGTTTTTACTACCAATAGATGCGCATAGCGCTCTCCAGTAATACTTGCATTTATTTGAATATAATAATTTGTTGGATATGTTTCCAACATGCTGGGGCCTCGACAGTTTTTCATGGAAAAACTCTTTAACCAGTCTTTTTTAAGCAAAAACAAGATAAAATAGGTTAATTAAAAAAAATTTTTTTTTCTTTTTGATAATTTACAAAAGTATGCAAGCAGACTACAAATGTCTATAATAATAAAATACTCATAAAAAGGCTATAATAATAATAGGAACGTAAATGTTTACATATAAAATGTTTATGTGTTTATAATAAAAAACTAAATTGTCATAGTGTCTCTATAAAAAATTATAAACTACATAATCATATAAACTATATACATAAATTACAATACATAATCACTTACAAAAAATTAATAAATTGGTAAAACAGCTATCTTAGTAATTGACCGCAAGTAAGTTCCATTCTGTGTTTTTACTTGGACAACTCTGACTTTGCCGTCTTTACCAGGTACTACTTTTGTAATTCTAGCCATTGGCCATTTTAATGAAGGAACATTATCTTCCTTTAATGGGACTAACATACCTTCTTCCACATTTGGGAAGTTGCGATGCCATTTTGGCCTACTTTGTAGCTGCGCTAAATAATCTTTATACCACTTTTTCCAAAAGTGTTGCCTCACTTGGGTACACAACCTCCAAAACTTTAGTCTATTTTCTGGGACA
This sequence comes from Rutpela maculata, assembly GCA_936432065.2. NCBI lineage: Eukaryota > Metazoa > Arthropoda > Insecta > Coleoptera > Cerambycidae > Rutpela > Rutpela maculata. Next base: position 30,124,192 of record OW386291.2, on the reverse strand, counting down.
GCAGTTAAATCAGGTTCAGGAAAGCTAGTAATAGGAGCACCTATTAAAAAATGACCCGGAGTTAAGTAAGTTAGATCTGAGGGATCATTCGACATTTGTGTTATCGGTCTAGAGTTTAAAATCCCTTCGACCTGAATTATTAAAGTGTTAAATTGTTCATATGTGAATTGGTGGTTGCCCATAACTCTTTTTATATGATATTTAGCACTTTTCACTCCTGCCTCCCACAATCCACCAAACACAGGCGAGTAGCTCGGGATAAAATTAAATTTAATTTGTTCTTCAAGGCACAACTTATCAATTTTATTTTTATGGTTTGTTGAATTGTGAATTTTATAAAATTCGTTTAACTGATTATTTGCCCCCTTAAAAGTAGATCCATTGTCACAATAGACATTCGTTGGTTTACCTCTTCTATAAATAAATCTTTTGAATGCACTTAAAAAATTTTCAGTGCTCATATCAGACAAGAGTTCCATATGTATGGCCTTGACAGAGAAACAAACAAATAAAGCTACGTAAGCTTTTGTAATTACTGGTTTTCTTATTCTTGACTGTTTAATGTATATCGGACCAAAAAAATCTATTCCAACATTCTGGAAAGGCCTGGCCAAACTGACTCTATTTTCTGGCAAAGAACCCATTAATTGTTGTGAACACTGAGCTTTTAGTTTAAAACATGTTACACATTTATGTATGTTTCGCTTAATTTCCCTAGTGCCACTTATTAGCCAATATTTTAAGTTTAAACTACTTAAAATTTGCTTCTGCCCAGCATGCAGAAGTCTTAAATGTTCCCTCATAACAATTAAATTAGTTATGTGATTATTTTTTGGTAATATTATTGGGTGTTTTTGATTGTAGGAAATATTTGCATTCTGCAACCTACCCGCTACCCGTAAAATACCTTCTTTATCTATAAATGGACACAGATATTTTAATGTCGTTTTTATTTCCACACCAGAGAGTAAGCATTTAATCTCTTCTTTAAAGTTATATTTTTGTTCATGCCTTATGATACGTTTGAGTGCATTATCTAGCTCGGTTAAAGTTAATTTACCAGTAATTTTATTATTTTTATTTTTAATGTTATTTATGAACCTTAATATGTAAGCTACGATTCTTTGTAATCTTGTTATATCAGAAAAATTTTCAAAAAATGATTGGTTTTGTGGTTCCAACACTTGAGTAAATGTTTGTACCTTTTCTTCAGGTAACGGACTTGGCAAGTTACACTGAAAATTTGTATGATAGAATTCTATATTTGAGAGCATTTTTGGACCATGAAACCAAATTTCAGTTGTTACCAAATTTTGAGGTTCTATGCCTCTTGACAAACAGTCAGCGGGATTCTCACTCGTATTAACGAAACCCCAATTAAAATTTGAATTTAAGTCTTGAATCTTTTTAACTCTGTTGGCAACATACGGATTTAATTTTATTGGCTCTTTTTTTATCCATGCTAATGCTATACTCGAATCGGAGTACAAGAATACTTGATGTATTTTTGATTTTAATAGTTTATAAACTTTACTTGTTAAACTAGCAAGTAACAAAGCACTATTTAATTCTAATTTAGGAATAGTTAACTTCTTATTAATGGGTGCAATCCTAGACTTAGAACAAAGCAAATTAACATACACTTTGTCATTACAAACTGCTCTAATATAGAGAACAGCTCCATATGCCGTCATAGACGAATCACAATAGCCTATTAACTGTACTGTACCCGCATTAGCAAAATTTAAATTTCGAGTTACATTTACTACTGGCATAGTTGTTAAATTTTGAACGAACTCTTGCCACAACTTTAGTAATTTTTCAGGTAGAATATCATCCCAGTTTAATTTGTTGATCCAGAGTTCTTGCATAATCAGCTTAGCTGCTACTAGAACCGGTCCTGCTAAACCTAATGGATCATAAAATTTACAGATAAAGCTAAGAACTTGCCTCTTTGTAACACATGCATTGACATCACATTTTGGCGACGATATTTTAAATGAATCTGAACGTATGTTATAAGACAAACCCAAAGTTTTCACAACTAAATTGTCTTTGCTAATATCAACGTCATCAAAATGTTGATTTTCAAGAGCAATATCATTTAATATCGAAGAGTCATTTGAGCACCACTTGTGTAACTGAAAAGAACCTTTCTTTAGGACATTAATCAACTCATTCTTTAACTGAATGGTTTCTTCAATGGTGTCACCTCCCGAAAGAATATCATCAACGTAGGTATTGTTTAATAGAGCTCTCGTGGCTAAAGGATAATTATGCTGTTCATTATGTGCAAGTTCTACTAAGCATCTAGTAGCCAAAAAAACTTCTTAAACCGTATGTAACTGTTTGTAACTGCAAACATTGAACTGGCGAATTAGGGTTTTCTCTCCACAAAATATTTTGTAAAGGTCTATGATTAGGGTGAATTGAAATCATTCGGTACATTTGTTTTATATCCGTTGAAATTACGTATTTATATGTCCTAAAAAGTATCAATACATCAAACAATTCATTTTGAACTACAGCCCCATTATACATTAAATCATTTATAGACCTTTTATTTTTTGTTTTCATACTCCCATCAAAAACAACACGAAGTTTAGTAGTCTTTTTGTCCTCCCTGATTACAGGATGGTGAGCCATGAAATAAACAGAACCACTATTTAAATCATAACTATTAATATCTACAATTTTTGCATGGTTAAGGTCAATATATTCATTAATGAATTTACTATATTGCAAAAACAGTTCAGGATTTATTTTAAATCTTTTCTCCAAATTTTCAAATCTTTTGTATGCTATGGAATATGAATCCCCTAAACATAAATCTGTTAAATTTTGTTTTAATGGTAGACACACTTGAAATTTATTATCAGCCATTTCTACCGTGTCTTGAAAGATTGACTCACAGGCTTCCTGCTCACTTGAATATTCAGGAAATATTTCAGGTACCTTTTCAGCTTCCCAAAATTGAGAAACGAGCTGTTCTAAGTTAAATGTAGTACTACAAAATAACGAAACTTCAGAAAAATTACATAACCGAGCATCTTTCGAATTAGAAGGAATAGAACCACTAACAACATAACCAAAATGAGTATTTTGCAAAATTAAATTATCTTTACCTAATTTTATTGTACCTGTTAGCAATGCGTCAAAAAATACATCTGCTCCTAAGAGAAGATCAATTCTTTCAGGCTTATTAAACGAATTATCGGCTAATTTAATGTAGTCTGGAATATTGAATGTTGTAGTAGTGAATTCAAATTGAGGTAAATTATCTGTAATTCTTTCCACTACTGCACAATTAACATCGATCTTATAATCATATGCACAAGACTCTATGTCAACATTAACAAACTTTCGAATCTTGACTGCGTTTTCAGATATACCCATAACATTCACATTATTATTAAATGTTTTTAGCCTTAATTTTTGAGCAAGATTATTTGTGATAAAAGATGTTTGAGAACAACTGTCAATTAACCCACGAACACAAATCCTATCACCATTATTCGCAATTAGCTTAACCATTATTGTAGGTAATAAGACATTTTTATTCATATTGCAATGGTTCCACAGTACAATAGAATTTTCTGAATTATCCGATAATAATTGTGGATCCAAGTGAAGCAACGTGTTATGATCTTTATGACATGTTTGACATTTAAATGAAAATCTACATTTATCCAAGTGACTATTTAGACAGACTTTACATAATCTTTTTTTATCAATAAAAGAAATTCTTTCATTAACTGGTATTGATTTAAATTTTTTACAACTAAAAATTTTATGTCCATTTGTGGAACAGAACGAGCACTTACTTTCAACCTTATTTTTTGTCGTTAAATGACTGAACTGTGCTTTTTCCTTATATTTCTTTTCAGGTTGAGCAACGGCTTCTAAAGCAGTGGCTCTATTTTCTAAATACATTAAAAACTTACTTAACGTAGGCAGCTCTGCTGTGTTTCTATCTATTTGATAAGCACGGTTCGTATACTGATCAAGCTTTTTTGATAAAACACAAATCAAAATCATATCCCAACTTTCAACTGGCTGTTTTAAATTTTTTAGAGCACCAATATGTTGCTTTATTTTACTAACGAAATCTCTCAAAATAACAGTAGTGCCTTTTTGCATGTTTGGGATATCAAGAAGGGCGTAAATATGCGAATTTATTAACATTGTTTCATTGTCATATCGATCACGTAATAAAGCAAGAGCTTCAGTATACGAACTATTTACAATAGGTAAGGTATCAATTAGCGCAAGAGCCTCGCCTCTCAAATAGTTTCTTAAATAGAACAATTTTTCTACAGGTGTTAAATTAGGGTTTTTATCAATGACTGCAAAGAACATATCAATAAAAGGCTTAAAATTATTTAAATTTTTTCCATCAAAAATTGGTATATCGATATGCGGTAACTTCGTAGTCGAAATACTTTGACTTAGTACTGGTTTCTTAACATTACCTTTTGCAAGTATATCGTTTATATCAGCAATAATGTCATAATACATATTTTCAACCGAATTACTATTCAATATTTCAGGATCATCCTTATTTAGACACGAAATTTCAACCTGTATATCTTGATATTTTTGAAAACTTAGAACCAGATTTTCTTTTCTGGCTTGTAATTGTTCTAACAATATGTCTGAAACTGAATCTTTATTGTGTGCTAAAACAAATTCCTGCACCCTTGTTATTGTTGATACGCATTGTTTACTTTTCTCTTTTAGCTTTGGCAAATCTTTCTTCGACATTTTGCCTTTTTATTTTTACAAAATATCCAAAAAATAAAAGACTAAAACTATATACAGTTGTTAGATCAAATTGAGAAAGTAAAAATAGTTGAAGTTTCGAAATATAAAATAGAAATATCACCGAAAGTGTGTAAACATATACATAACCTTCTGTCCGTCCTCAGAACTTAAAGTTCACCACCACACTATCGCCGGCTACCGGTAACGGGAATACAGTTGACAATAAAGCTGGTGCTGCAACCTGTTGTCGAATCCTAGAACATTGGCTGTATTTGCGCGTTAGAAATCTGCAATCCCTTGGTACGCCACCTATTGCTAACCAGCCACAACACTACCACTAGCAATCGATATTATCGACAGAAACTGTCCGTTGAATTGTTAGACAAGGACAGCGCAAGGCGTCACTATCGTTATGGAAATTTCCACTGAACACTTGAAGAATAGTACTTTATTTCTTACTTTCACTTTAACTCCGAATAATTAGTCACTTTTTTATTAATTATTCACTGCACATCAGGCTCGAATTGACCATAATCGGTGGTTGAATTTAAATTTTGGAGAAAATTGGATTGCCAGGAATGGACGGATCAAGTGGCCGGCGAAGGATCGAAATGTGTGTGAATGTGGGTTGTAGCTACGTCGAATAATAAAAAAATTGTAAACATTGTTTTGTATTGGTCAATAATTAATTTGTTTGTGAATCTGTTATGTTTTTGACATTTATTACTTGTTTTAATTTTTAAACCTCATTAATCTTTTTATTTACCAATAGCCTACTTTTTGAGATAATTAACATTTGCTCCTACGCAACTTTAAATATGAATTCAACTCTTAATTCGCAAAAAATGGGAAGTTTCAAAAAAATAATTTTATATTCCTGAAATTTGGTATAGAGGTATAAAATTGCATTCTAAATAACTTTTCTTAGTGGAATTTTTTCATATTTTGAAAAATAAAGGTACTTTATTAGTGGTGATTTTTACAACTTTGCTTATAAAACACCCTGTAGAACACTAAATCAAGTTATTTTTTGTATACTTTAGTTTTACAACAAGCAGGACTCAATCCCCAAATACTATTCCAAAATTCCAAAATTTTTGGTCCATTACACCTCTTGTTACATCTATCCAGGGACATACTGTATACCTACACAAAATAATACATTAAACTAAATTTAACTAAACATACATCATTCCAAGGCATTATGGTATAAAATATAAATACATAACGTAATAAACTGAACTTAAGTAAACTAAATATACATCGTAGCAATAAAACATCATGCTGAGGCACAATGGTATAAAAAATAAATACACAAAATAGTAAATTATACTAAACATACATCACAGTAAATATCTCAAAATAAATCTTCATCAGGAGGCACTATGGAGTATAAACATATATAAATATAATAAAATTAGCGTTTACATAACACGGGTCAACAACAAAAAAATTTTCTGCTCCAAGGACTAAGCCGATCATGCCTTAATTATTTTTGTGTGCTGAAATCGAATTTTCAATTTAAAAAATTTTCTACCTCGTAGATTTCGAGTAAAAATTTTCAAAAAATAAAAGCTTGGTTTTATTCGAAATTTACGCGGTAGAAAATTTTTTAAATTGAAAATTCGGATTAAGTACACAAAAATACTTAAGACATGATAGGTTTAGTTCTTGGAACAGAACGTTTTTTTTTTTGTAGACCTGTGCACAGTGTGCACACTCTTAAACTTCCTGTTGAGTAGTCTTAGAAAAAGTATAGTATTCTGTTTACGTGTAATAGCTATCACTCGGATGAATTAAACATCATCCTCTTGAGTAATAGGCATCATTACACGTTCGTTGAATATTATACTACTTTGTTGAATTTGTTAAAAATAATAACTAGAGTAAACATTATACGCTTCTTAGATTTGTTAACGTTTTTATAAATGGTGGCACATTCTACAGAATACTATTTTTTGAAAATGTTAGTTTTCGGACATTTTAATTTTTTTGATGCAAACTTAATTGGTGAAACATCCGTCAGTATATAAAAAAAAACAATTATATCCAACCTGTCTGTGTTCCGAACCCGCGACCTTTGGATTTAAAATCGGAAAAAAGAAAACAAAAAATATATTATTCTTCATTTTAGTACAACTATGTGCCTTGCCTGATCTTGGCCCTGAGCCAACCAAATAACCACGGGCTTAACGGTTAATGGGGGGGGGGGGGATTTGCTCTCCTGTTTGGTGTAAACCTACTTAAAAACTATGAAAAATATTAAAAATTGCTGTCTACGCAGAGACCTAAAGCTAATTAAAATGAACACAACGCTTGGCAAGGCAAAAGCTAAACGAAAACAAAAAATATCATTTAAAATGTTATAATTTTCAAGGATTTTCTCGGCCTAAAAAGAATTTACGAACAAAGTAAGAAAAAGAACAAAAAAGAAAAACAACAGAAGCATAAAAACGAACAAATAGAAAAGGAAAGAGGGAACAAGATAAAATTTAGAAAAGATGTTAGGATAGGGTTTTATAAAGAAATAATAATCGAAAGTCCAACCGCTAGACCACTATTTTCTGCTTTTCAGTTAAGAATTATATTATAATGAAATACATATACAGGCCTGGAAAAAAATTTTATGAAAACTTTTTTTATTATTTAGGGTGATCTAAGAGTTTTGAAGGGTGCTGAATCCGAAAATGACATCAGTTTTTCTCCATCACCCACCGTTTTTCCGCAACTCGACCCAATATTTTGAACCTAATAGGGATGAATATTGCTATTTTCGAATACAGAGATATGTCTTAAAAAAATTTAAAAAGGTTTTATTATTCCAAATTAAGTTTATTTACAACGAAAGACTCTGTTAACGTACTTTCAATTAATTTAATCCACATTGATGGCCCTGTACTTCCTTTCCCTATTCATGGAAAAGCTCCGATTGTTACTTTTCCTCTTGTGAGTAACACCTGGATTCTCTCGATGAAGTGACTAGCAGTAGCCTCAATCCAAATACTCAAATACAAATATGTATGTACCTATACTATAGTTCTCGGTGATATTATGTTATTATTTTAACTTATTATTTATTATTGTCAAATTCTATGAATAATGTTAGGGAAAAAATTATGTCCATTCATATGTTACAAGTTACAAAGTTATAAGTGCAAGATGTACAGTCGAGCGAATTTTTATTATTCTGATTTTGCTTGCCGTCCCTAAAAATCTGCCGCTTTACGCACGTGCGTAATTAGCGTATAGGGTAATCCAGCACTGCTCCCATTTCAATGAAACCACATTCCAATAAAAAAAAAAAAGAAATAGGGAAATGTGTAAGGCTAATTTTCATCTAAAAATTTCATACCGATACCAAGAAAAAATGAAATTTGCAAAAAAACTGAGGGTGATGGAAGTTTTTCATTATTTTCCCGGATTCAGCACCCAAAAAACTATAAAGATCACCTGTTAGTTTCAAATAAGTTTTTTGGTCGCAGGCCTGTGATGTTAATAAAATATATAAATAAATAAATAAATAAATAATAGGAAATTACATTCAACAAGATTTCTATTCAATTACAAAAGAGGGCAATTTTTAAGTTTGAAATTATTAATAACTTTTGTATTGGTTGATAGATTTTGTTCAAAAATAAGATTCTTCTTCTAGCTAACAGTAACTTAGTGTCCAACTTTCAATATAATCGGGCCTGTCTTTCTTAATTTATAAGAAACGTAATGGTTGAGCGGACAGACAAACGGCAGACGGACATTTTGGAAGTTGTTCAGAATTCGTTCACGAACACAATGATATAAATTTTTTTTTCTCTACTAGTAACATTTACGATTTTAGAAATATACCGATTAAATGCAATATACTCTTCGTTTTCCTATTTGCGAAGGGTATAATAAGGGTACATCAAATAAACAATTAGAAGTATCCTTATTTGAGGACCTAGACAAGTAGTAGTTCTATATCTAACTCATCAAAAAGCCAACAAACATAAGAAATTATGAATATGCCACAAATAATGAATTATGAACAATATCTGTCAGCAGTTGTGCGGTGTGGTATACTTATATATTTCATACATTTGACTATATCATTCTTAGCCGTGCATTCTTAGTCATGATAGATGCCTCTCTTTGCAAGTTGTTTGGATGCATTCACTTAACTTGCATGAGGAGATAAAAGTTTATTTGTATAGCGCCACTTACCTAGTCTGTGCTGCCGATGGCCAATAAGCGAGGCTGCAGTGTATGAATAGGATAATATCCACCACGTAGGATAAATATTTCCACTGAGGTTTATTGCGATCGTGTTTTATATTGCACATTTTAAAAGAACGTGCATTTTTCAGAGTATTTTGCAATAGTGTATCATTATTTGCATGTGCTCTTAAAAAGCTACTAACTAGTAATAGTTGTTTGGCGAGTCCAAATTTTTAAAATAAGAATTCTTAAAGTTGATATCCCAAAGAAGTATATTTAATATATGCAACTCTCAAGAAATCTGATAACAACTGTCTGTTGAATATAGGTATATTTATGTATATGAATTCATCACAGTTTTTCGGAAGAGTAAAATTTTTGGTGGTCACGGAATTATTAACCACTTAATTTTAATGAAAAATCGCAAGATACCAAAATTAGCATAATATAATTAACCACGACAAGTAATTTCATTATGATTACTTAAGTAATATTAATATTTTGGTCTACTTTGTTTTTGATGAATAATTAGGAATATTTAACTTAATCTATTTCTGGTTTAGAATCTTTTTTGAGTTAACCGATTGCAACTTGTCGAATTGTCATGTTTACTTAATGTATTTACAGGGCCAGTTTTTATTTCAAACAACATTAGGTTAATCACAGGCACACAAAAAAAAAAGTTCAAACCCAAGAGACCGACATATCATTTCCGAAGGATTTTCGGGCGCTGAACACGATACCGTAGTCAAAATGTATGACTTAAGGACTTTCGGAGATAATCGCAATTTTAAGGTTAAAACTAGCCAAACATCACAGCCCCACAAAAAAAAAGTTGTCTGTCCGGCGGACCAGACCAGTGTATCCGTATGTATTTAGACCCGCTGAAACCGAATCCGAATCAGAATTGTCACATTGGCTCGTTTTTCACCCTTAACCCCAAAAAACACCTCTCCAAAAAACTGGTTTGGCCGGCGGACCAGACCAGTATATTCTTATGTATTTGGACTTTCTGAAACCGAATCCTAAGTCATAATTGTCAGATAGACTCGTTTCTCACTCCCAACCCCAAAAGAGACCCTAAAACAAAAACAAAGTGGTCTGTCCGGCGGACTATACCAGCGGATCCTTATGTAATTTGATCTGCTGAATCCGAATTCGAAGTCAGAATTGTCAGATTTGCTCGTATTTCACACCCAACCCTAAAAGACAAAAAAAGTGGTCTATCCGGCGGACCATACCAGTGTATCCTTATATATTTGGACCGCTGAAACCGAATCCGAAGTTAGAATTATCAGATTGGCTCGTGTTCACCCTCAACCCCCAAAAAACGCCCTCCCCCCACAAAATGGTCTGCCCGGCGGACCATACGGACCATACCAGTGTATCCGCTACCCCTGGCCAGAAGCGGATACAGACTTCTGGACATTGAGTAGACTTTCCGTATAGTCTCGTTGATGTGAGTGTTGTACGTCAGTCTTTTGTCCAGATTAACCCCAAGGTACTTCACGCACCGTTTAATAGGAATTTGGCTACCCCCGAACGAAATAGGCGTTAAAATGCGGTTCTCAGTGAATCGGCGCGTGAAGAGTATAGATTCTGACTTTTCGGCGTTGATCCGAAACTTCTACTTGTCGTAATACGCCGTGGCATGAGCTATGTGCGCCTTCAGCAGCATATTCGCCGCCTGAGCATTGTGCGAGTGCGCGTACATGGCCGTGTCGTCGGCGTACTTAGCAAGTTTCGTATTCGGAAAGTCGGAAACGTATAAGTTATATAGCTTAGGTGACAGGCACTGGGGGACGCCCGCGCGAATGTCCCGCCACGTTGATAGTTTATTATTCACCCTTACCTGGAGAGATCTACCTGTCAGGAAAGAGTGAATGAGTTTCGTTATGTGTATGGGAAAGTCCAGTGCGTTCAGTTTGTGTAGAAGACCCGGGATCCATACGGTATCGAAGGCTTTCTCGATATCGAGGAGCACCATGACGGTGCTCTTCCCGAGGTTGCATTGCACCTTGACGTCATTAGCGATCCTGACAACCTGCTGCACAGTGCCCCTGCTCGCCTGAAGCCGAACTGGCACTCGTCGTCGATGTTAAGTTCATCCTGAGCAGAGTTTAGTCTGATCAGGATGATCTTCTCCACCAACTTGGAGATCGCCGACAGTAACGAGATGACTGCGGGCGAGCTTCGCGTTCTTATTCGGCTTTAGGATTGGCACGACCACGGCGCATTTCCACTGGCTAGGCCAGTGTTGCAGTGGCAGGATCGCGTTGACAATGTACGTCAATTGCACAATGCCTTTTCTCGGGAGATATTTGAGAAGCTTGTATTCGATGCCGTCTGAACCAGGGGCTTTGTCGTTCGGTAATGTCTGGACAATGCCAGCCACCTCCAAGGCCTTGGCCATGACCTTTAGAAATTCACGTCGTGTTAATTGGACGTCATGGCCAATTAATTCGTTAATGTTGTTTTCTATGCGGTCGTGATCTAAGTTATTAGGTATTTGTACGTTGTGTATGTCCGAAAAGTGATTAGTTAAGTCGTTCGCTTTCTGCGAGTCCATCAGAGCCGTCCGTCCGTTTGCGTTTGTGTTTCAGCGGATCCAAGTACATACGGATACAATGGTCTGGTCCACCGGACAGACAACTTTTTTATTGTGGGGCTGTGTGTTTGGCCAGTTCTAACCTTAAAATTGCGATTATCCCCGAAATTTGCCCTTAAGTCATATATTTTGACTACGGCATCGTATTCAGCGCCCGAAAATCCTTCGGAAATAATATGTCGGTCTCCTGGGTTTGAAATTTTTTTTGTGTGTGCCTGTATAACTTATGAAAATCTATTGAGTCCATAATCCGGGAATCAGATAAATAAATAGTGGAAAGAAGAAGGTTATAAATTAAATTTATATTATTCAAAATCACTGAAATACAGAACTGCAAGCTAACAACTGATCCCATTCTAATAAAACTAATAAAAGTATAACATCAGTCTCCACTTTGACCTAAAATACGGAATGTATAATTTATTTATAGTGGGGCGAGTTAGAAAAGGAGTATCTCAAAGGGTGATGAGTTTAAGCTGGCGACAATTGTACCATTAACCATGTGACTCTCGCTGTTGGCAACAAGTATGGCCTCAATTCAAGCCAGCGTAGACATAACTTTCCCAGCAATGTCTCTTTCGTGAGTGGCAGCAACTACAGTACGTTGGTAGATCAAATGAAACAATTAATCAATAAATGTACAACACATTTTTAAGCTAATGGCATAAAAGGTACTCAGTATAACTTTTAATATTAAATTATTCCCGTATAATATTATAAATAAAAAATATATATATTTTTTGCCCGTGTAATGAATTCAAAGAAAGCTGTTTCTTTGATGAAAACATGGAAAAGTATAAAAGTACTAATACATTACTTTCTCTCGACTTGAAAAGAGAAGTACGAATTTTAAATTTTTGTTTCATAACTTTTACGTTAATAAGAATTATGGAGAAGAGAGAAAAAAATATGTTCCATATCTATTCCAGAAATATCTGAAATGAAATAACATATTCGTAAAAAGTTTATGAAGAATTAAAAGTGTTATATTACATTGGTATTTGTAAATGTTCTGATTTATAAATAAATTCAATTCACTTAAATAAGACATTTTATGTCCAAGGCCAAATAAGGAAAAAAAAATTATAAAACTGTTTTGTCCACATACCTCAAGTTATTTCGGCAATAAGTATAATAAAACTCCTCAATCATTTGCTTGCTCGGCCATCTTGAAAAAATTGCCCAGCGCTACGGTTTTTGCAAATATTTTTAAATTCATGTGTAAGCCAGTCCCGGGAGGCTTAAAATCAAATGAAATTGGAAATGTTTAGTAACATATTCAGATACATTTCGATGTAAATATCTTTTGCAGGAAATAATTCGAGAAGGAAAACGACTAAATATGGCAAAACAGGTTGTTTCCTTCATTTTTTGTGTTATAATATTTCGGAAAAACTGTAAAACACTTTTTCTCTATTTTATCAGAAGAAAAAATGACACCTGCCAAACTTTGTACGAGTAATACAACCTCAGTTGCGATTTGAAATTAGGTATAAAAATGTAAAAAATGCCAAAACATATTTTACACATTGGCTTTGCCAATTACGAAAAAGAGAGAAAGAAATCAGTGTGCATCATGTATCGAAAAAAAGTAACTTTCATAGAAGTCTTTAAAGTCTGATGGAACAGAGATGTTGGGTCCTGAATTAAGGTATGAACTCGTAATTTCTTGATTTTTTCTGCAATCACTACGCCATATTATGAGTAAGAAATTTTTAGGCACTGTTCGCAAATCTATTGTTATTAGGGTGTGCAATTTACCGGAAATTTTAATAACCGGTAAATCGGTAAACCAAAATGTAAATAACTGGTTAACCGGTATTTACCGGTAATTTTTAGAATGAGTGGTTAGGATGGTGAAAATGGAAATTGTTTTTTTTTTCATGTACAAAATTATCGAAAATTAACAAAGAACATTTTTATATGCGTATAATTAGTATATTGAACGAACAAAAGGTTTTTTTATCAATAGAAAAAGATATAAACGAAATACATTAAATAAATAAATATTCTGTAAATAACAAAAATATCAACTTAAGTAACTAAAATTATAAACAAACTCAAATAGGGCATTAACTGAATACCTAATCTAAAAATACAATGATTTTTAAAATAATAGCCCGTTAAAAGGGATAGTTTTTCAAAGCTCCATCTGTTAGTCGTCTGATATTTGTGCATAGAATACCACCAGCTGAAGGTGCCCTTCCTCAATCGATACTGGTAGGTCGATAAGTTAATAAGAATTAGTAATAATTTACTTTTAAATGTTTTACACGGATATTTGCGGCAGTGAAATATTCAATTTCCTGTCGCAAGATATTATCAATATCTCTCTCACTTATATTTCTTAGGACTTGGTGTTTGGGCTTTATTTCTTATAATATTATTTATTGTTAAAAGTTCTCAGTGTTGAGACAGTCACTCTGTATTTAGCAAATACTAGTCACTGACATAAATAGAAACGTTAAATACGTGACAATAGTAAGTTCAGAATTTACCGAAATAACCGGTAAACAATTTAAATAACCGACTAACCGGTATTGCAAACCATAATTGTTATCATTGTAAACTCCATCCTTAGTCAGTGAGGTTCAAGATTTCTTGTTTTAGCTTTAGGCGAGGTGATATTTTACGGCTGATTTCATCGGAGAAACGTCCCTGTGGCTCCATGAAAAATTTTGTCTTTTGTCCATTGCTTTTATACCGATAGTTATTTAGTGTTTCCTCTGGGTTTGACTGAAAAAAAAACGTACCATTATCTTATTTCTTCGGCCTGATCGGGATTAAAGTTATTTGAGCTGAATGATAGTGCAGGATCACGAAGATTCTCCTACAATAACACGGATGATGGCTGATTGCTCTCCAATATAGAACATGCCCTAAGAATAGACTTTCTGTTAAGTAATTTCCAAGTAAACATCTAATGGAATTGATATCGCAAACCTTATTATCTTTAGAAAGTGTCTTCTGAGAAACAACTTGTGGTTTGATAGATTTCAGCCATAAATCAGCAATGCTGGTACAGTAACCTCTCCAATAACTGCTGGGGTTGGACGTTTGAAGATTCCACTAGAGTTGTAACCATATCAACATCAGCATGATCCATTGCATGAATAACTGAATATTCATGTTCTTTCATTTCATCAGTAATTACTTATTTACTTTACCAAAGCACACTGATTACTCCATGAGATTTTCTAGTCAAAAATGCCACTAGGTTTTGTAAAAAAAAGAGAAAAAATATTCATCAGGTATAGCTCATAAGGCGCTCTCCACGGGCTAGCGTGATGTAACACATAAATTATTGTTTCTTAGCCTAAAAAATGTTTCCTTACCAAATTGGGAGAACATTGGTCAAGAGGTAGTTGAGATATTGCAAAAAAAAAGAAAAAAAATACAATTTTGACACCCTGTATCTTTTTCCACGGGCAACAATTTACTAAATCATGTTTAGATATATCCTCATATTTTGATCCAAAAAATGTACCCTTGAACTATAGCCTATTATTAATGGTCCACCCTGTATATTCCTAAGTAGCCAGAAGTAATTTAAATTACCAGAGATTTTACTGAATATGAGATTAGCTTAAAAATCGTGGTCTAACAAAGACTTTATTGTTTCAAAATCTGTATATCTTGTAAATCTTAATTGCCCTCAGTGGTCTTGTTTTCGTAATTTAGTGGCTTACCAAAGTTGAAAACTTGTTTTCAAGTAAAACCTACTGTGTAAATAAACTTGATTCCATTGTTTCTAAGCAGTAGTTTGAAGAAAAACCAAGCAAACTTTTCAGTGATAAAGTTTGTTCTCAATCCGCTTAAGGAAATAAACTTTACGCCATATCCTGAAGTCAACACTAAAATAGTAACAATCATCGGTAAGTAACTGGTAAGTCAGAAAATAAATTAGGTGAATATAAAAAGTAGGAGTATTAGAAGATTTCATAATCAAACAGAACATACTATTCACGTGGGGCGTACACTCAAAGAAAATGATAGGTGAATTGAACCAAAAAGAGCATATCGTAAACAAATAGTAGTTTAATAATCATATCTTCTTGTAAAACAACAAATTAAAGAGTGCAATGACATTTTTTTATGTTCACTAACCATTTTCAATTTGGTCTACAATTAAATAGTACAACGAGTTTGTTTTTTGTTCACCAACTAATTTTTAGGTTGATCTACACTTTATTGTATGATGAAGTTTTTTTTGGTTGGCCAAAATCTCAGTATTGAGACATCAAACGACCCAAACCAAAGATTAGAGATCGTTTATAAGATCCATCCAAATATATCGATGATCCCTTAGAGAATTTGAACATTGCAATCATGTTATTAATTTTCTATAAATTCATAAGATAATGCATGATTGATTATTGTCGGTGATTTGTATGTGGCGTCATCTAGGAATAATTTCTGTAACAGACTACTTGGTAAGCAAGCATATTTTATGATAATTCCCTTTTAGAACTTCTATAAGACAACAATAATATTGGTTTGTCTACAAAGTACAATAATACAGTGAACTAATACTGGGTTAGAATTACAATTCGATAAAACTTAAAAATAAAGTCTACTATTTATCTAGTTTCATTTGACAAAATTCAACAAATTATTAGTGAGATGAATAAATTATAGTGTATTTTTTAAGTTAATTTTCTTGTGTGACAATCACCTTTTGTTTAAAAATGCTATTAAATATACTTCAATTTAACAAAATGAACAATATATATACTATTTTTTTGATTGATTTAACCCATACTATTTGCAACCAAAAGCGCTGATGCGACGTCTTAATTCATCAAAGTGGATAGCAGAACGATGTTATGTTTATGTAAACAGAACTGCGGGTTAACTCTACAATAATATTGGTTTATCTGTCAACTATAATAGTAGAGCAACCTGCTACTGGGTTTACAATTACAATTCGACAATAGTTAAAAATAAAATATACTATTATCTAGTTTAATTTGACAGAATTCAACAAAATAATAGTCAGACGAAAAAAATAATAGTCTTATTCATCTATTTTTTAAGTTAATGTTTGTTTTGTTGTACAACAACTTTTTATTAATAGGTTCATTTAACAATTTTTTATTATTACATATTCTGAAAGAGCTTGGTGAGTATAGTAAGTATGCCAAAAATTAGAATTTACTGACGCCGCCTTCATGTACAAAAAAAATTATTAAAGTCGGCGCGCTTAAAAACGCTCGGGATAACCATGTAGTCGAGTTGTGACGTCAGATGGCTGAACCGCCCAGTGAACACGGCTGTGAATGCAAGTTAGTACAGGAAAATCTGAAAGTAAAGTCGCTTAGTTTTCGAGAAAAACCGGCGTAGAACCAAACCAGACTTAGTGGGATTCTTTAGTAAGATAATTGTGTACACGAAATAATTTTTTACGTCATTTTTTGGTGGTCGAGAACTTTTTTATTTCGGAAAAACTCAAAAAAATAGATTTTTAATGAAATATGTTTTTTAACGTCTCCACCGCTATATCTCTGAAAATATTTGTGCTATCAAGCTATTTTTTTTTTTAGATTAAAGTAGACACAATAACGCTTCGAACAACGTCCCACGTGAACCCGATTTATTTTTTTTAAGTTGGAAAAATAATAGGAAACTCAAACTTATTATTTTCAGTAGCGTAATTTTAGACAATCGAGAAAAAAATTTATTTATGAAAATTTGTATATACATGCTGCGTACAAATTGAAGCCAATAGTTGAAAAAAGTTTTTAGGATAAAAATTTTTCATGTTCCGTTCATAGTATTGAGTCAGTGATTTTTTTTAACGGGCCAAAGTCATTCTCTTGAGCGCTCGGCTGTAGCAAGCCTGCCGACTGCAACGATCTGACGATCCCGGTCGGGGTGTAGTGTATGTAGTAGTTTAACTTATATCAATAGATACAAAACCAGTAGTGATCAAAAGCATCTAGGGGATCAATATTATTGTTCAATATTTCATATATTGTACAGTAGTATTGATCATATGTTGTTAATATTAAGAAATTGTACAATAAATATAAAATAGTCCCCTTTTAATAATAAAAAGATAAATACCTAATCTACAAATATCAATCAGTGTTACTAACTGCCCACCTAATTAGTAAGTTTATTAGATATTTTTAAATGAATGAAAGTAAAAATGTACGCATAAAATGAGTTTTATTATTGAAATAAATTTTCTATTTGGATAGATAAATATGTAGTATGTAGTTTATGTAGGCCCTACATTAATAGCATTCTAATTCGTTCATATCTGCCTCGAAATCTTTAATAATGTTGTTACAGGAACGACATTTGCACTCGTTGCAACATTTTAGGCCTTCCTTAAAACAAGCACATTTTCGATTGTCACAATTTTTATCCGAACAATGAATACTTAATGATTTTCGACAACCGCCACTTCTAGGCGACTAATCTAACCAACTCTGCATGCGAGGTGTATTAATTGCGTCCCAATATTGCATTTAGCGCTGATAAAAAAAATCGCTCTTGCCACACGGTATATTTTAGGAAAAAATATATTGTTTCAAAAACTTTTGTGATTATTAGGCTTTATTTTCTTCGCTGCATGTATGTAAATATTTTCAAAAATAAAAAAGTTTATCGATTGGTGAAAATTTCAATACATAAAATATATTTTTAGTTTATCTGATTTTTAGAGAAATGAAAGTACGAATTGTGCCCAAACCGTTTATATTGGTAAAAGTGCTACAGTGTGTGCTGTAATTTGACACAAAACAAATTTCGGTACCTTTAATAGCTTTAAAGATATGGCGGTGGAAACAAAAAAAAAAAACAATTTTATTTAAAAATACATTTTTTTCACTTTTTATTGATTTAAAAAGTTCGAGACCACAAAAAAATGTCGTAAAATATGATTTCATATGCCCGGTGACATACTCAAAGAAACCTAACATGTTTGACCTGGTTCTACGCCAAAAAAGAAAACGACATGATAGACTTACCGAAATCGCTGCTCTAATATAGGTATCGGCGCACGCCAAGTGACGTCACTCTACGGACTGTTGGCCGGCCGAGCGTGTTTCTATTCAAATGCGAATATCTCTGTGGCTATTGATTCAATTGAGCTGAAATTTTTTTCTGAGGCTATTGGTTTGTTATACTTTAATATGAGGAAGAAAAAGTAGGAAACTGCCATATCACTAAATGACCCTATTAAAATAACAATCACCTTTTGTTTAAAAATACCATCAATATAATTTAGTTTAACAAAATTAACGATATTGTTAGTTAACCATTTTTTTTTTGTTGAATTTACCCATACTATTTCTTTGAGTGTATGTTATATGTTCTGACAGTTCTAGTACTTTAGTTTTAAACTGAAACAAAACAAGGAAATGCATTATTCTTTAAATTAAAAGAAAACTACTACGGTGAAAAATTAGAAGAAATATACGAAAATTTCCTTATACCCAGTTACCTTTACCTTTACAAAGTAACACGTAACCATAGTAGTCACATGGACACATATACACACAAATACAGACACATCTAACACTCTTTTGCGTTGTGTAATCGAGTAACACAATTATAATATATTTATTCTTGGTAACACAAAAATATTCAGTAGAATACAAGCCTTCACGGCTATTGCCCAATGAAGTGGTTTCTTTCGGATGTTGCCGTGGTTTTCGAATTTGATTTGACGTCTCTCTGATCGTGCTTTAGCTTCTTTAGAGGGACTTTAACGGCTTTAGATAACACCCCTTGTCTGGGAGTGGCAACTAAAACCATTGAAGCTGAAAAAATCAAATGTTGAGAAGAGGTTCTGTGCAGTTTTTCATATAAATTGAAAGTATTTAAGTTATAACGACTTAAACATTGGGATAGCTTGAAAACGAAAGTATTTTAAAACGATTTGCGTCAAATAACTCAAAAAGTATTACATTGAGCGAAAACATGCTAGAGAAAAATAAGAAAGCTGCTAAATTGAGAATGAATTTAGTTTTTAACTAATTTCTGTAGAAATAATGGTTTCAGAGATCTGGAAGTGTAAAAATGTCGTCCAACAAAGTTCAAATGTTAAATACCTCAGAAACTATAGCACTTACGTCAAAAACGACCGAAATGAAGGAATAGTACTAAGGCTTTCAAATGATTTTTAGAACATAGTCCACGCAAATTAGACTTTTTAGGAGAAAAAATTCATATACAAATTATATTTGGGCTATGTTCATAGGAGTAGAATTGAGGATACGAAGAGTTCCCACCTTATCCGTTGGAAAAACCTTTTTGGGGCGAAAAACCATCTCCAGACGGGACTTAGTTACGGTTATTCTCATTTTTCTTCGGATCCGTCATTCCCACGAAAAACTAGGGACAAAAATATTCTTCATTAAATTCTACACAAAAAAAGTTGACGTCAAAAATCGTTGTAATGAAACTTGTAGAGCGGATTCTCCTCTGCAAGATTCATCTTGTACTTTTCTTTTTTATTATTATTTTTGTTGAAATTTCTCGCTTTTTTTGAGGATAGACACTTTGTAATATGGCCTTGTTTCCACACCACCCATGAGGTAGAGGTCTCTGTGTGTTTTTTTTATAAGTGGTTTCCCCTGTAGGCCTATTCCACTGTCGTCATTGTCGGTTTCAGTCGTCGATAGGGTTTTCTTCAATCAACTCATCTTCGGTCGGTGAATTTAAGCCGCCTTGTCCGTGACAGTTGAAGCACATGGTTGAGCAGCGCAATCCTATTTTTACACACCCGCATCGTTTCCCGCAACCCATCCTGCAGTTGCAAGATATAAGTTGTAGAAAGGAAGACGTAGCTGGTGCCTCAGGTGTAAAAATGGGTGAAAGAACAGTGATAGTTTTCTTCCAACCCCATTGTGTCGGATCAAGGTTTATTCCTCTCCATAACTGAATTAGATGAAAAACCCTATAAGCATGCTGATGAGAAGCGGCAAACGTTGGCGGTATTCTCGATAATAGTCCACCGTTACTTGATTTCCCAACCAATTTATTGAATGTGAGAAATCTATGCCTATTTAAAGATTTCTCCTTCTTTGGAGCTTTATATAACGCCATTGTGAAACGCTCTCCAGCAGTTGCGACTTCTTCTTTTGTTGATTGAGGGTTGTTAAATATAGGCACAATGTCATCCAAATCTCTTCTGTTATTAAGTATAGTTACAGTTTGTGCTTTGCCTTTACCGAACAAAGCAGAAGTAGTGTCGCAACCACTAAATGCATGTGCAAGCAGCACAGTTTCCATACATTTTCTCAAGACATTCGAGGACTGTAAATCGCGAGAAATGTATATCCCCTCCTTTATGTTTCCCTGGATTTTCTAAAAAGTCGAATATCTTTATGTTGAGGAGAAAGGGCTATAATGAGCATGAGAAGATCGATGTCCTGTCCAACGATGAAAACTGTCTCATACTGCTGACATTTCTCGATCGCAGTTTGCACGATGAGCAAGTCGGCATCATCTTCCGCAATGAGCGTATTAATTCCTTCCTCTGAGAACCTCTGGGCGAGCTGCGAAATGAAACGTTTCTTATTGTGGTGATTGCTGAGAAATTTTTGTTGCGGAACAGTCAGTGGCGTGTTTTCATCGAAAGCAATGTCAGGCGAAATGCATTTTAAAAGTCGCCGTTGTCTTTCCATACTCTTCGTACTGCAGGCATTTTCAGTATATCCGTCAAACACTATAGTTATTTTCTGACCGTAATGATTTTGAACGAATTGAACATATTATCTAGTGAAAACGTCTGCAAATGTTCCCTTTTTCGGCTATACCACGCGATGAATTAAGTTGCCTCCGTCAACAATATATTCGCAATCGATAACACTCCTCTACAAGATGAATCTTGTAGAGGAGAATCCGCTCTACAAGTTTCATTATAACCATTTTTGACGCCAAAGTAGCCGTTCGCTATGAAGAATCGCGTACCATCAATTCTTCGCCGAGCGCTCCAAACCCCCTACTATGAACGTCGATAGCGAGAAAACGGCGGGGAGTACGCAAATCGACCATAGAACTTTTTTTGTGTAGAATTGAATGACGAATATTTT
The DNA here is from genome assembly GCA_936432065.2 of Rutpela maculata. Taxonomy (NCBI): domain Eukaryota; kingdom Metazoa; phylum Arthropoda; class Insecta; order Coleoptera; family Cerambycidae; genus Rutpela; species Rutpela maculata. Next base: position 30,102,577 of record OW386291.2, on the reverse strand, counting down.
TTTCCTATACCTGTTTTTCGTGGGAATGACGGATTCGAAGAAAAATAAGAATAATCGTAACTAACTCCTGTCTAGGTGGTGGTTTTTCGCCCCAAAAGGGTGTTTCCATCAACGGGTAAGGTGGGAGCTTTTCGGATCCTTACTTCTAACCCCATGAACTATGCATGGCCCAAATATAATTTTTATATGATTTTTTTCTTATATTCGCTATTTTTTCGTCTAATTTGCGTGGACTAACATTTCTATAGAATTTTATAGTAAGAACAAAGAAGTCACGACAGGAGCAATGTGCTTCTTCACATTTTTTTTGTGGGAATATCACCATTTTGTTAATGTAAGTAGTGAGTAATTAAAAAAATATATTCTTATATACTGTTCTTCGTTGATTTAACACCTACACGCTTCGTCCGCTTAGAGCATTTGCTTTAAAACAAAATTGCATTTTAAACTAGAAAGGGATTTTCGAAAAGACGTAAAATTTTAGTTTCTTTGAAAATATCTCGGTAAATATTAGTTTTAGCGAAAAAATGGCGGATACCAAAAATAAAACTTGAATGACTTTGCTTTTATCTATATTTATGTAGAATTAATAGACAGAGATATTTAAATTTATAGATGGCATCCGAATATTTATATAATGTAGCATTTAGTTTAAATGTTGAATATCTTAGAAATCATGACATGTCCATTCAAAATTCTGGGGAACAGAATTACAAAAAATTAATCAATCTTTGGAACTATGTTTTGTTTGCTTCTGTACAACAAAAAATAAATTAGTTATAGTGTTTTCAACAAAATGTCGCCATTTTGCTATAGTAATTGTCTTGCAATTGGATTTTAAAAAAATACTGTTTTCTATTAATATATGCTCATTTTTTTTGTCCGTTGCTTTGGAAAAAATTTTCATCCTCCACATTGGAGCCGCCATTTTTAATTTTTGAATTTCAATTTTAGTTTCGTAATCAATTATAACAAAAACATAAATTTCTTCCGTAGTTTTCACCCCTCGAGGGTAAAAGCAAGTGTCCGGACCATATAGAAACTGAAGTTAATACCTCTTACTACAATAATAATCCACAAAAGAAACTATCATTACATAAGAGATTATTCCTAAATTTTACATATTTTTTACCTCTAGGTTCTGTACTGTCAAATTACATACATACATAATATATAGCGGGGTGCGCGGATTAGCAAATATATTTATAGAACAGAACTATAGCAACTAATATAGAAAACACTATTAAAACAACATTATATAACTGTATTGAATAGCGTAAGAACCGAGCATTTCCAATTTTTATTTACAAAAATGAAAAAAAATTTATTTCTTATTGGAAAGATAGGGCTAAGCAAGCGAGATAATTCCACCATATATGTCACGCCCAGCCCTTCCGTAGCACGATCGGTAAACTATGCGGTTGTCTCGATCATCAGCTTTTGGACGAAGGAGACACGCGGAGCGAGGAACCGAAATTTGACGTAGATGGTAGACCCTGCTGGCATCTTTGTCTCTACCTCTTGCATAGAAATTAGATTTTCTCTTGCACATTTTATTTGTTTAATTATCTAGTTAATTTTTTAATTTTTTTAATTTTATTTTTTTTCTCTGTTCCATCTATCAATTGAACATGTTGACCGCATCACTTATCTAATAATGACCGAATCAAGAGAGCAAAGAGAACTGTATACCACACGTCTGAGAAGAGAGAAAAAAATAAAATAAAAATGTAAATACAAAAATTAACTGAATAATTAAACAATTAAAATGTCCAAGAGAGGCAGATATATCTGATTTCCATACAAAAGATAGAGACAAAGATGCCGGCAGGGTCTACCCTCTACCTCAAATTTCGGTTCCCCGCTCCACGCGTCTCCCTCCTTCAAAATCTGCTGATCGAGGTAACCGCATAATTATTAACCGTGCTTCCGTAGGACCTCAGAATAACTTTTATCTTATAAAGACGTAGCGGACGCGGCACTGGTAGAACTCTCTCGCTTGCTTAGCCCTATCTTGCCAATAAGAAATAAAACACTTTCTTCCAAATGAATACAATTACGTCACACACAAAATGATAATACAAAATTGTACTTACATCACTATTATTACCGCATGCCCTTGCACACTTCACACTCTTCCAGCAAAACCCTTAGTCTCTTCGATGCCCGTCTATCACCTCCGAGGTATGTCCACCAAATTCCCCGGTTACCGTGACCCAGTTGTCAATAATCGCGACTTCGCGAATTCCTACTGCAATATTCTATTAGTCAATCGTCTAGTCAACGATTATTTGAACTCGGTACAATAACCTGATAAAATATAAACTTTCATAATTAATGAAATAAATATAAATTAGTGTTCCCAATTGTAAAATAATTTTGAGTACTAATTTCCTATTTGACAATATTATGGCAAATTATATAAATATATATTTTTTGCTGACATAGCATCGTAATACACTTTCCTAATATTTATATAGGAACATAATAATTTCCATTTCTATACCTTATGCTATTCACATAAACTTTTATGCCAACAATAAAATTCAGAGACCTATTTAATACTCCCATTTTATTAGGACAAAATATTAAATTTTCCAGCGTCATGTATTCAGAGCTATCCTGCTGCATCTGAAACCTCTTCCTGAAGTGATATATCACCAATTTACATAAATTTCTTGAAATATTTTCGTAACTTAAAGCGACAGGGAAGGTTACTACTGCAAATTTTATAACGTGTAAATTTAAATTTTATTATAGTTATTTGATTAATTTAAGTAGATATCAACCTTATGAGGAATCTTCATAAAACTACCCTATATACTTTTATGGCCATTACTTATTTTGCTGACAGTGCGATTTGTCCCTTTTAAATAATATCAAACTCTATAATAAACTTTGACTTAAAGGCCACTCTAAAAACTTTTACGGATTTATCTAAAAATATTTTGGGTCTCTTTTGGGGTCTCTTTTTGATATCACCTGCTATCAAAATTATTATTTACCAAAACAGTCGGTATAACTTTTGTGAATAATAACCGTTTTATTTACATAATACCGTGACTGTTAAAAAACATAAATTAAAATAAGTATATATTTTTATCTAATAGCGCGTACCACCTCCCCTGTTCAAATCAAATCAAATCAAATCAATTTATTAGTGCCAGTAACAATTAATTTTGTTTCACACAAGTCAATATATATTTACAATTTTCTCCTCTATTATGAAGTAATATATAGTGAATTATTTGTTGAGAAAACAATTTGTTGGATTTTTTCTTCGTTTAGTTTAAGATTATTCGAAGAGAACCAAGCACCAGCTTGTTTGATAGAACTAAAGCAATCCTCACTTAGCGAATATTCAAATTAAAATCAATAATGGATGTATTGTCAGTATAAGGGATGCATTTTTTTGGTGACAAAAAGTGAAAAAAATAATTGACGTATAATATAAAGAGTAGGGGTTCCAAAACAAAGCCTTGAGGAACTCCATGTTTAACCGGAAGAACCTGAGTTTAAATTATCTATAGAGACACTGAAGTCTGTTGTTAAGATAGGAATAGAAAAGATCCAATGAAATTTGTGGGGCAAATCATAGTTTTATACCAATTGTAATTGAAAGAAGTTCTCCTAAATATTTTTTAAAATTAATTTCTAAAATAACAGAAATTTCATTAGATGGCTGAATGTAAGCAATGGAATTTTAAACCATTTTATAATAATTTAACACTTATTTCTAATGAAAAATTTAGTTAAATTTATAACATTAGTTTGTCAAACTAAAATTATTTAAAAAAAAAAATTTAATTCCACAAATAGCACCCCTAAACTGATTATTATTATTTTTATTTTTACATTAATTTTTTTTTATAATTCTTTAAATTATGATATTTTTAATTATAAAATTAATTTAAAATCTCAAAAAAAAAAATTATTATATTCCTGAAAATGATAAGAAATTTATTTTCATCTTTTGACCCCACGACAAATTTTAACCTTTCACTAAATTGATTAAGAACTTTAATTGGGATTTTATTAATTCCATCTTTATTTTGAATAATTCCTTCTCGTTTATCAAATCTTTGAATTAATATTATTTTTACATTACATAAAGAATTCAAAGTATTAGTAGGTAACATTATTTCTAAAGGAAGCACATTAATTTTTATTTCATTATTTTCATTAATTTTCTTTAATAATTTTTTAGGGTTAATTCCTTATATTTTTACTAGAACAAGACATATAACTTTAACTTTAGCTCTCCCTCTTTGATTAAGATTTATAATTCTTGGGTGAATTAATAATACAATTCATATATTTGCTCATTTAGTTCCTCAAGGAACTACAGGTATTCTTATACCTTTTATAGTTTGTATTGAATCAATTAGAAATATTATTCGACACGGAACATTAGCTATTCGACTATCAGCTAATATAATTACTGCACATTTACTAATAACATTATTAGGAAATACTGGTCCTTCAATATCTTTGATTCTTTTAAACTTCCTTCTATTAACACAAATTTTATTATTGATTTTAGAATCAGCTGTTTCAATTATCCAAGCTTTTCCAGAAGTATTTCATGTGAGATACAGTCAAAGGCCTTGGAGAGGTCGCACAAGCTAATAGCTACATGTTCGCCCTCCTCAAGGCCTTCACGCGCACACTAATTTACTGCCACAGTGGTGGAGCATTATTTCTAAAACCAAATTGACGACAATTTACGACATTATTACGGTCTAAAAAATTTTTGTGAGAATAACTTCATTGATTTTTCCAAATATGGGGATGATGAAGATAGGATGGTAGTTGTCGATAACATTATTGTTACCTTTCTTAAAAAGAGGTAAAACTCTGGAAAAATTTATTACATCAGGGAAGTGCCCCTCGCGAATACAGGCCTTAATAAGAAGAGCAAGTGGGTGTATGATTATGTCAGTGGTTTCTTTAAGGATTAAGCTATTTATACCATATACATCAGTGCAACTAGAATTTTTTAAGCTATTAACTGCTTCCCTAACCTCAAATGAGGTTACCGGATCAAGAAAAAAAATATATAAATAAATATATTTTTTTATTGTTTATTTAGATACCATTTTATCTCATTTTATTTCATTTAAAAGCCGTACATTCAATTTTTCGTATATTTTTGTATTTCTTTGTGTAAAAAATACATCAAGAAAATTTGAAAACAATATCGTTTGAATCTAGAGGTAAAGTCCTTTACATGTGCCAAACTTCAACCTGATATCTTCAATCGTTTCGGAGATAATTGCAGTTATGTTTTTTATATTATGATGTAGAAACCCGAAAGGGGGTCACCAATTCGTGAACGTATTCAGATTTTGGGTACTTCACTGGTCACCATGAACTAAAAATGCAAAAAAAAATGTACTTATTATCATTTTAAAGCAGCTATTATAAACTAAACACAACAAGGCCTAATGATAAAAATAATGGAAAAATTACAGGTTTAAAAAAAAAAATCGGTATCTCGTAAAATAAGAGAGATATCGAAAATTTGAGAAATTGCCTTTTTCTTAATAAACCAGTGGCTAAAAAAAAACGCATCAAATCAAATATATAAAATAATTTTTGTAGAATCTCGGGAGTTTTAAAGCTTGGTAAAAAAAAACGCATATTTCTTTCACACCCTGTAGATAGTAACGTGGTTCAAAATAAAGAGAAATCGGGAAAACCTCGCTATTGCAAATAATCTTAAATCCTGAGAACCGCATATCGATATCTATCTCTTTCTAAAAAAATGAGGATTTAAATTTAACTTAAAAATTCACTTGGTCCGTTTCAATTAGTCAGCAGTTTAGATTGGTATCTTCTTCTTCTTCTTATTCTTTTAGCGGGTCAACTGAGAGTCACCGCACTCAGGCCTTGTGGCCCATTGTGCTACCGCTACGAATTTATTGAATTCCCCCATCCAGGCCGGATTCTAACCCAAAGGCGAAAATCCTTCCTATAGGAGCATTCCTTATTTCCTCCGGCACCGGAAAACCAATGCCGAAATGTTTGTGCCTCAAGTACATAAGACTAGGGCAGGAAGTAAGGACGTGGATGGAAGTCTTCTCCTCGTCTCCGCAGAACCTGCAGTCGGGGTTGTCAACCACCCCCATAGTGTGCAGGTGTTTTCTGAAAGAGCAGTGTCCAGTCAAAAGACCTACCACGGTTCTGACCTGTTTCCTGTTTAGTCGTAGGATTTGTCCTGCTCGCTTCGGCAACGGCCCCGAGATCAGGAGCCTCGCTTGCCGGAGTCCTGGGAAGGAGGCCCAGAAGTCAAAGAACTGGGACCGTGTCCAGTCTTCTACTGACTTCTTGGCATTTGATCTAGGTATCTCTAAAAGTAGTAAACAGTCACTGCACATGTTGCCCAGTCCGTCTAATTCCCAAACTTTGTAAAAACGAAATACCTATAACATAATAATCATATCATTGTTTTCAGTAGTTATCTTTAATGTTAAGCTTACTTACTAAAGTAAACGTAAAGTTTAAACTTACTAAAGTTTAAACTTTACGTTTTAAGCTCACTTTAGCAAATTTAATATTAAATATATTGAGAACTATGGTATGATTATTATATTATAGGTATTTAATTTTTACAAAGTTTGGAATTTAGATAAGTTCGTCAACACGTGCAGGGATTTTTAGTGACATCAATCTAGTTTTCGCCATGACACTTTTTACCGAGCTTTCTAATGTGAAATAGGTTAATTGGCCAGCAGTTTATTTTAAATGTTTATTTTCCTCTTTTACATACTAATGTCCAAGTTGTTCGTGCGTTATTAGCAGATTGTTCTATATTGACGTCATACACTTACTCTTTGTCAATGTACTCCTATTGTACAAAAAATATATTTAGTTCTCATGGCGGTAAAAACTTTAATTTTAGATTTAAATTTTTATGTCGACTGCATTCGTTCATACAAAGGACCGGTTTGTCACGTTTATCACCGACTAGTATTTGCTGTATTTAGGAGCAATATATCACTGCAGCAATCGAAGCGTTAGTAGTGTTGCATTATAGAAGCTCGCAGTAAATATTACCAAGCATTTCAGCAATCCGATAACGACTGTTATGCAGCTATACGTGCTATACGAATGCAGATTAAGGGAAACCATCACAAATATTTGTGGTCAAGATAAATAAGTCTAAACTTACATAGGTACCAAACACATTTGACCGTAATTATTTAGTTAACACTTTAAGGATTGCAAGAGTGTTGAAACTTACAACGATATCTTGCTAGGTTCTGGCATCAACCTAAACAAGATGTTCGCTAACTTAGTTCCAACTATCAAGAGAGATAAACAGAAATATTAGGTACTATAATTATTACTCTTGAATGTATATGTTGTAGGTTGAAACAATTATGCACCAATATAAAATTTTAACAGTATAATGATAACAATTCAATTATGGTTTACAATTCCTTTACAAGATGATAAAACAAGAAAAATAACAAGACTAGACAGATATTACAAATTTTAAAGAAAAAACCGCTGCCCAAGGAATCACTACTTCCACATCCAGATTTTCTATCCAAGTCTCACACAACGAAAAAATTTTTTATGTGGAAATAATAGTTTATAGAACTTTAATAATATAATATTTGAAATCCTCTACCCTAAAAAATCCATAAAACGATACCCCACACCGGTAGTGAGGTGGGGGTGGTGATGTGAGGTAGTGGAGGGTGGATGAAGTAAAAAAATATTTTGAGGTTTTTGGTTCTTGTACACAGTACACACACTAAATCATAATCTTTTCTCATCCCCTTTAATAAAGAGGTGGGGGTGGTAATGGTAATGCCAAAACATTTTTTGAGACCTTATAGCTTCTTTTGTATAGGGTAAAGGCACCACTTATGGCCACCTTAAGGAAAAATTTAAGGTTTGATCACTACAATTAATTACTGAGGCTGAAAAAAAAATCCGCAGGGTAAATTCATACACTTTCAAGTGTTCTCTTGTGGACTAAATATAACAAATAATTGGAAATTTGAATTTTAAAAAATTATTATTTTTTATACAAAAACCTGCAGGATTCCCCACTATTGGCCATTTGTTCTCCACTTTTGGTTACAAAATTTCTCTACTTATGGCCAGTATGTTTAGATACTAGGTTTTTATTAAAAACAACATACTTTTCAATAAGTTTATTAATACTTGTATAATAAAAGTCAAAGATAATATACTATTTGTTACATTAACTAATATTTTTCGTATACATCAACGGAACCTGAGAATTTTGTTATCAGCTTTCTCCCATCTTGCTCCAAAATCGGGTCAGGAAGCTGACCTATTATATCTTTCTTACTGATGACAGATACGTCGTTTTCTATATAATCAAAGTTTGTCTTCTGTGTGTTCAAACTTTTCAGGCATTTAATTTGGTATTCTTCATTAGATAAGACTTTTAAAACAATTGCAACATATTTATAAATTGTTGCCATTCTTTTGCCAGTTCCCTTAAATTTTGCCAAAATAAAATTGCCTGATGTTAGGTTTTTAGCTTCTAAGATTTCAATTTCGGATGTAGTACTCTCTAAAATATCAATATCGTCACCACTGCTTCCGGACTCCTTCCACTCTTCTTCAGAACTTGTATCATCAATCACGGCTTCAACATTCTGTTTTCTGGTTCTTTTTTTAGCTTTCTTTTCTTCTTTTTCTTCTTGTATTTTCAGTTTTTTTAGTTCCCTAGCTCGTTTTCTTTCTAGTTTCTCCTGCTCCTTTTGTGCCTTAATTGTTTCTTTTTCTTCTTCTATTTCGAGCCATTTATCCGAGGTTATTACACTGCAAGGTGTACTTTGTTTCTTTTGTGTTTGTTTCTTTGTTTTTCTTTCTCCGGGATAAGGAAGAATACTTTCCAATACTGCTGAAATGCGGGATTTCGGAGTTATAAGAATATTACGCTTAACAGATTCAACTTTTTCTGCTCGTTTAGTATCAGTTGAAACGCCACTAGTGCTTGGTTGCTCGTTAACTAAGATATTTTCTTGGACTTGAGTGGGTGCAGCATCATTTTCAATAGTATTTCTCAGCCAAATAGATGGTGGTGTTGTCGTGGTGGTATCAGTGTCTTCAAATGTAGTCAAAGTAATGGGTTCATTCTCAATATTATCATCAATATTATCATCAATGTTATCGTCAATATTATCGTCAATATTATCATCAATATTATTGATTTCATTTACCGGTTTAACCCCATCTTTAGCCGAGAGTTGAGCCTCTTTTGATATTTCCAACCAAACAGTGAACAAACATAAAGCCTCTGGTTTACCTTCCCACTGGTGATTTCTCCGCTTGGTCATTTTAAATTGGTCTAATAAAATAGGATCAATTTTTCGCTCAACATATGTCAAATGCTTAACGACTTCTTCATTGAAGTCTTGTGCTTGTTCTAGATCCGTTTTTCTGAAAACAATTTTGGAGTAGTCTACATTATTGGCACTAAAATGATACAGACCAGTGGCCCGAAACTTAATGTTCTCTGTCATTTTTGGATCAAAGATGATATCGGACAGAATTGAAGGTAGTTGGCCCTTAGTTATCTCGCTGCCTCCATTATCAATCTTAAATTTTCTGGAAAAATGTTGCCACTTTTTTTTCAAAGGGCCAAAAACTGCAACATCTAGTGGTTGTAGGAGGTGCGTGGCGTTGGGAACCAGAGCTACTAAAATAATTTGATTTTCGCGACAGAACCTACTTAAATGCAGGGTTAAATGGGATTTATGCCCATCTAAGAATATAACAACAGGAAATTTAATTTCTGCTTCACGAAGAAAAGGTACAAAGACATTGGAGAAATACTCAAAAAAGCACTCGGAGGTCATCCAACCGTTTTCACGGGCCTTTAGACCCCAGCCTTTAGGAGCTAATTTTATTATAGCTTTAGGTATTCTATCGTATTTAAACAATGTCAGGGCCGGGGCGAATATTCCTAAAGCGTTCATTGCAAAAAGCGTAGTCACATTTTCTTTATCTGAGGTACTTCGTTCGTCATAAACATGTTTTCCTGGTGGACCAAGAATAATACCACCTTTTGGTGCCAAAGGAAAACCTGTTTCATCCATATTAAACAATCTGCCTGGTTCAGTTAAAACATCGAGTACATTCATTTCCTTTAAGGTTTTATAAATTTCATCGAACCACATACGAATTTTTTCCTCCGTCACTGCACCTCTACCTTTGTGTATATATTCAGATTTCTTTTGTGAAATTTCTTTGTGCCGCCTTAAAAATACATAATACCACTTCTTTCCGGGCTGATTATTTGGAAAGGGAGTTTTAATATTTAACTCGGTAACTAATTTCTGAACAGATGCTAAGAGTCCATCTTTATTTATAGGAAACCCCATTTTCGCGCAGTCAAGAATCCAGCCAACCAAGGTTTTTTCGATTTCTTCTCCAAGGAACAAATTAAAGCCGCATTGTCCGGTTGAATTTCTTGGCGATTTTCCACTAACTTTATTCCTTAGAGTAAGTAGTTCGTGGCACATTAAATACAGTGCTAGCCCTTGAAACGGCCATTCCCTCGGATACAGCATTCAATGCTAAATTTACTTTTGCTGGAGAATATTGAAATTTATGATATTTCTGTATTCTTCCTTTTCGAATAGTTTTCGGCATTTTCAACTGAAAATGAAATAAAAAAAAATAATAGGCTACCTAGACTAATTGGAATAAAAAAATTGAAAAAGACTTCTGGCCAAAAGTGGATTTGAGAATGCGACTAATGGCCACCTCTATGGCCATAAGTGGAGAAATGTTAATTTGTCGTTTCCACTAATGGCCACCCAGTTTTAGATATAAAAAAATTGTTTACTTTTAGCTTACAAGAAAAATACAGATGCATAGTTAATTTACTTACCTTTGTGTGAAAATTCAATAGGATTTTTAACAAAAAAGTTGCTATTCAAGCGCGATGAATTCAGATTGATTCCTTAAGAAAAACACTAATGATATTCACTACTCAGGACATGCGTTTACTTTAAAGATTATTTCAAAACTGTGACTTAGTTTCTATACTTCTTACAGTTCTTCCCCCGCTCCCAACATTCCATCTAACCCATATATGTATAAAATCTCATTAGATAATAAAAATGAACTATATTATTTCAACCAATACCATGAAAGTGGCCATAAGTAGGGTAATGGCCATAGGTGGTGCCTTTGCCCTATACTAAATACCAATTTTATGGACTCTTACCTGCTTCATTTACCTATTTACCCTTATTTACCCCAATTTACCCCCAAACCCTTCTACGGAACAAGATGAAAATATAATCTAGTTCCAGATCTCGTTAAAATACATACCTGTACCAAATTTCAATTCAATATCTTAAACGGTTCCAGAGTAAATGTGCGCACAAAGATAAAAGTTACAGACAGACCGACAAACAGACAGACAGACAGAACAACAGACAGACAGAACAACAGACAGACAATTTTTTTTCACGCAAACTTAAAATTTCGACGTTTCATGACATTCTAAGCCTATTTTAGCAATAAAAATTTTTAAAATTTTCTTTGTCGTTACTTGAAATTTTTTTTTCCAATTTGAATCAAATTTTACTTAAATATAGAATAAATTAGGATTCACTTATGACCAGAAAAAAATTTGCCTCCTACAAATGCAGAGCCACCTGCGGTACCAAAATATGCGGAGAAAATCAAAAAATCATATTAGGCATTTTTTCATCGGAAAATTTTGTTAATGAAACTTGTTCAGAATTGTCCAAAAACAGTATGTCCAAAATTTAATCAAAATAAAAAAATTGGAAAATTAAAATTTAAAAAAATTTTAAAATAATTATTTAAAAAAACTGTAAAATGTTTGACAACTACCTGGCAGCTTGGATTTAATTTCAAACTAAATTGTCATAGTATAGTTTTCTAAACAAAAAACCCATTAAAATGATATTTTCGGACTTCGACATTATTTTAATAAAAATTTCAATATTTTTTATTTTGATTTAATATTGGACTTAAGATTTTTGGACAATTCTGAAAAAGTTTCATTAACAAAATTTTCCCATAAAAAAATGCCTAATATGATTTTTTGATTTTCTCCGCACTTTTTTGGGATCCTGGGACCTCAGAACGTAAAGATTTGATGTTATCTCAATTTTCGATTTTGGACCAATTTCAATAACCTTCCACGTCGAATCGACGTGTCAAAAAACACCATTTAGATAGATTCGGCATCGAATATATGTCATATCTCACGTATCGAAATTGGTGGCGTTACCTGTTCGACGTCGAATCGACGTCTAATAGCACCTAAATTGTTAACTGGGTTAATCAGTTTCCCCGCTAATCATTGTTAGCGCCTCGCGCCTCATGCTTTTCATTTTTCATGACAAGGACGTATTATTTCATTAACTAGATAAGCTTGAACCGTCTATTGCAGAGAATTTATAACACTTAGTAAAATGTTTTGCTTACTTAGCAAATGCACATCTAAATTAATTAATTGCCATTCACTAACAGGCTCAGAAATTTTATTATTTTTATTTTATAATGAAACTGCCAAATATAGTCCGCACTTTATCCTGTATGAAATTATGTAAAATTTCTGTGGAGATTTAGTTTTTATTTATTTATTGTAGTATTTTATAAAACAAAAGTTTCATCATTAAAAAAACCAACTAGCCACAAATAAACGAATAGTAAACCATCTCCAAATGTTAATTTATTTCTCCTTTGCAGAAGAAGCCAAGACAAAACGTCATTCTTAATCGTCAATCTAACAGAACAGTACTTGTATCGATTATTGTCTGATCAGAAAAGCTTATAGTCTCAGCTCCCATGGCACAAAAAGGTACCCCATCGAACACCTAAAAGGTGAAAATGGTTGGAAAATATGTAAAAAACGTGTTACGCTCGCCAGACTAGTAAAAATTTGTTAATTGTTATTTTGAATGAATTTTTGAAATTGGCTTAAAAAAAAAAATTACTTTTTAAAACACCTGCTTTAAATTTACACAATTTATGGCAAGTAATGTATCGTTTTTGAAAAAAATTGTCAGCCTGACAATTTTTGTTAATGAACATCTGACAGACCTCTTGTTATAAATTATTTCTTTCATAAATGTACACCTCAAAACACCACCTTGGTTTTCGTTTTAAAATGAAGTTTGAGATCACCTCTATTTATTAATACTTGTCTGGCGGGAAATTTTTGTTAATTACTTTGTCAGACTTAATTTTGAATGCGCAGATCCATGCATGAGATAGATGTCAGGCTCAACCGCTGGCTTCTCCTAACACCTCCTTTTTCTTTTTTTTTAATGAAGTTTAAAATCTCCTCTATGCATAAAAATTGGTCCTTTATCGAAATAATATTTGCCAAACTTAATTTTTAAGCACCGTGCCAACGTCTTTAAAATATAAAATGTGGTATGACCGTTGCCAACTAAAACAGTGTTTTTTTCTAATTCTAAATTAAAATTTTTATACACTAGTAGCACCTAGATATCTTGGGTCGATCCCTATAATAAGATAGAGTGAAATATAAATAGCAAGCGATATATTAACATTGATGGCATTCACTTCAGCATGTTAAGAGTTCTGCGGACGACTAAAAGTAGCTAAAGAGAAAAGTGGTAACAGTATTGTTACGTTTTCGCTCCTCCCGATGTTGTTGGGTGGAGTGAACGCCTGTTTGGAGCCTTTAGGTTCCCTCGTTATCCCCGGGACAAGTCCCAAGAACGACGTGACAACCAGAAGAACCCCGGCTCTCGGCTAGCTACTTGTTTAGAGATAAACGTGAGTTTCCTTACCTTTAGGTCGACCTTGTGGATCTTATTTTATTTAGGGGAAAGTACACTAAACACCTTCATTTGACACTTGTCACACAATTCGTGTCTGGTAAAAGGAGGGCTTAAAAATTAATTTAATCTGGGGCGCCACCTGCAGCCTTAATAGAGATTACTGACCCCCTTTTACCAGGACGAAAACTCCTACAGGTAAATTTAGAAAGGATAAACTTTTGTTCAAGAAAAAAATAAAGATTGAAAAAATAGTTATGAGATAAAATTTATTATAAAAGTATTCAGGTCGATATTAAAATTTACGTGAGCAAATTACATAATCATAAATGTAAAAAAAAGAAATAATAGCAATTTCAAATGTTCAACAAAGTTACGATCAAAAATAGTTATAACTAATAAAATGTTCCAAATTTCAAAAAGAGATGAAATGATAATCTTAATTATATAGAAATGTACAGCAATAAAACAAGAACGAAATTTATGCTGATCAAGGACCTCATGGCCTGCGTAAAAATATATGTAACACCAGGTGGATGTTAATAATTCACCAATAAAATTTAACACTACACAAAACTCTCACCGTGTCCTAAGGTGTCTCGTTAGACCTGGTGGACCACGTCGTCGTCTCGATGCTTACAGCGTGAAGACGTTGGCAAGAAATTTCAACCTGTACTTGATTGTCGAAATAGTTCGGCTTAGTTGAATAAATTTGACTTAACGAAAATGAATCTCTAGGAAATGAAGTTTAATTGGCTTCTTTACAATAGGAAATGTTTCCCTCCTGACACGTGCTCCGTGTGGAAGAATATACCAAATGAATCCAAGAATTTATTTTTATTGAATCTTCACAATTTAATTGATAGAAAAACTAAATTCTCCTTATGGACTGAATTCCAAATAAACATTGTTTAATTTGTTTCGGCAAATTAAACCCTCCAGAAGTTTTTAATTTCATAAATTCTTCTGTTTAAACAAATGTAACTTCATCAAAAATTTGAGTACTAATTTTATTTTAGTACTTATTTTATTTTACTAATTATTTCAATTTAGTAATTTTAATTAATAATTTTACTTAATAGTTTTACTAAATAATTTTTACTTAATAATTTTACTTAATAATTTTTACTTAAGCTGCCAGAACTATAACGCCATCATAGGAAACCAAAATTAGATTTTACAAATACTCACATGGTCAATTGAACAAAAAATATATAGCACAGAAGGTACCTAGGTATATGTTATAAAAGAATAATAATAAAACTAATTTACCTCAAAATCTATTGATGCACTAGGTAATCGACGATACATCAGAATTAGACAAAGTCTTGGAGATATCGCAATTGAATCCCACAACTTTCATTGACAGTTCAGAATAGTAAAATGAATACCAATTAAGTTTCAATTACAAGGAAAGCTAATATGGTTTAAAAAACAACAGTTCTGTCAAGCGCTTTACGCCATTTGGATTTTGATAGTATTATTAATATTTAAAGTAATAGATTAGTAATGGAAACTAATGTATTGTTTGACCACGAGTAAATGTAGATCCATAAAGAAATCTATGGTAACCTTGTTTCTTAATTAGTACAATAGATATTTAAAAAGGGGGTGCTGTATTGTAGAAATATTTAAGTATACAAAATGAGAAGTTTTTGTGATGTGTTTTACAATAGTACTTATTATTAAATGAACGGTAAAATTTTGTAACTTACTGAGTGATACTCAAAATATGGTCGGAAATAAAATAGGATTTTTGACTACGGCAAAAATTGTAACAGGTATGTTACAGTATAGGTTAAATCGGTTTCTTTTCAGTATATTATTTGTCTATTTCTCTTCTCTTCTACCTTACATTGGCATCGACTCAATGTTTTAAAATGCCGCTACTGTATATTAAAACAGGTTTTTTTTTTTAAATGTTTTTTATGATGACAGACTCTCGTTACCCGTTAAACGTACGGTCTCAGTAAAACATTATATTTTCCTGTTAGCACGACAATACGGTGAGTTTATTTAAAAAAGAACTCGAATCATTGTACAATAATTATGTAGAACGATATTATGTTACGTTATATAAAGATTGATATATCTTTGTGTATGATGATATACGCTTGATGCAATTGGTTCCCTTTGCTGTAAGATACGTTTGACAGCATCATGACACCTACCGCGGTTGCTTGTTGGGTGGACAGTCTCAGAAGAATGCTATAGTTTTCTCTTGTTATAGCATCTCAATATGGTGACTATATTTTAAAAAAGATTAGATGATTAAAGAAGGTTTAATGCAATTATTAAACTCTGTTAAATATCGAGTTACAAAATAATTCGTAAAAATAATTAGTACGCATTCATCTCCTACAGGAAGCCGAAATCTAAAAAACGGAGGTGACTTGATTAATTAACTGTCTATATAACTTTACCATCAAAAACTAAAAAAGTCAATGGCGTACATATTTTTGACTTTGGAAAACCAATAAAATTTCAACACCCACCGTATCTCAAAAATAAAGCAGTTGCGGACCTTCGATGTGAACATTTTTTCTTAAAATCATCCCAGGTTTAAGATATTTAAGTGTTAGCAAGCAATTACGAAACATCCTGTATATTGATTCTTGACTTACAAAACTATACTATATTAGAAAGTAATTGTTTAGTGTATATTATTTTTTTCTCAGGATTTGAATTTTACTTGTCAGGTAGTTTATTTGCATTTAATATGTGACAGACTGATTTTGAGAAATGCGAAATCTTTGTTTTTTTCTTATTCATATAGCACAGATCAAACTTAATACTCATAGTAAAGCTACAGCGGCCATGGTACGGGGATAGGTCTCCCCTCTACTTCGTTTGTAAGACTGTATGAGTATCATATTCCTAATAACTATACAGCCTGTCCTAAAAGTATGGATACGCCTGAATAACTCATCTCTAATAGCGAGATATGAAGGAAATAAGCTCTATAGAAGTTGTTGAGACCATCAGGGGGCACCACTTGGTGACCTTGGATTTGTTGACGTGCATTTTCAAGGTAATTTGCAGGTCAAATTTCGTTTTTTAAACAGACCCTTGATTCTGAAAGAGCGAAGAATTTTAGAATAGAGTCGTAAGAAATCTAATTGGGTCATCTAAAGGTCAAATGTCTCTCGAAATTTTCAGGCTGGTATTTCGTCAGGATAGCGAGATATGAGGAAAATAACCTGTATAAAAGTTGTTGTGTGTCATCGAGTTGTACTACCTGGTGACCTTGAATTTGACCAGGGTCATTTTAAAGTCATTCTTTAGTTTTTAAATAAGAACCTCCATTTTGATCTCGGATTCTGGAAGAGCGAACAATTTTGTATTAGAGTTGTAAGGGTTCAACTTAACCCTAGAGTTTGGTGACTGAAGGCAGGCAATGGTGATTGCGATGACCTTACAGATAGATTTTAAGGTCAAATCGAGGTTATTTCATGATCGTCTTCGGCGACCATGGGCGTTCTCATTTATTCAAGTTTTTGGTTAAATTTTCATATTTTGGGCTAAGGATTTTTCAGTTAAATGATGATCAATTATTAATGAAAGACTCTGTATAGGCTGACTTAAAACCACCTAGGAGTTTCTGAGGTGTAATATGACGAAGAATGATAGAGAAAGCATTACTGCTGTTTTATGATATTATGCATTCATAGTTCCCGAGATTAGAAATTGACGATTTGCATGAAAGAAAGTTTGGTAAAAAGAGTCATGGCGCACAGTATAATGGTATCACTGTAATTCACTGCACATGTTTACCAACTCGTCTAATTTCCAAACTTTGCAACAATTAAATACCTATAATATAATAATCATAACATTGTTTTCATTATCTTTAATGTTAAACCTACTTTTATTGAATAAAAATCATCTTTATTAGGTTGTTTCGTAGTCTACAATATTTAAAAAACGTCGAATTATGCAATTTGTCAATCACTGCTGCCAACTCTTCTAATAAACTGAGAGTTGGAAACAGTGTTTGACAAATTGCATAATTCGACATTTTTTAAATATTGTAGACTACGAAACAACCTAATAGAGACGATTTATATTCAATGGAAGCAGGTTTAACATTAAAGATAATGAAAACGATGTTATGATTATTATATCATAGGCATTTAATTGTTGCAAAGTTTGGAAATTAGACGAGTTGGTCAACATGTGCAGTGAATTACAGTGATACCATTATACTGTGCGCCATGACACTTTTTACCAAACTTTCTTTCGTGCAAATCGTCAATTGAAACGGAAAGCGTCATCTAGCGCTACTAGAATTATATTCCAGAGAGCATAAAGTGTTCATTGATACTATACTATACATATTTACGGATTTAATCCTTATTTTTACTTCCTCATCCAGTGGAAGTATAGTAACGACAAAAAAAATTTTATTGTTCAAATAGGCTTAAAATGTCATTAAACGTAGAGATTTTAAGTTTGAGCGAAAAAAAATTTCTGTCTGTCTGTCGGTCTGTCGGTCTGTCGGTCTGTCGGTCTGCCTGTATCTATTTTGTGCGCATGTTTACTCTGGAACCTTTTAAGATATTGACTTGAAATATGGTACACATATGTACTTTAACTGGAACTAGATTATATTTTCATCTTGTTCCATCGAAGGGGTAAATTGGTAAATTGGGGTAAATTTGTGGTAAATGGGTAAATCAAGTAGGTAAGAGTCCATAAAATTGGTATTTAGTATATACAAGAGAAGCTAAGATCTCAAAAAAATTTTTGGCATTAGCCACCCACATTACCACCCCCACCCCATTATTAAAGGGGATGAAAAAACATTGTGATTTAGTGTATGTACAAGAACCAGAAACCTCGAAATATTTTTTTACTTCATCCACCCCCACTACCGCCCCCCTATCACCACCTCCACCTCACTACCGATGCGGGGTATCGTTTTATGTGTTCTTGGGGTAGAAGATTTCAAATATTATATTATTAAAGTTCCATAAACAATTATTTTCACATACACATTTTTTTCGTTGTGAGTGACTTGGATAGAGAATCTGGATATGGAAGTAGCGGTTTTAACTTAAGAAATTTAAAAATTTAGCTGAGTTTGCTTTGTTAAGCAGAGAGAACTTTAAGTACAACAAATTATAATGTTTAGTGCACAGCTTTTATTTATCGAATTATTTACGTGTTGTCACTTTTTGATGGATTACCGTATGTAAGTACATTTTTAGTTTGTTTCCAGAACGAATGTGTTTACTTGTATATTTGTAATAAATGATTTGCTTAGGCATTTCTATTTAATTCTAGATGCTGCCAGTGATTTCGTAACTATGTTATTAAGATATTCAGTTACGTTTGACTTGTTTCTGTATGAGTTATATTAAGTACAAAAATATGTAATTGTTACCTGATTGAAAAGTAGGGAAATTGAAATAGTTACAAATAGGCAAGGATTATAGCCTATATGTTTCAGACAAGCTTCGCTATGGAACTGAGGGTTGTTTACTATGTATGTGGTCTGTTTATGTTTTTATTTACTAGTATATAATACAATATTACAATTTACAAGGTACGTTAACAATAGGCAATGAGCTAGAGAAAAATGTACAGATAAAATTTAAACGCAAGAGTGAACTTATTTGCAGAAAATATTTCACGAAACAAAACATGATATATATGTCAAAATATTACCACGATATTTGTCGATGTGTGGATATAAAAAATTAAAGCGATAAGAAATGAAAATGCCATGTATTCCTCATTTTTTGTTCAGAATATTGTATTGTACTAGTTTGAATTGATTTTACAACAAAATTATTTTATATTTAATAAGGCAAGAATTATAATTCGTACTTACCTTTTTTATAACAAATAATCTAAGACCTAAGTAAGCATGAAAACGAAAGTTATTGCAAGTGTCAGTTTATTTAATTTATTTATTTATTTATTTATTTTATTTTAATTTATTATACTTTTTAATATATTTTTTATTTTGTTGTAAAATCAATTCAAACTAGTACAACACATTATTCTGAACAAGAAATGAAGAATACATTTTTTAAATCTGTGAATCCGTTTTACAGATAAAAAATATTTTTGGATGGAAGCATTGTTAAATTATGACCTTCTTTGGTAAATATCTCGAAACCCTGTCATTAAAATTGTTTGTGCCCATGGAGACTTTTGATTGACATATCATAAACTACCACTGTGCAAAGTTTCAGCTCCCGGGAGTGAAACTGAAATTACATTTAAAAAGTGCGGGGTCCTTTGTATAATTGGGTTATATTTTTTCAACTCGCTCTTTAGGCCTGTTTCATTTGATTACTAAATTTCTAATGTGATCAGGAATTTATATTTTATAGGCTTTATTTGTACGTTTTCTATTTCTAATAGCACTTTAGAAAAATCTCTTGCAAAATTATCACAAGTTAAGTGAATGTTTGCACTTTTGTTCAAATAAAAGATGACTTTACAGAGGTTCTTACTACATTGCCACCTCTAAGAGTGGCAAAAAAAGTGTGGCGAAAATCTCTTGAGAAAAGAACTGCCATTCCGCCCATCGCTTTTGATTCGTAGTCTCTATTTCAGAGCTCTGTGAAGGATCTCTCACACATCTTTATGTGACAGCATTTTCATCCTAAACACTGATTTTTGCGCTCTTTTAAAACTAGAGCCAAGTTAATTCCCATTTGGATATGCACACTAAGGTTTCACAATAGACCAAATCTAAGGACAACTTGAAAATGGAGTAAGCAGTTCCTCCTTCCAACAATGTGGTGGTTGCAAGAGCTACATTCCAAATATTTTTCTCTGCCATTCCTTAATCAATTATTTTTCTTTTCGGTGACTACTAAGAATATAGGAAGTTTCCTTCTTTGTAACTGTGGTAATTACATACCAAATATTATTATCCTGCGTCATATTTTTTTAGTTGGGATTTTTGAGCTAATCAACGAACAACGAACTCATATCACAATTTAGTGGAAGAGTGCAAGCAGAAATATCGTAGCGCAGCAATTTACATTTAGTTTTCTAATTGCCTGTAAAAAAAGACAGGAAAACTTTGATTTGTCCCGAACCAGCAATCATTTGATTGGTAGCCAGAGACCTCACACTCTAAGATATTAAATCTTTTAAAGTAGTAATGCTTAAATGTTTGTTCATGCATGTGCCGACCTATTATTTCAACTATCTACATATATCGAGCTAATGTAGATATTCATTATGTCTGTTATTTATTTATGTATTTTTAATTCATTAGTTGCGCATTAAATTTAAGGAGTGATTTATTTTACACTTTTGGGTCTGTGCTTACAACTTGAAATAAAATATAAAATATATTCTCTTCTCGATTTATTACTCATCGTCTGTGTACAACTAAAACCTTATGATTTATTATTAGAGCAACATTTAAATAAAAATGCTATTTGTTCCAATGACTAAAACTTAATTTTGTATCGAAAAGTCATGATTGGGTTACCTACGTAACCGATACTCCAGTTACCGCGCTAATTGAAAACACTTTGTAAATTAATTAACTGATTAAATAGAACATCTCAGGTAATAAGACCCTCTTCATCCCAAAAGAGACCTTCTTTGTGAGAGGGCAATACATTTAGACACAACAAGCAGAAGCAATTCAAGTGGGTATCTTAACTCAGTTATTAGGTACAAGAATTTAGATTTTTATATTCCTGTACCAAAAGTCCTATAACCGAATTTTTATTTTCAATTCATTTTAACACTAACAAGTTGCGAGTGCAAACTGATAGAAATTTCTGACTTCGAGTGAAAATGACAAAAAATTTAAAAAAGCGAAGAACAATGTTAAAAAAGGCCCATTGGTAGTAAACTGTGGAAGCCATCTTTTTTTTACTAATTTTAGGGAGCTAAAAACGAATCCGTCACCCGTACTTTTTTCAAAATAGTCTCAAATAATTTTTTCCTAAATTGGATGTGTGCCAAGCCAATGATGGTTTCCTGTTTCATTTTTGCTCGAAAACGGGTGGGATTATGAAATTCACTCATACATCATCATTAGTCATCATAGTATGTTACATTTTATATTACAAGCACAATAAGCATACTTACCAAATTCGCGTAAAAATGATACCTTTATCATTTATCATATTATTATCCATATTCTGATCTAGTCAGAAGTACAAAATAGTGTACCCTCCTACCCTTTACCTAAATGCATGATGTGAGATGTGATAGTGATAAATTGTCTCTTTTCTTAAAAAAATAACTCTCCACCAAGGTGGAAATCAGAATAGTATACAGTATTACAGTGTGTCCCTGGACGGACCTAACACATAACTATACTTGCAATTTCTCTTATTTTGCATTCTTATTTTACATTTTTAGAGAAAAAGTCACTCTTTATAAAATGTTTAGCTTACTCCGAAAAGTCCTTAGTTATAGTCAGAATTTCGAAATAACGTACAGGACGGTTAACAAATAAGGAAACGTCATATCTGTACTTTCATTGCCACTATAAACAACTTTCTCCTGTAATATATTTCCTCTCAAAAAACTCTCAATTTCTTTCTAGGTTGTTTTTATTGACCATTTTTATAAATAACACATACATTCAATGAAATTCTAGCATACTCCATCATTTAATTTTTTTTAAAGTACTTAGTGCTCAGTGCTCCTGAATTGATAGCACCTTTCCAGGGTGCTTAGCAATTGCGAGCACTCTACTATTAACAGTGCTTAGTGCTCGAAAAATGAAGCACATATCTTGAGTGCTTAGTGCTTAGTGCTCGCAAGCACTTTTTATTAGTGCTCACCCAGCTCTGGTTTGGAGTCCACGCTAAATTGTAGATCCCTAGGAACAATGGGCCATTCCGGCCTAGTTGCCTAGTAAAAAAGCAGTACTAATGCTATGACAGAACCAATGTGCGTCTTTACACTTCCTTGATAAAAATGTCGCAATTTTGCTGCTGTATTTAGCCAATAATTAAAAAAATAATTCTCAAGTACTGTTTTTCGTTAATAGATAGTATTACCAAGGATCTGAAGTGTTTTTTTGTTCGGTTAAAGCACTTAATTTAGAAAAAAATCCATACGCCATACTGGAGTCGCCATTTTGAATTTTTTCTTCTGACTTCAGATTCTTAATCAGCAAGTCCAAAAATATAAGTGTACTGCCTAAAAAGTGGTATTTTTTCGTCAAATAATGTACTAAACTGTAAGTGCTATTTAAATTACAATTTTTTCTTAAAACAAACAACAAAGTTCGCTAATTCTAACTAGTAAACATTTTAGTATTGAGTTATTATAGCAATACAATGCAAAGAATGGCATGAACATTTATACACTGATGATCTCGTTCGGCATTTTCCATTCTTTACGCCTAACAACTCTCCACTAATAAATAATGTGCCAAATCCCAGCGCAACCGATATAATTGAATTATGGTAAAATATTAATTTAGCAGGTAATCGTAGTCGACAACGCACGACTGCAACTTTTACGTATTGGATGTGTTTACTACGAATAATTCAAATGATACAATATCTCAGATTAATGTATTCTACTTGCAGTATATAGGATTCAGCATAATTATAGATTCTAACAACATACACAGGTAATTAAATGGATCAGGACGAATAGAGCTTAACTATTCCATTAAACAGACATTTCAAGTGTCTAGTGTGCCCCATTTAACTAAGTATGAATTAAGTGGTCAGATTTCCATTGCGATGGTTATGCTATAATTGAGGCATGTTTAAGTATGACAATTAAATTTGTAATTCTGTGTATGAAATCAAAATATTGTTGTGTACAATTAATTGTTTATTACACCTATTTAATATCGAATAAAATCAAGTTCAGTATAGCCGCTGTTTTTTGTTGTTCTTCGATATAATTTCTTGAACGTTACATTATTTTGTGCATGTAATTTGGTATGTAAATATGAAAATTAGCATCAAACTATCATTGTGGTAATCGTGCAGCCAGAGAAAAGAAAACTTACATTTCCATAAGAATATATTGCTAAGTACGTAATGACTGAATGCCAACTCAATTTCTGAAAGGTGAGATGAATACATGATGCTGGGGCACAGTTAATATCAAAAATTTATGAAGCGCTGACATATGGTACACTAGCATGGGGAGGTGCCACAATCAATTACCTAAAACAGTACACAGACATGGGTAATTAAAGTGATATATAACAAACCTCACTTATATCCTTTTGATGAATTATTTGGGAATACAAAAGTTTTATTTACGTTAATTAATTTGTCAATCAATTTTGATTAATCAGCAATTAGTGGAGTAAAATTAAAATTTTAGGGAATTGTTTTATAATAGCAATTTTTTTGTTGGAACTTGTCGGAAGCATTACAAGGAGTATAGAAAAAATTTTGAAATAAATTCTTGTCTGACAAGTCATTTATTTAAACAAAAGAATGTTGAAATTTGTGTTTTTTCGCAGTTTTTCTTAAATATATCTGGTTGTATAGCTCATATCGCAATAAGTAAAAAGAGATTAAGGAATGAAAATCGCGCCATATACCCTAAAGAAGAAACTCCAAGCAGCTACGGACACGTGTTTCTGAATTATTGTTCCTCATCAGCGCAGCGTAGCATCAAAAAGGATCTGGAAAAGATAGAGATGCTACGCTACGCTGCGCTGATGAGGAACAATAATTTCGAAACAGCTGCTTGGTGTTTCTTCTTTAGGGTATATGGCGCGATTTTCATTCCTCATTTGTTTTTGACCCTACTAATTCCTTTTTATTTCAAAAAAGAGATTGTTCATAATAAAATTCAGAAGGAAACTAGTTTTATCCGAACCTATTTGGTTAGTTTGTTAAGTTGCAAGAAATAAAAATAATATAGAGCAGCCATTTCTAAACAATTGATGATAACTTAAAAAATAATGCAACTATTTTGACTAAATTTTAGGAAACGATGCCTCTAGTGGAGATAAATCGTCATACCAAATATCAAGTTGGTATGTTGACAAAAACGCATAAAAGCAAAAGTCAAAAATTGAATCGTGGATTGTTTAAGTAGATCAAGTCAAACAGCAAACATTTTTCTTTCAGATTGTTGGTTCTTTTATCTTCTTTTCAATAATATTGACAAAATGTTTTTTTTTAATTCTTAAACCATTTTTTCTTAATTTGTTTAATTTTTACTTCCACACTAAAAAAAAAAATATTGTTCAAATAGGTTTAGAATGTCATGAAACGTGAATTTATGTTTGAGCAAAAAAAAATTCTGTCTTTCGTTCTGTCTGTCGGTCTGTCTTTTTTGTGCGCAGTCCCCTCATTGCCCTCCCACCCCACTACCGATGTGGGATATCATTTTATGTGTTTCTGGGGTAGACGATTTCAAATATTATATTATTAAAGTTCCATAAACAATTATTTTCACATACAAAATTCTTTCGTTGTGAGAGACTTGGGTAGGAAATCTGGATGTAGAAACAGTGATTCCTTGGGTGGCGATTTTTTATGAACAAATTCACTTTTCTCATCAATGTTTATTGTCTTATCTCGGCAGTTGGCGTAGGGAAAACATTCTTTAATTGTTTCTTCCTTTATGTGCTTTAACACATGCTAATAATATTTATTTTTGGGCAAAGTATTGATGAGAAAAGTAAATTTGTTTGTAAAAAAAGTCAAACAAATTAAGAAAAAATGGATTAAAGATTAAGAAAAAAATTGTTAATGACACTGAAAAGAAGATAAAAGAAGCTACAATCTGAAAAAAAAAGAAATGTTTGCTGTACGACTTGATGCACTTAAACAATCGGCTATTCAATTCTCAACTTTGCCTTTATTTTTTAGGCGTTGTTGCAAACATATCAACTTAAAAAACCGCTGCCCAAGGAATCACTACTTCCACATCCAGATTCTCTATCCAAGTCACTCACAACGAAAAAACTTTGTGTGTAAAAATAATTGTTTATGGAACTTTAATAACATAATATTTGAAATCTTCTACCCTAAAAACCCATAAAACGATACCCCACATCGGTAGTGGGGTGGGGGTGGTGATTGGGGGGTGGTAGTGGGGGGTCGATAAAGTAAAAAAATACTTTGAGGTTTCTGGTTCCTGTACATAGATTAAATCACATTTTTTTTCATCCCCTTTAATAAGGAGGTGGGGGTGTTAATAGGGGTGGCTAATGCCAAAAATTTTTTTTGAGACCTTAGCTTCTCTTGTATATACTAAATACCAATTTCATGGACTCTTACCTGCTTGATTTACCAATTTACCCCAAATTTACCCCAATTTACCCCCCAACCCTTCGACGGAACAAGATGAAAATATAATCTAGTTCTAGATCTCGTTAAAGTACATATGTGTACCAAATTTCAAGTCAATGTCTGAAACGGTTCCAGAGTAAACGTGCGCACAAAAAAAAGTTACAGACAGACCGACAGACAGACAGACCGACAGACCGACACACAGACAGAAATTTTTTTTCGCTCAAACTTAAAATCTCGACGTTTCATGACATTTTAAGCCTATTTGGACAATAAAAATTTTTAAAAATTTTTTTGTCGTTACTATACTGGACGTGGAAGTAATTATGGTATGACGATTTAACTCTACTAAAGGCATCGTTTTCTAAAATTTTGTCAAAATAGTTACATCATTGTTTAAGTTATCATCAATTGTTTAAAAACTGCCGCTTTTCATATTTTTTACTGCAACTTAACAAATTAACCGTTACAAAGGTTCGGATAAACCTGATTTTCTTCGGAATTTTATTATGAACAATCTATTTTTTTAGTCATTGCGTTACGAGCTATACAACCAGAGATATTTAAGAAAAACTGTGAAAGTTCCAGCAAAAAAATGCTATTGTAAGACAATTCCTTAATATGTGATTTAGACTCGAGATTATTGGCAAAGATCTCAGCTTTTTCTTGTCGCTTGTGAACTATACCGTTTTCCTGAAACATAAATTAAATATAGGAACCTGGGATTCACATCAGATATTTAAGACTTCTATCTACCTCCAGCCCTAGAGAAATACCTGCTTGCATAGGATCAGGCACGAGTTCTGGTAGCTCAAGTTGTTGTGTGGCATTTATTATTATTATTATTATTATTATTATTATTATTATTATTATTTAGTTTTAAGGGCTACTCGACCAAGATGGTGATTACAATAGTAGGAATAACCGGTGTATTCGAAGGCACGTAAATTATGTCGATCTCAAAATCAAAGGCAATATCAGCCTGCCAAATGTTAATGAAAGGTTTGAGTGCCAAATTCAAAAGGCAACTCGGGGGTAGAGAGACCTCTAAGATTATTGTATCTACAGTCACTACGAGAGGGGAGGAGAGTTATTCTGATGTTCTCTCGTATACAAGAACTCAATAAGGACAAATACAATTAGGCCAAGCAGTTGGTACAAAAAAAGATGTTCTATTCGCAAGAGGTCGGAAGGAAATGAAATTTGGTGGGATGGTAGACATCGGTCCCCTAATAGTACACCTGAGCTGGCGACCTCGGGGGGTTGCCGCTCGAAGAGTGGACGGATGAAAACTCTGCGTCGCGACGCTTTTCAGGAAATAGCGTCGTTGTTGTAAGTGCTATCGAAAAAAAGTTCAAATGAAATATGTAGAGAACAAAATTGTGCACAATTTTGTTTGTATTTTTCGTCTACGATCAATAGTTTCCGCTCTACGGCGCGCCAAAGTTGGGGATTGGTTTGCAATTTTCAACAAAATCAGAATTTCATCGCGGATTAAGACGAAGATCGCTGTCAAACAATTCTGTAATATTTTTTTCTGAAAGAGTAATGTTTTCTGAGTCTGCAGATGCCCGATTTGATACATTTGGTCGTATATAACAAAAGATATGGTTTTTTGAAGCGCGGAAACTATTGGTCGTAGACGAAAAATATAAGGACCAAAATTGTGCACAATTTTGTTCTCTACATATTTAATTTGAACTTTTTTTCATTAGCACTTACCACAACACCGCTATTTCCCTCACCCCCCACGTGCGGCACCCCCCAAGGTCGCAAACTCAGGTGTACTATCAGGAGACCTATGTCTACCATCCCACCAAATTTCATTTCTTTCCGACTTTTTGCGAATAGAAAGCCCCCATTGCTTGGACTAAATATAGATCTTCGAGAAAAATATAAGGGAATTAGAAATAAAACTAACTGTCTTATAAAAATAGCAAAAAAAGAATATTACAATGGCAAAATGATGAAAAACAAAAATGACATAAAAAAAAATTGGAATATTCAAATGGACATAATTATTATAATAATACAGTGGTAATTAAGATATAGGAAAAAACATAAGAGATGACGGTGAAGGAAGCGAAACATTTAATAATTATTTCGGGAACGTCGGAAAACCTATGGCAGAGAAAATTAATGTTAATAAACAACTAACCCACCAACGGTTAGAGTTTTATGACAATTTTTTTCTCAACTTAACTACAGAGTCGGAAGTAAATAAAAATACAATGAAACTGAAAAATAACAGTGCATCCGGATATGACGGCCTCTCTAGCAAATTATCAAAATGATAAAATCAGAAATTGCAAAACCTCTATTTTATATTATTAATTTGAGCTCTGTAGAAGGGAAGTTTCCATCTGTATTAAAGATCTCTGTTGTAATTCCAATATATAAAAATGGAGACAGGACCATACTGAGCAACTACCGATCTATTTCAGTAATTAGTAATATTGCAAAACTTTTTGAAATGTGCATAAAAACTAACTTAACTATTACTTGTGTTATAATGAAATACCGTCTAGAGTAACCAATATGGTTTTAGGGAAAATATTAGTACTAAGGATGCAATATTCGAGGTAACTAAAACGTTATATAATTCCGTCGATAATGGCAAAAATAGATCACAATATTCTTAGACTTAGCCAAGGCTTTTGATATCGTGTCTCATGATATATTAATTCACAAACTAGAAGGTCATGAAATACGAGCTGTAGCAAATAATTTTTTCAGGAGATATCTAGATCATCGAAAACAGTGTGTCAAAATAGATGAAACGAAAAGCAATTTTAATCATATACCATTTGGAATTCCACAAGGTACCGTTCTCGGACCTATATTATGTAATGTATATGTCAACGAACCGCTTCACTTAAACGTTGATGGTAAAATAATTGCTTATGCTGATGACACTGTTCTTTTAATAGAGAACACTTTCTAGCTTACAAAGCAATGGTAGAATTTTCAAAATTACGGCAATGGCTTTTGAAGAACTTATTGACTATAAACATTAACAAGCTAAAAACGTACTCTTCGCCAATTTACTGAGCTTTTTATATATAATTGTTACACATTCTATAGGATACTCTTCGCAGTTTTCTTGTAAATACTGTTAGTTTTTGGACATCCTAAATTTTGTGATATAAACTTTGTTGTGAAAAAAATTGTATGAAAAAAAAAATGAAAAAAAAATCCAACCTGTGGGATTCGAACACGGGATCCTTGGATTGCAACGAAAAGCTTTAGCCGCTGCACCATCACCTGTTGCTAGGAAAATTGATTGTCTGTAATATATATCTTTCGACATTCATACATATTTCACTTCTAAGAAATATTAGTAAACTTCTTACACAAAAAAAAAATTGTTATGGAAATAATATCTCGCGATTTCCATTTTAGTACAAGCCACAAAAATTAACAAAAAAAATTTTTTTTTAAATTAAATAATTAATAACTTTTTTATTTACTGATCGATTTTCTTCAAAAACAATAGGGTTCTTCCTCTAGCTAACACTAACTTATTTTCTAAATTTCAATACAATCTTTCTTAAGTTATCGTGCTTACAAGAAACGTGACGGACGGACAGACAGACGGACAGACGGACGGACAGACGGACATTTTGAAAGTTGTTCAGAATTCGTTCACTAACACAATGATATGAAAATTTTTTCTCTACGAGCGATATTTACGATTTTAGAAATGTGACGATCAAATACAATATACTCTTCGTTTTTGCGAAGAGTATAATAAAGCTGTGTTCATGTATTTGGGTTTATACGACAAATACATTTCTCAAATAAATACTCTAAACCTCCATACACACATGCATACTGATGAACAATCTTGAATGCAGAAGTACTCTATTACACAAAACAAATAAAATATATGGGAATAATTATCGAAAATTTAAAATGAACTGAACACATCGAATCTAACTACAAAATAAGGAAACTTGCTTGGAAATTCTACCAACTTCGAACTTTTATTCCATACACCATTCTTAAGACACTGTATCATGCCTTGGCTGAAATTTTAAGATATGGTATCTCAATATGGGGTGGCGCATGTCCCACGAATTTACAACCTTTGAGAATATCACAAAAATATCTCATTAAAGTTATATTTAGTCGGAGAGCAGCCAATCTGTAGGAAGCATTTTAAAAGTAGTCTATACAACTCGCGAACACCCACCTAAAAAACAGATGATATTATGTAAAATGACCTTCTGGATTTGATTTTTGAGTTCGCCCGTTAATTTGAGATTGCCAAATCGGTCAATTCGCAAATTTTTTGAAAAATTTTAAAATTATGTGTTAATTTTTGTTTTGCACATAACACATCATATCTTTTTTATTTTAATTCCGATTTAGACCAATATTTTACACATTATCCCTCCAATATTCTTGGACAGGCTGACGGCAAAGAATATAGTGTAATTAATAATATAGTGCCTAAAAAAAATATAATTACCCTCTATTGTCGCGGTTTTTTAAAATTTGCGTTGAAAAATACCCGATCGAGGTAACTTTTTTATTTTTAAAGAGAGAGTTATAGTATAAACGAGAAAAATGTTCCATATACTTTAAACAAACTTTTTTATAAAGAGATTTTTTGTAAATTCGGCTCATGTAACGAGATGACGCTGTTGGAAGCGGCCGCGCAACTCGTCCGCATTAATTTAAAGCATAACTTCTGTTAACGTCGCCCATCTGTGGTGTCGTTTAAGCGATCAAGTGAGTCTACGGATTATTTAGTTTCTATTTGCAATTAAATGTTATACAATTATGTAGATAATCTCGAAACGTACACATTAAAAAATATATTTTCATTAATTATAACACCAAGTGGGTACTAAAGATTACATTTTCCTTCGCATAAACAACTTATGTTACATTGCACGTTTGCTTTGCTACACTTGCAGCTTGTAGTACAATTATATAATTTACATTTACAAATTGGGTTTTGGGCTTTTTTAAATCATCTTTGGAAATAAGATTTCCTCCTTTAGGTACCATCCAAAATCTAAAACATTTGGAATTCTGGGCTTAATTTGGTAGGCTGTCTTGTAAATAGCACATTGCAGAAATGTCCTTTTTACTTGTATTCTCTGTACTAGGACTTATAATTTCTGATTTTCTTTTATAAGCAGTTCGGGTATACGATCTTCTACATTGTGCATGGTAAACTGGATTTAGTGATAAAAATAAATTTTTCTGTTCTAAATATTGTTTTAGAGCCACAGAAATGTCATCGGATTTTGCATTTGATCGGTACATTTCTAAAACCGTAAATATCGCTCGCAGACAAAAAATTTTCATACCATTGTGTTAGTGAACGAATTCTGAACAACTTTCAAAATGTCCGTCTGTCTGTCCGTTCGTCACGTTTCTTGTGAGCACGATAACTGAAGAAAGAAAATTCCGATTGTACTGAAATTTGGACAGTAAATTAGTGTTAGCTAGAGGAAGAACCCTATTTGAACAAAATCGAATCGGTAAATAAAAATGTTATTACTTAATGATTTAAATTTAAAAAAAAAAAAATTTTAATTTTTATGTTTATGTAATTGAATTTAGAAATCTGGTGAAATGATATTTCATTTTAATATCTAAATATTTATATATTTTACAAATATACATTTCAAAATGTAGGTAATATACAACCGTGAAAATATGATTTTAGCTCGTGTCTTATAATGTAAAAATTTACATTCTTTTACGTGTAAGGTGGTGGTGTAGTTCTTTTGACTCGGAATCGAAACCCAAATGGGGTTTGGTATAGTTTTTTTTACCAAGTCTTTTACCAACTAAGATCGTACTATAAAATTAAAAATGTCTAAAAGTAACATTATTTACAAAAAACTGCGAAAAGTATCCTATTGAATGTATAACAATTATATAAAAATCCAGTGAACAGGCGAAGAGTACGTTTTTAGCTTGTTTCCTTTGATTTCCTATCCGAGTAATTATAATTTAGTATGCCAAACTATGTGTTTATAACGCACTAAACATAAGGACTGAGACAAAAAGCTCTTTCAACAACATAAATGGACACTGGAAAATAATAATCACCCGGCACGTGTCTGCGTTTAGCTCTAGATGCGATTGCGGCCGATTCATAGTAGCGCGCATTCGTTCGGACGCTGAAACAATCAATATTTCGATAAGGGAGCAAAATTTCAAAAAAAACTTCTTATAAAAGATTTTATTTAGTTCATTCGGAACATTTTCTTCGGTTATAGTAGGCACCTAATTTTAAAAATAAAAAAGATACCTCGATTGGACATTTTACTCTGCAAATTTTAAAGATTTTGCGTCAAAGAAAAGTTGTTATTTTTTTTTTGCCAATTAATTATTTTTTAGGTAAAGTTTTTTACTTTCAACATATCAAAGAATAGTTAGAGAATATTATGTAAAAAAATTAAAAAAGTCTGAAGTAAAATAAAAAATATATGACGTGTTATATGAAAAACAAAAAATAACACATAATTTTTATTTTTTTTAGAAAATTGCCAATTTGGTCATTTTGGCAATCTCAAATCAATGGGCGAATTCAAAAATCAAGTTTAGCAGGTTATTTTACATCAGATTACCTATTTTTTAGGTGGGTGTTCGCGAGTTGTATAGAGGGTGTCGAATTCAGAGGGTCTGGTCTTCCACTAATTGCATAAAAACCGGCGATACCTAACTGAATTACTGTTTCAAGATTTTAAAGTTCTCAATATTGATTTACTATACACAAAGTCTGTACTTATATTCACCTTTAAGTATAAATCTCAACTAAGATCCGATGTTGAACACAGCCACATCACGAGGCACAAAATCAACATAAATGTTAACATTCCCCAATATGCCCATTCTACAACATAGTGTTTTGTTGGTTATTATGGCCCAAAATTTTATCTTACCAATAAATTTTAAGCGAGTAAATAATATATGCATCTTTTCGAAAAAAGAACTGCTTATATCTCTGGTAATACTTGACCGATTTTCATAAAACTTGCACTTTTTATACCAATTTTACCTTTATGAAGCTAATGGAAGGTGCTGTCGACAAAAGCACTGACAAAAGCACTAGTTTCACAAGATACAAAGGAAGAGATTTTAACC
The DNA here is from genome assembly GCA_936432065.2 of Rutpela maculata. Lineage (NCBI taxonomy): Eukaryota > Metazoa > Arthropoda > Insecta > Coleoptera > Cerambycidae > Rutpela > Rutpela maculata. The sequence continues at coordinate 30,069,456 of OW386291.2, read as the reverse complement.
GTATTTAAAACCGGCGATGACTTGTATTCTACACTGCGAAAAACACGACATGAAGACAAAACAGCAAGGATATCAAGTACCATCCACAAAGTCATGCTACCAGCTTTTTATAGCAACAAAACATCAAGTACAAGTCCTCCTATAGCGAAATCTTGCAAAAAAAAGGTCAAACAGTGCAGGCCACCGTATGATACAAATAGCTCAAGCTCGTGGATATGACATGCAGGAGCTCTTTCGGTGTGATCTATCTGATAACTGTTCACTGTTTAATGATCAAAGATTACTGACAAAGCCACAAAAAAGTACATTATTAAAGGAGCTAGAAACATCTTATAGTAGCATCACCACCAGCGACCATAACCTGTTTCAGTCTGATGAGAAGACTTGTTATGTTGTGGATGTCATGAATTCCATACGAAAAGTTATGACGAATTAACAGAAAATCTTTCCTCAAGCAGTTTCTGCTTTTTCTTCATATGTTCGGGGCATCACAAAAAACTGTGGAAGAGTCGATTATGTTTTTAGTAGTTATTACAAGCTATCACCGAAAGCACCTGAAAGATTACAGAGGCAAGGTAAGGGCATTGTTATAGATATTGCCCACATCTCTGAAGAGGTTCCATTGCCGGTCCAACTCAGCAGTTTCTGGGGATCATCAAGGAACAAACTGCTCTTACAGGAGTTTATTACCAATGCAGTGATAGATTATTTAACTCAAACACCATGTAATACTAACCACACCTTTTATGGTGATGAAGAAGATAAGATATCATTTAACTGTACATCTGTGCAAAATGGAAAACCAGTAAATCATCCAGAAATAAATTGTTTGTCAGTAGAGGAAACTGACTTTAGAATGCTGATTCATTCAAAGCATGCATGCCAGTGTGGGTTTACAAAAATCGTTCTTGTGAGTGCTGACACAATGACATAATGGTTTTAGTATTATTTCACTGGGCTATTCTTCATCAACTTGGTGTAGAAGAAATGTGGGTACGTACTGGAGTTGGTGATTCCACACGACTTTTGCCTGTTCATTCCATTCATTAAAAAATGGGCCAAAACGTATGCTCTTTGCTTCCAGCCATTCATGCACTATCTGGATCAGATTATACAAATAAGTTTGGTACCAAGAAAGCAACTCTTAATAGTGCATCTACAGCATAGTTGGAATATCACATGATTGGGATGAGATAGAAAAAAGCTTTAAACCTGCAGAAGAATACTTAGTGCAGCTACTACGAAAGGGGTCATCTTGCAGATCTCTCGATGAACTCAGACTGTGGCTGTATCATCATGGAAAGAATACAGATATTGAAGATTTGCCACGTACAAGCAGAAGTGCTAAGGGGCATTTGTTGAGATCTTATTTCTACACATACCTTCAGCAACACTGTATGGATGACATGGTTGTTCGCTTAGATCCCTGTGAATTTGGTTTTGACGTGTTAGAAGATGATTTGGTGCAAGAAAAGAACTTAAAAAATAACCCGATGACTTTGTTGGGGCATGTAGTTGTTTAAAGTGTGCCAAATCCTCATGCATTTGTAGAGAAAATGAATTAACCTGTTTCTCCTTCTGTAAGTGTAAGAGTGTTGAGGGGTCAGATTCATCTTTCAAAAATCCGTTTTAGATAAAATATAAACATGTTTGTAATATTATCACTGTTCAATATTGATTTTTATGATAACATAAATATCACTATATCAATATATAACCTATTTAGTAAAAATATCGAGGAATCTTTTTGTATTAATAAAGAAATAATAACAATAAAACAAAAAAAATAGTTAATAAAGGATTACTATCCACCTTATAAATAGTGATTACAACATATTAACTTCCATGCAAATCGGTCAAGTATTAACAGAGATATAGGCAGTCTTGTGATCGAGCGGCCGCCATTTTTAATGACGTCATAGCGGCAAAATGTACCAGGTGGTGGATGTCCACTCAAGTCAAAACTACTTTCTAAGACACCTACTAAGTATTCCTGAAAACAAAATCTCCCTACTCAACATTTCCTACAGGAAATAGAGCCAGATTCTGGATTATAACAGAAAATTCATCCGAATTTTTAAACATTTTAACCAGCTGAAGTCACACACTAAATTCCATTATATTTCTTATTATTTTTTTTGTTTAGGTTTATGTATGTAGGATTTAGTTTCGTATTTGAAAATCATATTCTAACTTTTCTTCTCAAAATGTTATTCTTATAGTTTGATATTTGTTGTAGTTTTTTTACACTTAAATAGTGAAACAATGCTCACAACCACATGTACTCACACAGGTGTTATACTTAGGAGTATATCAAAACATGCATCTATTATAACATATGTATCTTTCAAAAGTGGAATAAAATTGATTTGATTTGATTGATATACTTACAAAGTCTATAATATTAACATGATAACTTAAGAAGTTGATCTCAGAAATATTTTTAAAATATGATTCAGCAGTCTACGACTTTATACACAGTATTTTTATATATTAGGAAAATAAATAAACTTGACAATTTATATTAATCGTAATTTAAATAAAAGGCGTATTATATGTCACCAACCAACCTAAAGACGAGATTTAGATGGCAATTTCACTGACGTTTCATTGCAGAGAATTCTGAAGTGAGCAAGATTTATGCAACACTTCTGAGGCTTCTGCAATAGTTGTTTCATTAACGTTACATTCACAACTTGATAAAACCAATTACCAGAAAGTGTTTGAGGGATTGATTTAATTCAGTTCAACACACGGATTTCACGTTAGGTCTGCTTGAAACAGTTTGCCGCACTGTATCATTTAATCTAAGCGAATTAATAGAATCTTATTTGCAATCAAGGAATTAAGGGGCTTAGTCATTTCGTTATATCATATTCAAACGAACAATTGTTAGGAAAATCTAATTTTGTATCCCAACATTTACATTTGAATTTGAATAAAAAATGCGTCTGTTTGTGTTGAATATTTCTGCGTATCTCATGTTTCTCATGTTTAAGAAATTTGAAGTGGGTTGTGTCTCTTTATTATCTTTCTTCCACTTTCTAAACAAGTATTGCATTTTTCGTTCGAATTCAGTCAAGCAATGAGAGTACTCAGATCTTTCGTGTGATATATTGTAAAAATGTAATAAATGTAATATAGTGCAGTGAGTGTAATTAATTTTTCTTTTCTTACTTTTGGAATTTTCTACTTATGTATCCTCTACTAAAAATAAAATCCAATTTACAGTACAGGGTGGACCAAATTAGATGGGATTTAGGGTTTTCTCATTTTTTCCACGGTAATTTGAATACCGAAAATTTTATTAACATTCTACGACAAGAAATAGAGCCCTTTGCAGACAAGGGACTAGTTTATGAATATTAATATCTAGTTAGCTAAGTTAACTTTTATAACTAAAAATTAATTGAGCTAACTGGATATTAATAAACAACAAAGTAGTTTAGATATTGTTCAATTTTTAGGAAGTAATGGTCCTATTTTGTGGCCGGCTAGATCTCCCGATATAAGCCCTGCCGACTTTTGGCTTTGGCGTTATTTAAAAAATATTATACGGGACATGATTTAATGGCAGATAGAGGACACATAGGGTAATCATAATCACCCATAGAGAAAGCTAGTTGGGCCCTCGTTGCTGAAATATAGGGTGTTTTATGTATTTTTGCCAAAATTTCTTTTGATTGTTACTTTCTAAAGGAATGGAATAATAAGTTCATATTTGGCACATATAATACACTAGTGATTCTGAATAAGTGCTTGTAGCACACACAAAAACAAGGTCCGGACATAAAAGTACATAAAAAATGAACAAAATGAGGTATTAATTTTTTTGTCACACTTTTGCCACATTCGAAATTAAATTCCAATAAATAATGCAATATGTGACTTTTGAAAATATCGATGAATGATACGCGCAAAAAATGCTTTCACTATTAAATTAGGCATTTACTTTTTTTCCACAATAATTATTATGTTTTAATCATCGATTTTTATGAATGGGGTAAAGTAAACAAAAAAAAATGTCAGAGGCCACCGAACCAAGAATCTATTTAATTCTTCTTTTTATTTATTAAAAACTAGTAAAACGAAAACATAACTTACTTATTAACAACAACGATAATGGTAACTACTTAACTGCACAAAAATAATGTAAATAAATAATGTAAATAGCAAAATACCAACAATATTTCAACAAGCTATCAGCAGAATAATTATTATACGAAAAACAAACGTTCAGATATTCAGATATTGTTATAAAACGTATTTACAAATTGGAATCATAATTAAATTTTATTAATTGAATTGAATCTGCGGTAGGTTCTTGATGAAACATATTAAATAAAATTAAGAAATTTAAACACTTGGTATTTTGTTTCACTGGTTTTTATTCAGATTTTTCTGACATATGTTTCGGTCTCACGACCATTATCAAAGAGTCTTAATAACTAACCTAAAAGTGACCGCTTACAATATATATGCACATTGTTACCTACAATAAGCTTGGAATGGGATGATAGCTAATTTTAATTTTATTGCAATTGATTAAATTTAATCCTACCTGGTACTAGGAACTTAATTATCTTACTAGGAACTTACTTAATTATAATTTTAATACAGTGTCTAGTACGGGAGTATTTGCAAATTAAATTTTATGTTCAAAATGCCCTCCCCTCAGCTTCAGTACATTTTCCGGTGCGGTTCACGAGATGTACGATTGATCTTATCACATCTGATTGTTTCTAATTTCGTTGCAGTAATCAACAACCCTTTGAATTAACTGATCCCAGTCATTAATGTCCACATTTTTTAAGTGACCTCATAATAAATAATCTACAGAGATGAAATCCAGAAACCTTGCCGGCCATACATGAGGACCTCCCCGACCAATCCATCTGTTTGGATATGTATCAATTAAATGATTTCTAATTTGGTTGGAAAAATGCGGTAGGGCTCCATCATGCTGAAAGAATATACCTCGAATATTTACATATTCTAAAAGATTCGGTAATGTATGTTGTAAAAAAATAAGATAAACGTTACCAGTAGGGTGGAGCGAAAACAATCAATTTAATTTTTTTTTTCAATTTTAAAATGTAATACCGCAAAAAAGTTGTCTTTTGTACCACCTAGTATTGTGGTGAAAATTGGTTGAAATCGGTGAACATCTTCTGCCTCCCCAACGACCTTGAATTTTTGCAATATTTAAAATTTTTGATAATATTATACCGTAAACCGTATACCGTAAAAAATATTTCTGTTGGAGAAATATAAATCTAATATTGAAGGAAAGCTATCCTATGTACTACTTAGTATTGTGGAAAAAGGTGATTAAATTACGTCAACACTATCTGCCTCCCCAACAACATTGAATATTCCCAAATATTACGTTTTTTTTCACGGTATTACCAAGAATCAAATTTCATAGTATACTTCTGTAGCACTAAAATATAACTATATATCTACTTTAGACAATACATACCATACTCAGTTTGTCCTAAATAAGTTTCTCTTCATTTGGTTTCATCAAAACTTATTTAAAAAATGGTAGAAATGGTTTGAAGACGGTATATTATATGTATCAAAAATGAAAAATACTAGTACAAGTAACACAGAAAACTATAATAAATCTATACTTTAGAGTACTACATAGAGTATTTCCTTAAATATTTTACTTCCTCAGGACGTATTCTGATTTCGTGTTAAAGCAAGGCATGCTTTTCCTGGAATCAACCCGCGCTCTTATGAAACCATCCCTTGCGTCGACACCGCAAACTGCTGCAGAAGCTTCTGTGACAAGCTTTACACATCGTTCAACACACTGTGTGTGACAAGGATACTTTCCAAAATTTATTGTAAGTACGTCAGGATTGTTAATAAATTCTTGTAGATCTTCATTGGAAATACGGGATGTAATAGGTGGTTCTGTTAGCTCACATTCTTGCCAGTTGATAAGTTGAAAGTACTCGCTTGCTTCAAAATTCAGAGGAGATATTTTGAACACCCTAACGTTCTTGGAGGATGCAAGTGCGGATAAACTTCTTGCCTTTAGAATACGGCGAAGCCCAAGTTCTCGGATATGGATCCTGTCGTCCGATATCATACTGAGAAGAATATTTTCGTGGTGACCGAAGAATCCATTTCGTTGAATTACAGCGTCAACAATATCTCTCAATTCCTTGTCCAGGTAGCGAGACAACTGTATGGTAAGCAATAGGTGTTTTGCACCACTTTTACATGTTGGGTAGGATTTTATATTAAACCACATGGGAGCGTATACTTTCATAATATATTCTGTCAGCGTGTTCAAACTTGGCGATGGATTTTTGCTGCAAATATACAGTCGAAGAAGGCGATTGGCCGTTGTGACCCACCTCGAGTGCGCTAGTTTTCCTGGATTCCGATTTGAAAGACTGGTATTACACTGGCCACTAGCAATAGCTTGACACATTTCAAACAGATATTTCTGATCCGTACTAAGTTCCTTTATAATATCTTCGGGCATTGAGGGCAAATTGCCCTTAATAGGTTTGAACTCAACTATCGGCAGCTTCTCACAATTCTCCAACTGCTTGCCAATAGGGCCTGCAAATCCACGACGCCCGGAAGTGTCGCCATCTAAATGGATAAAGAGATGCCGAAGAGGAAGTTCATTTGTGTGTAGCATACACACAAACCAGTGAAGAGGTTTTCGAAAGTGTTCTTCCAGTAGTCTTATTATACCGCCTTTAATGCCAGTATTCACAACGGTTCCATCACAGCCAACAGCTTCCAGATCTTTAGTCGCAATCGCATTTTCTTCTAACAACCGTACGATACTTGTTTTGATACTTTGGGATGTACCAGAGGACGGTGAAACATGTCCGATGTACTTACATTCTGGCTCTTGTACCAAAGTTATGTGTTCTTCCACAACCGTTTGTCGATGAAATTTGTTTCCCTTTTTTACTTGGACTAGGGTTTTATCTCTACGCCCGTCGAAATACAGACCATGTGAGCTTATTTCAGAAAGTTCTTGCAGCTGGAGAGTAGAACGGCTTTTTTTCCTTTCTCTTCTGACTTTACTTCTATCAATAACTTTAGAAGGGTCTTCAGGTGTTACTATTCCAATGTCATGTAAAACGGCGGATGCAAGAGCAGCTGCAGATCTATCCGATATGCCGTGTCTGTCGCATGTTTTTGCAAAAGCCGTGAGTTGAATTCGCATTTGCTGGTTTTTTTCGACGTCGGTGGAAGTTGAAGGTCCAGGAACTGCTTCCAGGAATTTAATTTCGCTGTCAGACCAATTATTTGACTCTGAAGTGGAAGACGAGTCACAGTCAAATAAAGCTTTTGAATCGACGGTTTCTTTTGCGGAATGCATTAGGTAGTTAACATTTCGAGATACTTCTTTCTCTTGTCTTTGTTCTTTCTGCTTGAGTTGTTTTGTTTTTTTCACATCGACGCTGCTTACTGTCATTTTTCTCGGTCCTCTTTGATCTAATAGGAACTTTTGTTCGTCAAGAGGCACTTTGCGGGATTTTTCACAAATGCAAGTAGAAGATAAATCACATTTGCACGCTGCGATATCAAAAAGAGTGATTTTACTTTCCTCTTTGAAACACTGAATCTTGGACTTGTAAGTTTCACTGTTTTGTCTGCTCTTAAATGGCTTCATAAGTTTCATGTATTTGGCATGGTATGCTTCCAAAAGCTGTAAAACTCTGTTATGGGAAACTATAGGAATAGATGCTTTATGCCAAATTTGTTCTAACTTAACTGCCACTTCCTCGGATATTTCAGAAAATGTGGGCTCTTTTTTGGTAACTTTCTTATTAAACCTAATCCACGCACAAAATTTCATGACTTGTTCATAAGTTGGCAACACATTTTCAGGTAGTTCCGACGGTTGTCCGAACACGGGGCAGCTCACGGCACATCTTGTTTTCACTCCTGATGGTCCTGGTGATAGGATATTAACTGCTTTCGCCATTCTTAAACACGTAAATAATTAAAAATACAAACACAGCACGCATTAACAACACGAAACCACTGGACGGCACTAATATCTGGCGTAGACTGAAGCAAAGCGGTGGAAGCACGTCGCAGACTCGCACAGACAAGTCTAAATAAATTAACGCGTGTGCAAACGCGCTTGGTCAGTTGGTCACCTAGCTAGATAATTTGAATTTAGTGTAATATATATTAACCTTTTAATTATGTGAAATACACATTTTTTTGATAAATTTAAAGACGTTGGGGAGGCCAAAGAAGTTATCAGGATTCAAAGATATTTTACCCAGTTAATAAGTAATGTACCAGGTTACTTTTGGGCGGTATTAGATCAAGTTACTGTAACTTTTGTTTATCAAAAAAAATATATTATGTGTAACTAAAAATCGGACATTTAAAAAAAATGAAGACCGCTGGGGAGGCAGAAAAAAACTTTAGAAATTAAAAAGGAAAAAAATGGAAATACTAACAAATAACACAGGCAACTTTTGCGCGCTATTAGATTTAAAATTTCCAACTCTCACTTTTTCACTCCACCCTAGTTACCAGTTAGTGTACCTTCAAAAAAATGTGGTCCTAACAAGTGACTGCCTGCAAGGCTAACCAAACATTGATAGAGAATCTATGTTGTGAACAGCATTCACGTTTTGCATGTGGGTTTGACTGAGCCCACATGTGAGCATTTCTAGAATTATTGATACGCCTCGTCTGTGAATAAAGTTCTGTAAATTACTCGTCGATTTTCATATACCCAACGACAAAAAGTCCGGCGATTGACTTCAACGCCTGGTGCAAGACTTTGTACTAATTGAATATGGTACGGGTAAACATGTTCTTTTTTCAATATCCTCCATATCCTAGTGTAAGGAACACCAATCACAGAACGAATTTTTCGGGTACTTAGACTTGAATTTTGATTAACCATATGTAAAATATTATTTCCTAAATTTACTTCTTGCCTTATGTTGCGTTCCGTAACTGCAGCTGTAGGAAACTTGCCATGTTCTCTGGAATAGTGGAAAAGTTTTCAGCCCGTCGCCTGTTAGGAAACCGTTAGGAAACCGTCTTTGATATTCCCTCTCTGCTGCGCCGCCATTTTCGTTACAATATCTATAGGTCAAAATTTTGTCAGCATATTCTTCGTTTGAAAATTGGTACGACATTTTTGGAATACTAAATAAATAATTGTATTAAATAGCGAAAACTATTAAAAAACTTATTAACAAATAATATGACGCTACTATTATCAATAGTGACAACTTTAAACAATGACTTTAAACGTTAAACAAGCTAAAAACGTACTCTTCGCCAATTTACTGAGCTTTTTATATATAATTGTTACACATTCTATAGAATACTCTTCTCAGTTTTCTTGTAAATAATGTTAGTTTTTGGACATCCTAAATTTTGTGATACCATCTTTGTTGTGAAAAAAATTGTATGAAAAAAAAATGAAAAAAAAATATCCAACCTCGGGGATTCGAACACGGGACGTTTGGATTGCAATCAATCAATCAATAAACAATTTATTAACAGTTTTTATACATTTATGCGCCTCACCGGATCCTAGCCCGGAGCCAGCCAGACAACCACGGCGAACATCGCCGAGGTGGGTGTGAGGCTGGGCGGAGTAGGTCTGGTTCGGCTTGGAAGTAAATTTGAGGGGGGTAGAATCTCCTGTCTGCCACGTGCAGACTTAAAAGCTAGATTACAATTTTTATGTGTCCACATGGACCTAAAAGTAGCTTAAAAATAAATACAACACTGAGAACACTAAAATCGTAGGCGAGCGCACTTCGTAATTTTGATTGTTGATACGGGAAACACAACTAAACGAAAAAACCCGTTCGAACAAATGACGACCTTGTGGTCTGATCGCCGACAAGGAAGGTAGGGTGGAAATAAAATTGTGGTTTAAAAAATTAAGATTTAGGTAAGTTTTCGGCCTAGAGGGGATTTAGAGAGACAAAAAGGAACAAAAACAACAAAAAAAGATAAAAGTACAAAATTGTACAAGCATAAATGGATTGCAACGCAAAGCTTCAGCCGCTGCGCCACCACCTATTGCTACGAAAATTGATTGTCTGTGATATATATCTTTCGACATTCATACATATTTCACTTCTATGAAATATTAGTAAACTTCATAAATAAAAAAAAAATTATTATGGAAATAATATCTCGCAAGATTTCCATTTTAGTACAAGCCACAAAAATTAAGAGAATTTTTTTTTTAATTAAATAATTAATAACTTTTTTATTTACTGATCGATTTTCTTCAAAAACAATAGGGTTCTTCCTCTAGCTAACACTAACTTACTTTCTAAATTTCAATACAATCGGACTTTTCTTTCTTAAGTTATCGTGCTTACAAGAAACGTGACGGACGGACAGACGGACAGACGTACATTTTGAAAGATGTTCAGAATTCGTTCACTAACACAATGATTTTTTCTCTACGAGCGATATTTACGATTTTAGAAATGTGCCGATCAAATACAATATACTCTTCGTTTTTGCGAAGAGTATAATAAGTTAGTTGTCCCTATTGATAAATGCGTTTTATGACAATATCTGCATTTTTTGTTTTTCATACAGTTATTCTGTTGATAGTTTGGTTATAACGTGCTATATTGATATGCAACTTTGTTGCTACCGTTCTTTTTGTTGTTAATAGGTATGTTATGTTGATGTTTTAGTTCTTAATAAATGAGAGGAATGAAATAGATTCTTGGTTCTTTATTCTATTTGTTTTACCCCCTCCGTAAAAATTGGCAATAAAAACATAATTATTATTGCTGAAAAAAAAAGTAAATGCCTAATTTAATTGTAGAAGCATTTCTTGCGCATAACATTCATCGATATTTTCTAAAGTCTCATATTGCGTTAAGTAGTGGAATTTATTTAGAATGCAGCAAAAGTGTGGCAAAAAAATTACACAAGCCATTTTGTTCAGTTTTTTATGTACTTTTCGAACTTAACATCGAAATTTTAAAGAAACATATACAGGGTATTGTTTGCTTGAAGAACAACAAAAACATTTTTTTCCGAGTCCGGACCTGGATTTTTTTTGTGTGTTATACAAGTACTTATTCAGGACCACTAGTGTATTATATGTGCCAAATATGAACGTATTATTCCATTTCTTTACAAAGTAACAACCAAAAGAAATTTTGGCAAAAATACATAAAACACCCTGTATTTCAGCAACGAGTGCCCAATTAGCTTTTTCTATGGGTGATTATGATTACCTCCAGTGTCCTCTGTCTGTCATTAAAGCACGTCCATGTCCTCGTGAAACACCCTGTATATAGAAAACGATCTATTAACATAGAAGAATTTGAAAACAAAGCATTAGCTGCTTTTCGAACAATAACTCCTGTCATGATTGGAAATGCAACAAATGCTGTAAGGAGAAGGTGTCAAAAATGCACAGATGTTAATGGAAGACAATTCGAACATTTATTGTAGTTTAGTCTTTCCCCTTTTTGGGCAAAATTATTTTATATTATAAGAAGTGTTGTTGTTATAGTTTTCCATGGCCTCCTCACAAATATATTAAATTTTTCGAAAATGGACCACTTTCTCTAGAGATAAATATGACATACGATATACCTTTGGATAGCTAATTTAGGTTGCGATCGAATAATGAAATAATTTACAGGGTGTTCTATTTAAAAAACACAATTTATGTATATATCTCGAAAACTGAGGCATGCATAATTTTCTTTTTATCAGCAACTGATTTTACTCAAAAAAGTGCCTAAAGAATGTGTTACTCGATTTTGGATTCCATACATGGTAACTGAGATATAGAGGTTATTCAAAAATGCCAATTTTTCCAAAACGCTCTGTAACTCGGTAGTTGAAAAAGATAGATGATCGGGGTTTGCACTATTCTGCCATCATATGCAAAAACGCAGTAACTCTGATTAGGTTGAAGCTGAGAAAAACAGCGAAAACTATAAAATTTAACGCCAATATTTAGGAATATTTTATGGTGTTTTGGCATAGTTAACCTGTGGAATAATGTGTCATGAACACTAGGTTGTCAATAAGTCGTTTTCTTAAAATTTTAGAGTTTAGAGAGTTTAGTTTTTGCGTATGATGGCAGCATTGTTTGTTTCTCGAAAATCGAGCTCAGGACACCTATATTGGTCTTTGTCTATCTGCCATAGTTTTAGAAAAAACCTCAAATCCCATCTAATTCGGTCCACCCTGTACATTATAGGAAAGCAACCTCTATGAATATTTATATTATGTCATACGAATATTTGGAGGGTATTTCTCTACAAACCATATGAACAGGAATCAAAATAATAATTTAGTTGACGAAAAATATTATTTTGGGTATTCAGCAGATATCTTTCAAGCAAACCATTTGTTCTTTTCATATACTATTGATGCGAGTCTGATCATGCTAGTATAGTAAGCGAAGTAGATATAAGATCATTGTCTTATTGCCGACCGTTTGTACTCGCCGGCTAATTCCTTTGTCGGCATACCCGGCGCGCATAAACGTAATTTGCAGACGCATAAGGCATCGCCAAAATGATTCGGTAATATTCGGACATAATCGTCACCGGCTTATATGTCTCACTGCTTATTGGTAAAGTGGGGTCGTAGGATGTGCACAGAAAAGTCTCAAGCGTCTGCAATTAACTGATAGTTTTATAGCTTATCTTTTCCCAATTATGTCAATATAACAAACACATGAAATTTTACAAGAATGGTATTTTAATTCATATCTTTATCTCTAAAAGTAAAAAATCTAGAGGTGTTTAAAACTGTTGCAAAATAAAATAAACACACAACCCAGCCTGCAAATGTAGTAAACTGCAGACGTACTAGGATAACTACGTCTGCACTTTACTCTTGTTTTCATTGGTCCTATTATTCTTAAAAAGACGAAGGGGTCAGCTATGCCTTATGTGTCTGCAGATTACGTATATGCACCCGGCGCTTTTGATATTTGATAATAGTAATTCTCTTATATCTATTGCGTCTACCATATAATAATAAGAAACCTCCCTTATCAGACGTATTATCAAGTATCTCTAGCCCTACTTAGAGGATACTCCACCACAAAGAAACATTGATTACATTTCAAAGCCAAGTTATTAAAAGATTTATTTTTAAATATTTAGTGGACGTTTTCGAAACGTAATTTGATTATTTTTTCAAAGTTTTAATATAGATCTGTTATATGTGATATGTTTATTAAATATACAGAAATAACACTGTGTTTACATCATATTCATAGATGCTTACTACGGATACAGTATAAATTGGTAATCGGCAAAAATTTTAACCAGGGGGGGGGGCAGCCAGCAATGAAAGGAAGATAAAAAAAATCGACAATAATATTACCAAATAAAGATATATATGCATTAGTGCGACAGCAAATGTGATTTCATGTGCTGCTTAGTGTCATAAGTAAACAGTCAATTTTGTTTAATATTTTGGTTCTTCTGGAATGTACAAGTTGATGGCCATCAGGAAATTGTGACTGATTAGTGGAATACCCCACCATCATAATTACACTAGTAACGAAGGTTATTTTTTTCCTTATCCATGTGTCAAAGATCAAAATCATTAAAGCTGCTTAGAAATGGTAACATATTTTCACTTTTCTCCCACTCTCACCACATTTGAGCCAAGATCAATTTTATGAGTTTACCTCATTAGGTGATCGTTGTGAACACACATACAAAATTTTTTCAAAGTTTAACTCGTGGCTTAGGCTCTAGGAGTCACCACGAAAGACAGACGACAGACATTTTTTTTGGAGTCTCGAAAACGTTAAAATTTATCAAAAAAATCCGCATTCTAATTTTTGCACTAACGCAAAAATTTTCCTGTACCGAGTGGCCACGTGTCAATGTACGCCCTTATTTTTTTTATTGTTTTTGAATTTAAAAATTTCGTTTTCGGTACACATAAATTAGACAAAAGTTAGCTACCTTTAGACTAAGACCATCTTTTTTTTTTAATAAATAGAATGTCTATATTTTTTGATGGTTTCTCATTAAGCATAAAGTTTTAAATGCAACAGTTCTTTCTGATTTAAAAAATTTCAAAAAATAAGTGAGATACGAACAATTTTTAATTTTTTTCAAAATGGCCACGTCAGTTGAACGCGACGTAAGAAAATTACTAAGTAGGCTATGGAAATTACTAGTAGCATTGTCGACTTGTCTATAAAAAACAAAGTAGTTATTTGAATTACTGACGACTATTTTTACGTTTTTCTCAAAAGTCGTAATTTCATTTTCATTTCCATAGAGTTCCAATAGAAAATTTTTTAACGGGACCGTGATATTTTTTTTATTAATCAGAGATAATGATTTATAAACTTTAATTTTTTTTTAACGATATCCTTTGTAATAATAAATGTATTTTTAAAAGAGAAAAACAAATTAAATAAGAAATAATTTTACTAAAACGTAACAACCATAAATAAATAAAATAACAAAATTATTTAAAACCTAAATTATAATAAAATAAACAAAAACAACATTGTCTTGAAGGATGAGGAAAAACGGACAAAATATCGAGAGTTGCTCTTCGAACTCCGCAGCTGTATCCACCAAGCTTCTTAATTTTTTTATTACGTTTTGTATTTGTAGATTCCACCGAAAATGTCTGTCTATAATTACGCCTAGGTATTTAACATATTCTGATTCCAAAATTTTTAAATCCCCATTAATTATTAAAGGTCCTAAATCAGGTAGGTGTATATTATATGATGTAAACATCATATAGGTCGTTTTTTTTTAAATTTACCGTTAATTTATTATAGTCAAACTCATCTTTTATTTTTTTAAATTCATATTTCGTGGTATCTTTTACTTCAGCCCAACTATAGCTTTAGGTATACAGAACTGCTGTATCATCAGCAAAACTGATGATTTTTTCAGAACTAACAGTATTGGTAAGCAGACTGTTTATATACAGGGAAAAAAGAATTGGTTCTAAAACAGCTCCTTGTGGGAACCATATATCACCGTTTGGAGGTCACTAGTCACATCGTCTATTTTAACTAGTTGTGTTCTGTCAGTAAATAACTTTTAAGTAAAGTAAATATATTGCCTCTCAGATCATAGTTATGTAGCTTGTCTAGTAATCGTCTGTGACATACGGTGTCAAACGTTTAGCGAGGTCTACAAATATGCAAAGACACGGTGTTTTCTCATCTAAGTCGGAATATATAGATTTGGTTAAAGCAGCTATTGCGTCTTCTGTGCTTTTGTGTTCTTGAAATCCAAATTGGTTATCAGAGATTATTTTAAATTTTTTTAAGAACTGCACTATACGATATTTTATGATTTTTTCAAATATTTTAGCTATATTTGTAATCACCGAGATTGGTCTATAATTAACAACTTCAATGTTGCTGTCTCCTTTATACATCAATCCTATTTTCAGTAATTTTGGAAAGTAGACTAATTCGAAAGATTTGTTTATAATGTATGCTAAGGGATCGGAAATTTCATTTTGTATTTGTTTTAACACTTCAGCCCGTATATTGCCAATTCCCGGTGCCTTATTTGGTTTTAATGATACAATTATTTGCTTAATTTCTTCTACATCGGTGGGATATAACTGCATTGAATTTTGTAACGTTGGTGTAATTTCCTCATAATTCTCTGGGCTATTTATTTTATTTGCATATTTTTCACCTAATTGTGTGTAGTATTTTACAAGCAAATTTGCAATATCTTTTTTACTTTCCAGTACTACAAAAATTGTTCCAACTCTTTACCGTTTTGATTAATACACAAAGTAGCGCGACCTAGTGTGCACGTCTAACATTCTGTAGTTGCTGATGTATTATTTGTGCAATTTCGTATCTAACTCTCTCTTCCAGGTTTTGGCATGTGATTAGAGGAGTCGCGTAGACTCTATTCTTCAAATGCGCCCAAATAAAAAAAATCGACTGGGGTAAAGTCAGGAAACCTTGCAGGCCATCTGACTGGACCACCTGGCCCCAATCCAACGATATGAGAAACCAATTCATTTAGGTAATCCTTATAATAGCAATATGTGGTCTAGCCCCGCCTTGTTAGAAGTGAATCTCGTCAATATTGGTATTGGGAATTTGAATAATCTGTGGAATTAATATATTATGGATAAATTCTAAATATCTTAGTCCAGTTAAATTTTCGTTAAATATGTCTAGATCTATGATATGGTCGCCCAGTACGCCTAACCAAACATTGAAGCCAAACAGCCCCTGTCTCATAATATGACAATTTCCAATTACCCAATATCGAACACCGATCCGATTAAATAACCCAAGGTTTATAACTCTCGATTTACCAGATAAAAAAATGTTTGTGATAAAATTCTCATTTCTTAGTTGGCGGAACTATAAGCAATTACAAAATGTTATTCTCCGTTAATAATCATTCCCATATAAAAATGTATGCAATTAATATTTATAAGAACAATAGCCGAGTATCTTTAAAATTTTCCTGGATGATTTCTTGGAAACTGGTAATTCATGTTCAATTTGTCTTATCGAAATAGTTGTGTTGACATGCACTAAAGCTAATACATTAATTTATGCTTTTTAATCCACAATAAATCTTTCTTGATTTTCAGGAAGGTTCAGTTCAAAATTGGTGCTCCAACCCCTCGGAGGTTGTCTTCTTGCTGGATATCTCTGCCCATACAAAGTTTGTGCTTTAGTTGCATTACGTTAAGTCTCTCCAGAAGTAATTAACATGTCAACTTTCTCATCTCTTGAATATTTTTCAGCCATTTTATATGAACTTACTTGTTTATAACAGATTCAATACACTTAGATACTTCAGATAATCAGTGAGTGATGCTGTTGCGAATGTCTGTCATTTTCATAGCTATCTGCAATTTTGAATTTAAATGTAGATTATGTATGATTATGTAGATTATTAAAATTATCTGTTTGGCGTTTGCCTTTTAAAAATACTTTTATTATTATGAAAGATATCGTTAAGAAATCATTGGCGAAAAAATTAAAGTTTATGAATTATTACTTCTGATTAATAAAAGAAAATAACACGATCCCATTATGAAATTTTCCATAGCACCCATACGGAAATGAAAATGAAAATAAAATTCTAATTCTAATGAAAAACCTAAAAATACTCGTACCTGTCAGTAATACAAATAACTATTTTGTTCTTTATTAACAGTCTACAACCTTACTAATAATTTCCATAGCCTACTTAGTAATTTTCATCTTACGCGGGCATTTTGAAAAAAAAAATAAAAATTGTTCCTATCTCATTTATTTTTTGGAATTTTTTAAATTGGAAAAACTTAGAATTTTATGTTCAATAAGATATCATCAGAAAAATATAGTCATTCTATTTAAGAAAAAAAGTTGATGCCACTTCCGGTTGAACAGGAAGTGTTATTTTCATTCTTGTTGGTCTAAAGATAGCCCACTTTTGACTAATTTATGTGTACCAAAAACGAAATTTTTGAATTAAAAAACAACTAAAGAATTGGGGCCATCTGGTATACTTCTTCTATGGGAAATTAAAGAGAAGCGCCTTCAAAAGTTGAATAATTGATAAAAATAATTATAGGAAAATTGCTCTTATAAAGAGTATATATGTTAGATAAATTTACGAACTATATTAAAAATAGCATATAAGGTTTTCAGAATCTGTATATTAATTTTTTTTTTATAACTTAAACATTCATAACAATAGAAAGTTAAGTTAGCGAAAGCGATTTTCTCATACTACTTTGACACTAAGGGACAGTAAAGATGAAAATATAAAGAAAAAGAATTGAAAAGAAAATTTTTGGTATCCATATATTTAGATCTTTGAAACGATACAAAACTTGCCTCGAGCAAAAATGTTGTTCTTTTTTAACTCCTATATTTTGACCCACAAAACGGCGTCGAAAAATATTTTCGGTGCATCGACGCCTGAGCTGCGTACGGAACACCAAATTCTAACTACGTATGGACAGACGAATACACATTCTATAAGTGTCACTAAAATGATAAAGACTAGAAATGTGGCTATTTTATTCACGAGAGACAGCATTTTTAATAATTAAACTGAAGAGATTGGAACACAAATGGATATACTAAATATTTTTCGCTATCTATTTTATGCATAAATTAATATTCAATTTCAATAAAGTTGGATGTGTCATATTATCGTGTAAATGAAAAGTTAATGAAACCCTTTAAAACTGGATTGAGATTACAATTAAGCATTAATCAAAGGAAATGTGGGGATTAAAGCAAAGAAAAATAGAGTCGAGTTCAATTTAAATAAACTTTTCATAAATATCCCTAAACGACTTTACCTATTACAGTAAAGTGGAATTGGAATGAAAAGATATGGAGAAACTTGAAGTTTCTTCAAATTCTACTATAATTCCAGTAATAAATTATTGTAGATGGGTTGGTACTATGTATGCACTGCACATACAAAGCAGGCAATTTTCTTTCTCTATCCTATACAGGATGATCAAACTCAGCACTTCAGGATCATTACTTGAAAGGGTTGTAAAATGTAATTTAAGATACCGAAATAATCGACTGAAATTCAATTTTAAACTGTTCTTGATACATTACTGTGACACTATCAAACAGGATATAGCTTTGGTAAGAGTATCAGCTTGGACCGGGTGATGGCATAATGTCACACACTGAAAATTTTTAATTCAATCTGCTAACAGCCACTTAAAGCGACGAACCGAAATATAATGATACCAGTCATGATCCTCGGGTCGATGACCGGCCAAAAATACTTCGAAAATCAAGACCTAGGAAGCTAAAACTTTGCAAGAAGGTAGTCCTTACTCCAAAGTGGCGTTGAGTAGATTAATCACCGGACGCTTCCCTGGAGGTTGAGCTACCACCCCCTCCCCCGATTTACCACTAATACGTAATAAAATAAAAAACGGTATTTTCTGGATTTGTTAAAATTATGCCTTAATTTTGTTCTTCTGGAAAATCGTTATATAAGTGTAAGGAGACGTCCTCTTTTTGTTATATAGGGCCAAATCAGTAATAAAAATAATGTTCTGAATGCGTTCTATTCGGATATTTTTATTACCACCCACTTTGTGTAATGACCTTTCAACTAACATAATACTATATATTTCTTTGAAGAGGAAAAGCTTCTGTAGTAAATAAAAATTATTTTTTTTTACACTTTCCTTTGTTTCGCTTTCATGTTACCCACTTGATTTTGTATGACAAAAATACGTAAACCCTTATACCTTAGAGTAAAATATAACCAATATATTTTAAAAAGCAACGAGACAAGTTGTTTATAATATGATCTAGCTTTCTACTGAAGATGCCAGTTTACGTAAAAAAAGCAGTATAATCAGAGCCTATGCGACTAATAGTACGGGCGCCAACGACACTATTTCTTCAAAGATATGTTTAAAATTAATTTCTTATTACTACCACATCCAGAGGAAGAATACCGACAACAAATTTTAAAAAAAATTGATTGTGCAAATAAACTTATATTGTCATGAAACGTCGAAATTTTAAATTTGAGCCAAAAAAATAATCTATCTGTCTGTCGGTCTGACTGTCTAACTTTTTTGTGCGCACGATTACTCTGGAACCGTTAAAGGTATTGACTTCAAATTTGGTACACGTATGTATTTTAACGAGGTATGGAAATAAATTATATTTTCATCTTATTCTGTTGAAGGGTTGGGATAAATAAAAATAGGTAAATCAGGCAAAAGTCCATAAAATTGATATTTAGTATATACAAGAGAAGGTAATGTCTCAAAAAAAATTTTGATATTAACTATTACTACCCCACCCCAATATAATAGGGGGTGAAAAAAAATGTGATTTAGTGTGTGTACAAGAACCAAAGACCTCAAAATATTTTTTTACTTCATCCACCCCCACTACCATCCCCCTATCGCCACCCCCACCCCCCTACCGATGTGGGATATCGTTTTATGAGTATATTATTAAAGTTCCATAAACAATTATATCCACATACAAATTATTTTTCGTTGTGAGAGACTTAGATAGAAAACGTGGATGTGGAAGCAGTGATTGCTTGGACAGCGGTTTTTTGTGTTACAGTTAGACTGTGTTTTCACAAAATCGGCCTCTGCAGGCGCATCAGTGGAGCAATGTCTAACAGAATTATGTAAGCGCCTACCAAAGCCATGTTCCGTTAAATGGCCGGCTGCATAAGTTTCTTGACAATTTCAGGTAATAAACTACTGGCAAATAAAAATCCGCATTAAACATTTGTGTCAATTGACTTTCTTTTATTACAAATTTATTTTAATGGCAGGAATACGCCTCACCCCACACTGGGCCAAATTGTAATACTAGCGGCGTAAGGGTTCAATCTAGAAAGCCTGAAATTCAAAATATTCGTATTTTGAGAAGTGGCTAACTCATCCAATAAATAACTGTATAAAAAAAAACGCTGCTGCAAGTGGCTGGAATCTCCCCACCCGATGGATCTTTGAAGCCGAAAAGAGCACAAAATATTAACGATATCGTTTAATTATATTTATTAAGTTGAAATATTTTTTTCATATTAGAAAAAAATAATCTTGAGATCCATAGGATTTGAACCTACGAACATCAATTTTAAAATTTATAGTCTCGTCCAAAAGCAAAAAGCAAAAACAGTTTTATTTTAAATTAGGCATGTACAAATATGCGCCTCCCGGAACCTGGCCCAGAGCCAGCCAGACAACGACGGCGCGTAGCGATGTGGTGAATGTATGGCTGGGTAGGGGCAGGTCCGATAGAGGGTTAGTGCTCCTGTTTAGAAATAAAACTTAAAACTAACAATAACTTTTTACATAATATACAAATGTACTTATAACTAATTAATATGTAACACCGAAATTTGTATTCTTGCGCGCGCACAAGCACTAAAAAATTTTTGATTGATGGTACGGGAAAAAACTCAATGAAAAAGCCCGTTCGAAGCAATTCCACCCTGGCGGTCTTCCTGCCAAGATGTGGTGGAGTGAAAGTTAGAGGTTACTTCAGGTTGTAAAATATATGATACACTGAAACCAAATCTAAAAAATGCTTGTGTGATATATAGTTGAAATCAAAATTTTATCTACTTTTCAATGGTTCGATTACAAATTTTAGGTTAGTATAAAATAAACAACTTGTGCCAGAACGGAACTAAACGTAATCCGATCTCAACCAAAACCTCTTCAGATTTTCTGGAGCACTAAAGAAACCCTTGTGCAAAGTTTCATTCAAATCCGTTTAGTAGTTTCGCCGCTATCGTGCTAACACACATATACACACACATACATTTTTCAAAAACCACTTTTTTGGGGTCCTGGGACCTCAAAACGTAAAGATGTGCTGTTATCTCAATTTTCGATCTTGGACCAATTTTAGTAACCTCCCACAATTTTGTTGGGAGGATAGAAATTGCGAAAAAGTCAGGATCATGAAAGGGGAACGAAATATTTTAAATAAATACTTTGTACATTGACGGCTTAGGTATTCAATAAAAGTATATATTTTAAGAAATAGTATATTATTCAACGAGCGGTAATGTGATAATGATGAATTATAACACTCGCCTTCGGCTCGTGCTGTAAACTTCATCTGCGTGAGTTATTACAATTACTGCAAGTTGAATACTGTACTTTATCTACGATTATAACAATAAATATTAAATTGAGAAAATTTTGTTTAAATTACTCAGTTTGTTTATTATAAAATTAACTATAAAATTTAATTTTTGTATTATATT
This sequence comes from Rutpela maculata, assembly GCA_936432065.2. Taxonomy (NCBI): domain Eukaryota; kingdom Metazoa; phylum Arthropoda; class Insecta; order Coleoptera; family Cerambycidae; genus Rutpela; species Rutpela maculata. Next base: position 30,047,722 of record OW386291.2, on the reverse strand, counting down.
TGTTGTCTTCAAAGATTTAGCCACATTTAAGTGGAGGTAGAATGTGAATTTTAATCGAAATAGTGCATAAACTGCTTGTAGACAAAAAATCAGCTTTGTAGATTAATATTCCGCGGCAGAAAATGCAACATTTCTCCGCGAACTGCAATAGCCCGGAGCGCATATTAAGTCAAAAGTTTTTTATGTTAAAAAAAAATTAGAAAAGCGTCGAAAAGCTTAATCAATTCTCTTTACATCAGTTGTCTACAAATATTTCGAAAAAAAAAAACGATAAATCGAGATATTTGAGGGAATGTAGGAAATTAGACGTTTTCCTACAGAGTGTATGTAAATCTTAAAAAAAAACAATTTTTCTCAGAAACCTTTGTTTGGAAGGGCCAGGATTAACGGAGCCTCAAAGGAGTATATGATATTAAGTGAACATCGTATATGAGATCGATTTCAGTTAATTACCGATTAATTATGGTGACAAAATGGAGAAATTTTACCGAAAATGAAAAGTCCCAAATCCCGCTCCCTCTAATTCCTTCATTTTTGTTGGAATTCAAAAAATAAAAAAAGGAGTTTTAACAAAGTTAATTCTAATTGAATTAACTAGAGTAGTCTTTTGGCGTAAGAGCCAAGATTAAGAAGTTGCCAACTGTAGAAGCTCAAAATTTGCGATTTTTTGCCGTATATGGCCAACATTTCAATAGTTACCTCGGAAACGAAAAAAAAAAAAACTTCTGATGGTAGCAAAAGATTCGTAGTGGAAAATACTCGTTTGACCTTGTTTTTTATTTCGAGCTAACTCCCACCATTTCGGAGAAAAATAGCAAAAAAACAGCTTGCATTTGGGAGCCGAAAAAATTGCAAAAACATGCAATCTTGAAATATTGAAATTTCACCAGCCGCCACTGTTGGCCTTAAGAACTTCAAACAATTCTCTGCGCTTAATGGTGATACGCCTACCTAAAACAATATTTTTATAAATGTTTTACCAGTCGCTCTATTTAAAATTTAAATTTTCTTAAAGTACACATATTAATTTACTTTATATAAACTTGATCTCCTATGCATGTATAATAATAATATGATCAATAAAGATACATACCTTGAGGGACAGCTGCCATGATAATACTTCCCAGTACCTTTCTAATTAAATCGACAGATCTCCTGACAGTGAACATTAACTTGGGCTTAATTTTAACCAATGTTGCGCGCGACTACTGGTTAAAGAGGATTAACAACGAATAAGGAATTTCTGTAAAAAAAACTAAGCACTATTTTACTTTAGCTATCTGTAAACCCATTAACAGTATTGGCTTTGTTTGGCGATTAATCAAAAATTGATTTGTGAGCTCTTAAATGAGTAACCTGGCAAACTCTACGGCGCCGATCTACAATGAAGATGGCATGAAATCATTTTCCATCATACCGTAATCTGGATCTGGATCTAGATCGTTTGGCGAGGGGTGAGCTTGCGACTCACGTGCACTCAGGCCTCATAGGCGGGTCCATTGTGCTGTCCCCGTAAGTGGTGGTATGCTCACCGAGCATCTCATTCCCCAAGCTAACCAACACTAGTGATGTATTTGAGGAGAATGCCAGGTGAGACGCCACCTATGCTGCTCGCCATACTGGGCCAGAAGTCCCCCAGTATGGATCCCCTTTTCGGTGAAAGAATGGGGCAGTGACAGAGCACATACTCGGCAGTCTCGTCATACAGATTACACCCTCTATATTTGGGTTGTCCATGATGCCCAGTGTATGGAGTTGTTTGTTTAGTCTGCACTGTCCTTTTAGTAATCCTACATAAATGCGCAGATTATTCCTGGGCATCTGGAGACAGTGCTTGCCTAGCTTACGACTGGGTATGACCAAAGCCATTCTGGTATATCTGCAGCTGCTCAGACCACTCCAACAGTCCGCGTGGGGTGTGAGAGTATTGTCCTTTAGCAGGGAGCTGTGGATTGAATATGAGAGCGCTATTGCAGGTTCCGTACCATGCAGGGAGGCCTCAGATCCATTGCGGGTTAAAGCGTCCGCTTCTTCGTTACTCCTTCATGTCCTTTCACCCAACGGAGCTGGACACTAATGTTTTGTGTGTAATGTCAATTAGAAACAAAAAATTTCAGCTTTAAATGCGTATAGCATTGACACTTTTTTTACATAATTGAAATGCTGCAACCCAGCATTGTTCGCTGACGAAGTGGCAGGAGTTTGTTTTGTGGTTGAGTTACATTAATATGATCGTAAAAATTAAACGAAGTTTAAAGGAATACAGCAACTAAAAGTACTACTGGCTCCCGTACTATAAAACTTGAATTGTGTTTTCTGCATCTTATGATAATTTTCAATAACACAAAGTGATTCCCGAGGAATGTGCCGTAGTCTAATGGCAGATAGAGCACTTCAAGGCGATTCTAGATCATCAAGAAAAAAAATTTTTGGCCACTGGTTAAGAAGATACAGGGTGTTTTATGCTTTTGGTCTGAAAATTCAAAGAGCTATATCCCTGCAGCGGTTGGATGTAATCGAATGAAATTTACCAGTAGTATTTCTCAATTGGGACTTGTCAGAATGGCCTACTTGGTTATGAAAAATCTAGGGCCGAACTCGGAATAAATCTGCCCTCCTTGTTTTCGACAAAAGAGTACATTTTTCTGTCGCATTTCTGAACAACTATTAGCGGATTCAGAAAGTACATAAAAATGCTATCAGAACAGTGATTCAATTTTGACGGCACACCTAAACCGTTTCGGCGAAAAAATCACAAAACAATTTAGCGCATCACGACTAATACTTTGACCTGGCATTATCAATGGAATAGTTTCATAGAGTCTATTCAAATGCTTCAAATCTATATCCCTTTTAAGACTTTGCTACGTGGCTCCCTCTAGGTTTTCTGGACGGAGTCACGTGGCAGAGAGCGACAGCTGTTATAGTCGTGAGCGGGTCGTGGGATCACTCTGGGTCTAATGGTTTCTTTGTTTTACACAGGTAAACCTAGGAGTGGGCGCCAGCTAATAATCAGAGACTGATTATTAACAAAAAAAAAATTATAAATGGAAGGTAGAATAAAGAAAGGTGTAAAGCCAATAAAAAAAATTTGGTTGTATAAAAATATGTTTACTAAGATCAATAAAAGATTTCACTACTACAAAAAAAAATAATAAATCTTAGATCTAGTAAACGCGTAAATATATATTGATGCTTAAAGTTAATTATTGTATAAATAGAATAATGATGTAGAGAACATATATTTACATTTAACAAGGAATTTAAATAAGAACGATAAAAGGCGTCCTCACAAAAACAAGGGAAAAAAACTACTAACACTAGTTACGCTATTACAACAGTACGTAGACAAAAAAAATTGGTAAAAGATATTGACACAAATGAATGGCAACTATGTCACTTGAGATTTTGTTTATCCAAAACTATATATTTGAAGGTTTGTCCCCCTGCACTTTATGTACCCTGCAAAATCACCCATAGACTAATCTAACCTTAACTGAACACACACTGGCGACAATCAGGTATTATATCTTAAATCCACCCACAATATTAATACAACCCATGAGAATCTGTGCACATTCGATAATTACCCTAGTTTGCAATGAAATAAGTGCTGGGCACAGCAAAATATATTACAATCTAATAATTAGTATGGTTTATAGTCACGATATGCATTTCATACCACTAGTCTGGGGTCCAACAGTACGAAATCGATCTAAATTCCAAGTAACCTGTTCCGACATGACGTACATTTTTCAACTTCAGATTTGCAAAAAGGGTTATATAGGACACCAGAAATGACTTGTCGGATTCTTATCAGCTCTTGCATAACTTCTTAAATGATAAGAAAAGAGACGAAATGATAATTCCTAAAAAAATGTTTTTTAATAAATAACACGTCCTGTAAAAGAAACTATGAGTGCTATCCGTCTAATTTTTTTATAGTATACACTAAAGACATAAGCGCTTGGATGGGGCTCGATGGCACTGTTTAAATATGTTTAGTTTTTTGGGAAAAAAATATGAAATCTGTAACTATAAAATATTGTAGTAAGAATTTCAACATACGAGCAAGTACTTCAATTTTAAATTTTTTGTGTATAAACTATGCTAACAAACATACCCATCATATTGAAAATGTTTTTAAGACAAGAACTAAGTTGATATTGCATATAGTATTCGAGTTGTGAATTTTTAAAATGGGTGCATGATGCGGCGCATGTAATAAAGGAGACAGCTCTCCTAAAATTCATAAAGCGCATGAAAACAGTTTACAGTGGAATTAGCTGGTATGTTTATGTTTACTAGGCGTATGTACTTATGTATATAGTGTGAAGTTATTTGTCTTAACATTTTAACATTATAAAAACTATTTGTGTTTGATTGTTTAAATCGATTGATTATTGTTTGCGGTTCATATTTATTATTTACTAGCTATGCCCGCGGTTACGTTCGCGTGGAATTTTGAAATTGACTAAAAAACTTCTTTATAAACGACGTTTGAGGTAGAATCACCAATCTAGAATATTTCAGAAAACTCACAAATTTTCTGGAATATTCCAGAGTACTCTCGAATTTTCTGGAATATTACAGAAGTTTAATCTTAAAAGTTTATGCCGTGCAAATACGCTTATTGTAGAGATCAAGCTGTATCTCCTGTTCTACTATATACACGTCAACTTTACAAATTTATTATATGTATACGTTTGAAAATTATTAAAAGATAAAATAATTTAATAATAGTATATTACGTAATGAGTGATGTAAGAAGCATATTACGCACGAATGGAAAAGTTACGCGTAGCGGCGAGTGCGTATTTCCATGAGTGCGTAATTGCCTTACAACTCGAATTATGTAGTATACTTTACCTACGATCATATTTATTTAGTTATTTAGTAAAATCTGGATTTGGTTTACTAGTCAACAATATTATTCAACAAATATTATGTGAGTTTTGACAGTGTTTGAAAATTAAGTAGGCGCATTTGTTCTTTGAAACCCCGCGTCAGCGATTTAAGCCACCTATAATTGCGTGTCCCGTGCGTTCTGTTTACCGTGCGATTTGTTTACCGTGCGATTTGTTTACAGTGCGTTTTGTTTACAATACGTAAAATTCAACTTACATAGATAGCAGGTAGTGTGTTTTTTACTATTTACAGTAGTGATCGTAGGTAAAAGTGATTTACGCTCCCTCCCAACGACGCGACGGAAGACGCTTTTCAACAACATGTTGCAAATATTACTTTTTTTTAAACAGTGTTGTGAACCGTCATTCAAATTACTTTTTGCACAAAATTTTGGATGCAGAATTGAAAATCAGGAGCTGGTACCGATAATGTCGACAAAAAAAGTTTATCTGAACTTAAATTAGAAAGTGCAACTGTAAAATAAAATGCGACACAAAATGTTCTTGTGAGTGATATTCAGTTGCGTGCTCGTGTGCTGCTTTTCCTGAAAATTGTTTTAAGGGAAAAAGCAATATGCATCATTTTATAATGATAGTGATTCTGACTAAAATGTTAGAATAGTTATACACAAAAATTACATAATATACAACATTAATGTTTTATTTAAAATATCTCCCTTTTCTGCTTTCTATTAAATATGCTAAATACCTAAAATAATACTTCTCACTAATGTTTTATTTCTTAAACAATATAAAAACGAGTAGAAGTTGTATTTGGGCATGACCAATTGCGAATACCTATTTGATTAACATTTTGCTCGAACACACAATTCACTTTGTATCGATTATTATTTTTTAAATGAGTGGCCGCAATCGGCAACGCCCGACTACTACTTTCATTCGTTTTGTTGTATTATTAATATAAAGTAATTCAAATTTGCAATTATATTGAACAATATAGTGCTTTTTACTGTTACACTGTACCAATTATCGTGTAGACTATTTTTATTTTAATGCTGCATAATTACGCGCCTCATAAAAAAATCATAAACAAAAAACTGTATACGTTATCGACAGGATCTTTTTTAAAAAAAACTTTTTCAATATATGGACTATATTTGGTAAGCAATTATATATAAGAATTTCATAAATTTAACATAGTTGTCCGCATATCGAAATTTTTAGAACGTAAATATCAACCTTTTGATTTTAATTATTTTTTTCCAAAAAAAATTTTTTTTTCAAAAATACCAATAGCTTAGTTAGAATCACGTATATCTTTTGAGTATACATACCAAAAATCAGATTGGTAGGTTACACAGTTTTTGTTTTAACGGAGAATAACCATTGTAAAACATAATTTTGTAATTATCAATCCGCCATCTTTTTTGCGATTTCTGAAGTTGCGCCAGAGCAAAAATTAATCCGACAAGTGTTTTCTAGTGCCCCAGGTAATGCTCTCTTCATTACTTATATCAACATTTGGACGTCATGTCGGAACAGGTCATCTTGATTTTGGAGTCCTTGGACCCCGGACTACACCGAATAACAGCTGTTATAACGGTTTACACAACATGTACGCCGTGAACAGTAAGTTTTCTAATAATAATATTTACTGTGATAACCTCTAACAAAATCAGGTTACACTATTAGTATTAACTAGCTCCATTCACTAGGAACATACCCCACTTTTATCGGGTATTACAAATCATATTTATTCTTAACAAAATTAACCTTTTTAGGTGAAGAGAAAGGAATTATGCACGCTGAGATATCTTTAAGCGTGATATTCTTGGGTGTCTCGAAACGTTAGCTCAAGACGGGGCTCCAATATCATAGTATCCTCACGAGGTACGGTGGGTATAAAATACAAAGCTACTTACAGTCTCTTCCTGCTACGAGATATGGCTAGACTGACATGCTGGGCACAAACTCCAAATACAGCTGGTGTCTCCAGTGCTCTACTGCTACCGGGACTTCGAAAAAGGAAAATAAAATAGGCAGGTGGGTGCACACTCGGACATCAAATTTCCAACTCAAGATTTCCACCTGGACTGAATATAAAGAAAACCATTCAAGGTACCTATTGGTTTAGGGCTTTTGAGGCAGCTTGCTTGTACAGGCGACAGTTGGATAACCAGTTAAAGTTAGGGCTCATAACCTAACTCGCAAAACCATCCTTTGGAACCTCCCATGAAAAAGTAGGACATAACAGTTAAACTCTCACCAAAGTACGATGGAACGAGTTTGAAAAATCTGTTTTTACCAGGGTTACATGAGTTACATGTGACGAAAAACTCTGGCGTAAGAAGAAAAAACCTGAAAATAAATTCTGTCTAAGCCTTGGGAAACATTGTCAATCATATGTCAAAAGATGTGCAAAATTATTAAATGAATAGTTACCTTAGTTGTTCTGAGGCTTTTTCTTTTGCAACATTTTGATTTAATCAAACAACGAAATTACTCATGGCTCCCTGAGCTCGCCAAAAAAAAACAAAAAATGAACCCGTTTACCTCCTTTTTCTTACCAAACCCCAAGCCTGCCAACCTCAATTCCACTAAAATGAATTTCACTACGGTGTGGATTTTGAATTCAAATTTCTATGCATGAGCAATCACCCACTTATTAATTATTAATAATAATAATAATAATAATAATAATAATAATAATAATAATAATAATAATAATAATAATAATAATAATAACACCCTCGTCTATCGTAGTCGTGTCATGGGTATGGAGGTCCCTGATGTCAGCTGCAGGGCCTGCCGCAGGGCGCCAGAGACTCTTATGCACTTGCTGTCGGCTTGCCCGACATATGCAGTCTCGGCCTATATCCAAAGGCACGACGGAGCATTACGAGTGCTTTATTACCATTTAAGGCACTCGTATGGGATAGACGAAACACCAGTGCTGCCTTACGCTCCGGGAGATATTGAGTCCGTTGTGGGAAATGAGAAGTGTCTAATTTATTGGAACTACTCTTTTCCCACCGTCAGGCAAATACAAGCCAACAAGCCTGACGTAGTACTCCTCGACCATCAACTCAAGACAATGTTCGTCGTGGAGTTCTCGGCTCCCGCGGAGAACAACATTGTCTTGAAGGAGGAGGAAAAACGGACAAAATATCGAGATCTGCTCTTCGAACTCCGCAGACTGTATCCAGGCCATACTGTTAAGATAGTGGTACTGATCATAGGAGCCCTCGGTGGAACGAGACACACACTGCTTTCGGAACTCAAGATCATACCGGCATGCCGAAATTCGGCAGAGATCTTAGCCGGCAGAATGCAGAAGGCCGTCATTCTTGGTTCATTACGTCTGCTCAGGGCACACGATTCCCGGACCCAGTAGTCACTTACCCCACGGGCGTGGGGAGTGGCTACCGGTACTACCAGCTCCCCTCTGTGAGGGTCGGAGCCACAGAGAAGGGTGACTGGTTTTTAGCTCGCTAAAAAAAAAAAAAAAAAAAATAATAATAATATTTATTTATAACCAATTACGATACACTAATATAATGGCATTAACAATTTAGTAGTAGTATACATATAAATAAATATTCGGAAAATTCCGCGCGTGGGTAACTCTTTACTTTAAGACATGTAATAAAATTATAATGAAATACAATTTTATACAATTCATACCTTAAGAATAAATAAGTGGTAAATTAAATTATATATAGTTTGTATATAGTTAGAATTTTTTGTTACGAGATGTTTGATAGGTACTTTGGTAGGTAAAGTTATTAACTGTGAACGAATACATTATCTTAGGAACTAACTTACTAGCTTATTTTATTAATATATTTGAGTTTTGATTTTTTGATAGTTTGAATTGAAATATTTTTAATCTATATAACAGTCTAATATGTAGTAGTTTTATATGTAGCTGTTTTTTATATCAATCATACTTTTAATGTCTTTCCTTGTCTGTCGTTTTATCCACAATTTAATTTCTAATTTAAAATGTTTACAGTTTGATATGTGCTTTATTTCCATTGGGAGAGTGTTGAATAGTTTTGTAGAGAGATAGCTATGACTTCTCTGGCCAATAGTTTTAAAAATCCTGGGTAATTCTAATGCACCTTCCTTGTATCTTGTGTTGTGAACGTGTTTAATTATATTTTTTTTTGTGTTTATTTTTGAAACAGTGTAATAGAAGGCAAAATAGTTGTCTAATGTCAAATATTTTTGTTTCATTGTATAGTTGATCTGATGAGTAAGTTCTACATTTGTTAAATATGATTTTTAATATCCATTTTTGAATAACCTCAAGTTTTTTGCAATAATTATTGGTTATGCCACCCCATGCTATTATACCGTAGGAGAGATGTGATTGGACTAATGCATAATATACTGAGACTAACTGTTTTTCATCTAAAAAAGTTTTTAATAATTTGATTTTTGGTAACACGCACCTCAGTTGTTTGACTAATTTGTCGGTGTGAGCATCCCATCTCATATGACAGTCCAATATTACCCCTAAATATTTGATATTTTGCTTTGACTGAATCAGAATATCTGCGTTTGCGTCACGAATTGCTAGTGAATTAAAATTTGGTAAACTATTTTCATAGCTGGCGAATGGTATATAAAATGTTTTCTGAAAATTTATGGATAAGAGTTTCCTATTAAAAAAGTCTATCACCGCAGGCAGATTTAGCTCTACTTTTTTTTTAATGCGTCCCATGATTCATCCTCAAAGAAAATTGCTGTATCGTCGGCAAAACTTATGATTTTACCAGCACAAGGTATTTCAAATAATTTATTTACATAAATAGTGAAGAGTAGTGGACCAAGCTATTCTAATTCTACACAATGTTGTCTCTCCGTGAGATAACTAGTCAGAAGTTGTTTGACTACACCACGCATACCAATATCACTTAAGGTATCCAACAAATCTATATGACTAACTGTATCGAATGCTTTGGCCAGATCTACAAAGATGCAAAGCGACTTTTTTTTATTATCCAAAGCATTATAAATTCTTTCTGTTAAATCTGCAATAGCATCCTGTGTAGATATGTCCTCTCGAAAACCGTACTGCCCATCAGAAAGTAGGTTATATTTCTTTAAAAATGTTATTATTCTCGATTTTAAAATCTTTTCGTATATTTTCGCAAAATTAGATATCAGTGATATTGGTCTGTAGTTACTGACTTTCAGTTTGTCTCCAGATTTGTATACAGGTTTTATCACAGCGATTTTAAGCTTTCTTGGAAAAATACCACATTGAATAGAGAAGTTTACAATATATGCAAAGGGTTCCGACACTTGGTCCACTATTTGTTTCAACGTTTCACTTGTTACGTTATCAAATCCGGGGGATATTTTGTCTTTTAGTGATAGGATTAAGTTTTTAACTTCGACAGACGTAGTTTCTTCTAAATATAGAGTATTTTGTATACACTGTTCGTTTCGTCTCTGACAATATGGTACTACTTGCTTAGCTCTTATCTTATTTACCAAATTTATTCCCACACTATTGAAAAAATTGTTAAATTCATTTGTTATTTGTTGTTTATCAGATATCTCCTCATCATTTTCATTAATTATTTGTTTGATGTCTGGTTTGCTTTTCTTTCTGTTGCTAATTTCGTTTACACATGCCCACATATTTTTTGCACACGATTTATTTTCTACTAGTTTCTTTTTATAATACTTTTCTTTTGCACTTGTTATTAAAATTTTTAATCTATCCCGGTATTGTTTAAACTCGTTCAACATATGTCTATTTTCTGGGTTTCTTTTCACTAATTTATACAGTGAATTTTTTTTATTAATTGATTGAATTAACCCACTTGTGACCCATGGACTTCTTTTAATATTATTTCTTTTGATTTTTGCAGTACTTGTAAATTCATTTATAGATTCTGTAATGATATTTATAAAATTATCTGTAGCTTCTTCGACATCATTTGATCTGTATATATTTCCCCATTTTTCAGCTTTTAGTTTATTTTTTAACTTTTTATAATTTATAAGTTTCATGTATCTATTTTCTGAATTTGATTTTTGTTTCTTTGGATCCCCTAAAAAAATAATGGTTGCAAAATGATCACTCATATGTGTTTCGTAAATTACAGATGATATATCCTCAAGATCTTTATGAGTTTTAACAAAAATATGATCGATACAAGTTTTCGTTCGTCCTTGCACTCGTGTGGGACTGTATATAGCTGGTACGTACCCATCTTCTGCTAATATATTGAGATATTCCTCAGAATAGTCAGTACTATTTATGATATCTATATTAATGTCGCCTATAAATAAAATAACATCGTTACCTTTCTTTTTCTGTTTTAGATAGTTAATTAATCCTGCATTAAACAAGAAAGGACATGTTGAAGGAGGTCTATAGATGGCACATATATGAATTTTATTATGATTATATACCAAATTTAGTTCGATTATATTCAAATTATTTATTTTATCGAGATTAAAAGTATGATTGACGTTTTCTCGTAGGTAGACTATTACTCCATCATTTTTATTAATAGTACCCTCATTATAATAAATAGCCAAACCTTTGATATTATATAGATCTATATTATATATTTTCCACGTCTCCATTAAGATAATACAGTCAAAAGCATAATTAATGTTTTCTAAAACTACCAAAAGCTCATCTATGTTTTTAGCTATTGAACGAATGTTATTATGAAACAGCATGAAATTTTCTTTCTTATTATTGATAATATGTTTCATTTCGATTTCACTCTCTACAGTAGTACACTTAATTTGTGATACATTAAAATCTCTAATGTATGCGTCCATATTTAAATCATTTATTTTCACTTAATTATATGTCTAACCAAATATTGTTCATTTATAGTAAAAGTAAAAAATATCAAATTTAAAATTAATGCTAACTAAATATATTTTGTCTATACCCTTAATATAATACTTAAAAAATTTATAATAATATCAATGGTTTGTACAATTTTAAATTTTAAATTCCTACGTAAATTCAGGCTTTCTTACCATTATCAATATTTAATCTATTTTTTGTCTGTCTTGTAAATACTGTTTTTCTACTTGGGCTTTACAATGGTCACTGTAATCAATCGGACTGCCTGCCTATAATATATTGCACACCCTTATACATACATATATATACACATAGGTATATACACACATACGTACATACAGTTATGTTCAATTTATAAGCTGATATAAAGTAAAGGTATTTAAGGGGAGGAAGATAACTATTTGCTTAAAATGAATTGATTTGAATTATATGCATATCCACAAACCTACATTTTAGTCCGTTTAGTCCGTCTCTGTATTTCACTTAGTTTAAGGTTTCCTCGTCCTTTGGGTACGTTTGAAAGAGTTTTCTTCTGATGACGTTGACTGCTCTGGAGTTATCTTGTTTTGTTTTTTCTTTTCCTGTTGATTTTTTGGAACCACAGCTACGTTTCCTGTTGTGTTCTCCCGGGTTGGCTCAGGAGGTGGACTTGGATCTCTTTGTTTGTTGTGTAATATTGCGTCAATGGGATTTTCCTTAAGTTGTTTTATTGTATATTTTTCTTCGTTCACCACTAGAGTATTATTTTTTATAATCGATTCCGGGTATTTTGCTCTGGCTATTCTCAGCTGGCCATAAATAAATTTTCTCTCTTGGTATTCTTCAGATGTATACTCTCCTGTTAGGTAAATTCCAGTTGATTTCAGCTTTCTTGCGTTATTTAATATTTCGTTTTTTAGTTTGTAACTTAACAGTTCTATCGTCATCGGTCTTGCTCTCTCTTCTGCTCTCTCTATTGATTGTTATAATTGATAATTCAATGCCCCAAGGTACAGTTTTGGGACCTATACTGTTTAACCTCTATTTAAATGATCTGTTGACATTACCATATAAAGGAACGATACTTAGTTTCGCGGATGATACAATTATTATGCATAGCGCAAAAACCTGGATACAATTAAAGCAAGTAATCGAAGAAGAATTTAAATTAATAAAGAATTGGTTCGACAAAAATCTATTAACCATCAGTTGCGAAAAAACTAAGTATCTTCCTTTTACATCATATCAATCAAACTTACCTAATCTTGGTCCATTACAAATTTATCCTGAAAAAAATAAAAAAATAGAAATCGAAGAAGCCGAATATATTAAATACTTAGGAATAATAATTGATAAACATTTTAGATGGGATATGCAAGTAAACAACACTATAAAAAAAATAAGAACTTTACTTTCAAAATTTAAATACTTGAGACAATCTCAACTAACTTATGGCATTATTGGTTGGGGAGGAGTTAATAACAACTACCTAAAAAATTTAGAAATTCTAGAGAAACGCTTCTTAAAAATTATTTTCCAAAAAGATAACACCTATCCATCCAATAATTTATATAAAGAAAGCAAAATATTCGACATCAGGCAGCTTTACTGTCAAAGCATACTAATATTTCAATTCAAACATAAGAACGAATTAAAATATAAAACACATAGATACGACACTAGACACAAGAATACCATTAGTGAGAGAATAAAGGTCAAAAAAACAATAGGAGAAAGAAGTTATAAATAACTGGCACCTAGGATATTTGATCTTCTTCCATTTGAAATAAAACATATAAACTCACTAACAAAATATAAAACAAAAATAAAAGCATGGTTATAGGAAACTCCGCGAATGTTTATACATCAGATAATCGATTCAAAGAATACTTACCATTTATAAAATTACAATACTCTGGCTTATATGCATTACCTAATTGACTATTCCGTTCTGTATTAACTTTATAAAATAAAAAGTTCAAAATTTAGTTATAGTAAAATAAATCTTTTCTATGTTCCTTTAACTTATTTAGATGTTACATTGTTAAATATGCATAAAACCTATACCTAGAAATACTAAGTACACCGAAATGTTTACTCCAACTCTAGTTTTAAGTTTATATTTTCCTGTTTTAATCAGTCACAAGCGCAAGAACAATGTTCTTTTAGTGAAATGATTGAATTCATCATTATATAAATTCTGCATCACTTAGAGCTCGTAAATAAATATTTAATGTTAAATAATTAGGTGAATTATGTAAAAATATGTATGTGTGTATTATGTGTATTCAACCCACACACAAGTACATCTGTACTTTCGTGGGTTCTGCATGTTTATTTTTATACAAAATTATATTTAATACTAATTTATAAAAAATGTTAATTCTATGCTTTATACTAATTGTATTATACTCTTATTTTTAAAAATAAACATTATATTATTATTATTATATTATTATTACCGATTGTCTCAAGTACAAGAAAACAAGTAAAGTAACGAAGGGCTTGCAAATCTACTAGTAATTACACATATCAAGTGGTCACTATTTGCATTACTTTATTAGGTATCTCGGGTTGCCCATCTCACAGGTGGTGCCGAATATACAACATTGGCAATTAAATACAGAGCGAGCCCGTACGATCCAAAGTACACCGTGGCCCAATAAAGTGACGGTTACAACTTCACATATAAATAACCTTGCTACCTAATCGATAAGAAGAAGAAAAACAATAATAATAAATTAAAAACCAGTTAATTCTTTTTAGAGTTAGATTCTTGTCATGAACGTTTTTGTTTTCCTTTCCTCCGGGAATAAAGTCCCCAGTGTTAAGGGATTATTGTCCATTTTACTGCTAGCAGCGGTTTTGTTTATTGTAAAATTTTCTGATAGCATTTTTTCTGTACTTTCTGATTCCGCTAATAGTTTTTCAGAAATACGATACAAAAATATACTTTCTTGTCGAAAAGGGGGAGGGCAATTTTTTCCGAGTCCGGCCCTGGATTTTTCAAAACCAAGAAGGCCATTCTGACAAGTCCCAAATGAGGAATGTTACTGGTAAATTTCATTCGATTACATCCAACCGTTGCAGAGATATAGCTCTTTGGATTTTCGGACCAAATGCATAAAACACCCTGTATCTTCTTAACCAGTGGTCAAAACACTTTTTTCGTTCATGGGGTGCTCTATTTGACATTAGGCTATGGCACATTTGTCGCTAATCATCCTGAGTATTATTAAAGAAGGTAGGCCACACAAGACATAAAATCATTATAAATGATGATTTCAATTTATAGGCGGCTTGAAATATATTCAATTTAAAGTTTATATAGTGTTTTTAATTTTAGGGCTACTATAAAAAATAAGTTTAGTAATTATACTGAAAACATTTCGATGAACCCCCTTCTATACTAATATATTTAATCTATGTTTATGGGATCATAAATCACTGGAGATGAAAATAAATCTACAGCCGTATCCGGAAAAGGGATTAAGATGCGTAGTTTTATCGAAAAAGGTATATTAGCACTCTATCGGAGTCCGAAAAGGATCGGCTAAAATTGTGTGATTGAAAGTTTTATTGATATCAATACTAAGTTTGATAAGTTTACGGCTATAATAAATAATAAAATAGAAAGAGCTCTCCTTCTTAGTGAAAAAATTGTCAACAATTAAAGAATCAAAAGTAAATGGTATACATTTTATAACAAATGAGAGAAAATTAACGCCTATTCTTAGAGTTACATCGAGAATGTTGTTACCAGAGACAAAAAAAAATTGAAAAAAAGACAGCTATGTATGGAAGACAACATCAACGACACAAACAATCAGTAGTTTTCAAACGGACATTGAGAACATTACTAAGAATTTCACACCCCTTTGGGTTGTGTTCTATTTTCATTCAGTGAACCAGCATGCTGATAAAAGTATTTTCACTTGCTTAATTCTGCAAGAAATCCATTTAAATTATAGCTTTTTGAAAAGGCAAGATGTTAATCCAAAACATTACCATTTTCAGATTGATTTGAACTTTTAAGTCTTAAGTTGTCTCTAGGGTGACAAGGGCAATAAGTTTTAGGCTAAATCTAACGATTGCTTCATACAAAATTTAAACGATTTATATTGCAAAATTAAAATCAGCAAAAGAATGAAAATCTATCAAATTGAGCTCTTTGTATAATTTAAGAAATATAATTTAATAATGCATGAATCATAACGAATGTGGCTGAAACTATGCCTTTTATTGAACACACTTCGTGCCAAATTTTAAAGCAAAATATTTGTTTAAACGTCTAAGAATGAAAAATGCTTCGCAATTTCAATCGCTTATAGTTTAAACGCATCGACACATAACAGGGTATTTTTTTAATGTAGGTTTTCACAATTATTTTGCAATGGTATTAAGATTTTGTTCATTTAAAACGTATTTTTATATTTATTTCTAAATAAAATTGTAGGTATGAACATGTGCAAATAACTCAGTGGATTTTCTATGAAACCAAGAATAGTAAACGAATTATGAAATTAGACAAAAGAACCATTAATTAAAAATAAATAATGCTCTATTTGCAATTGAAAGATGGATATGTTAGTTTTTGCGTTTCGGTTGCTTATAAACAAATTGATATTTTGTTTTGAGATTTGGACTACTAGTTGTTATTCAATGCTCATATTTTTGTCATATCTAGTAGAAAGAATTCAGAACTACAATTTTTAAAATCACATCCGAAAAATTTTCTTTGAAAACAAGAAAAATCATAAAATTTTTTACAAACAAAAGATAAATAAATTGTTTTATGTCAATTTGAATTAAGTCTATGAAAAAGATGATTAACTAAAAAAAAAGTACGTTCCGAAATAATAAAAATTGAGGAGATATTGCATTATTTGAGAAACGCTTACCGCCATCACCATTTCATTAAATAATAAGTAAATGTTTGTTACTAAACCTCTCCGCATGCATTCGATGACTCTATGTAGAGATATTTTATTTCCACGTCACACAAGAAAAAATAAATTGTTTTTTGCTCAAATAGGCTTAAAATGTCATGAAACGTCGAGATTTTAAGTTTGAACAAAAACAAAATTCTGTCTGTTGGTAATTTTTTTATGCGCATGATTACTTTGGAACGGCTTATAATTTTGGCTTGAAATGGTACACCTAACGAGATCTGCAACCAGATTATATTTTAATCATATTTCATTGAAGGGCAAATGGGAGTAAATAAGTAGAGCAAGCAAGTAAGAGTCTATAAAATTGGGGTTCAGTGTATGTACATTATACAAGAACCAAAGGCCTCAAAAACTTGTTTGACATCAGCCACCTCTCTACCACCACCCCCATCCCATTATTAAAACGGGTAAACAATAAAATTATGATTTAATGCCTCAAAACATTTGTTGGCATTAGCCATCACCACTAGCATCCCATTATTAATGGTGGTAAATTAAAATTGAATTGTGATATAGCGTGTGTACAAGAACTAAAGGCCTCAATTCCTTTTTTGACATCTGCCACCCTCTCGACAGTCCCCACACCATTATTAAAGGGGGTAAAATGTAGAATTGTAATTTAGTGTGTATATAAGAAACAAAGGCCTCAATTTTTTTTTTGGTATCAGCCTCCTCCTGTACAACCCCCACTACCGTGTGGCATATTGTTTTATATGTTCCCAAATATTTTATTATCAAAATTCTATGAACAATTATTTCCACATACTGGACTGCAAATATAATATCCATTTTTTTTTCATTGTAAGAGATTTGATTTGTCGTGACAACATGCGTATAGATCTCTGAGTGAGGTAACGGGTACAGTACAGTACAGTACAGTACAGTACAAATAGGATGATGCAGATACTTTATTTAAATTTATTTTTTCTGAAAAAATTGACTTCTGATATTACCACGTAAAATTCTGTAAAAGAATTAAATTTCTAGATTTGGAACTTTGTGTGGTTTTGTGTGTAAGAATCTATTCATTAGGGTAATGTTGAAATTGTTTCATTAAATTTAATATTGTAAGATATTTTGTGATAGACATTTAATTCTAAAACATGTATTTTGCTATCAATTTTTAAATTTGGAGAAACCTAATATTACAGTCAAATATATGGTTTAGATTCTATGGATAAATTGGTGTAGCCAAAAAAAAATCTTCTATATGAAATTGGTTGAATTGGTTAATTTATTATTGGAAATTGGTAAATTTTCACCCAGTATCTGGCTCTATCTCTTATTCTACTACTAGATATGTAATGTGATATTAATTAGTATCCAACTCACAACTTTGGGTCCGTTTGATCTGTCTTATATTCTTTATTTTTTTAAAGTAATTATTTCTTATTTTTCATTTTAAGAGCAAGCACGAAACAGAATTTTTACATCAAACACGAAACGTAAGATGATCCAATGTAAATTTATATGTGCTCGATGTAATTTATTCTTTTATTCCTGCTTCTATATAAAAGAAACCAAACTTAAAGAATTTATTAAAAAAGCATCTGAGAAAGGCAACTCAAAAGCTTGTATTTTAATATACAGAAAAAAATACGAATTATATTGGCGTTTATTTTATTGCTTAATTATTCATATAAAACTTTCATATTTACATTATGAAATATATTTATTTTATTGTAGAGTACTTTTTATATAAATCCTTCAATTATGAGTTTATATTCATACATTGCGTTTTGAAATGCATAAAAGACTGAAGACAAGCACGACTATGGGCCTGAATAACATTCCAGCTTTTTTAATTCGTTATTGTGTTCTCCTATTAGTTGAACCTTTTGTTTTATTCATTAATATTTATCTAACCTCACATTAATATTCTTCAGAATATTTTCGTAAGATCTATACAATTATCTATTTTCAGTCTCTAAATTAGTTTTGTTTAAACTCAGCTAATAAAGCAGTCAAGAAAACGAAACAATGATACTCCTTAATTCTTGCATATTTCAATAGGTAACTATTATTCATGTCAGTTAAAAGAGAATATATGAAATATTCATTAGAAACATTTAGAGATAATAATCTAAATAAAACACTTAATTTTGTGTAATATCTTCTACATGATAAATACTAAGGATTTTTTTATCAATAAACGACCTATCTACTTTTCATATAAAAGTTTTGAGTGTATAAGAAACTATACTTTCTGAACTGCTCAGAAACCGGGATTATGTTCTAAGCTGTACTAACTTCCAGCAACTTTTGGCAATGTTTTCATAATCTTATTTCACATTCTTTGTAAGTTTCATATTTCTTTGCCTCTTTCACACATATTACCCATAGAATGTAAGGTATTTCAATTTAGTTTCGCCTCCACTAACTAGTTTAGTCAGTTTTAAACAATAAACGTGATATTATTGTACTAGGCATCAACAGCTTAAAGCTACAATACTTCATATAAGCAAAATTCAGATGGGTAATAAATAACAAGAAATATATTTTATAAGGGTTATGAAATTTATAACCAAGTTGTACGATAGGTGTATATTGATTGTATTTGAATATTAAAAAAAATTGTATAACCGAAGCAGGTTGTCTGTTTCGATAAAAGTGAGGAGAGTAGTATAACTCACTTGTGTCCATAATAGGCAAAAAATGATTTAGATTGTGAAGCTCACGCACAGTACTTTGTATTTTTGTGGTAGCTCAAACTTTATTTGTTTACCATTGCCAACAAAATTCCATTAAGTATTGTTCTTTCAATAAAAATACATTGTAATTGTAATTATTTAAAATTTGCGGTTGTTTTTATTTCCAATTTCAAATACAAAAATGCATATCTCATTAATTATTTTCATATCGTTGGAATTTTCTTTTGCTCAAATAGACGTAGAATGTCATGAAATGTGGAGATTTTAAGTTTAACCAAAAAAATATCTTTTTGTTGGTCTGACGATCGGTCATTCTGTATGTCTTTTACGTTTTTGTGCGCACGATATTCTGGAACAATTTATGATACTGAAACTTAAAAACTTGATAGACCTATATATTATATCAAGATCTGGAAATAGATTATATTTTCATGTTATCCCGTAGAATTGTTGGGGGTAAATGGAGAGTAAATATGTAAAACTAGCCAGTAGAAGTCCATAAAATTGGGATTTAGTGTATGTACTTGAAGCCAAAGTTTCTTTTTGACAACAGTCACTACTATTACCCCCATTACCACCCCCACCCCGTTATTAAATGGGATGAAAAAATTAAATTGTGGTTTAGTGTATGTATAAGAACCAAAGTCCTCAGAATTTATTTTGGCATCAGCGGACGTATTATCCATCGTCATTTTAACAGCCGAATATGATTTTTCATAATTTTTTAACATTATTAAACAACATACAAAATTGCAACTTTGATGGTTGACCGTCGTTTCTTGTATGTCAACACTATAAACTACTACATGTGTGAAAATCAGCCTTAGTGGTATAAGTACCAAAAATGTGTCGCTGCCTCCTAGTCTATTAGAATTAGCTCAAAAATAAAAACTCCCAAAGATCAGGTTCTTTTCACGAGGAATCTCCCAGTTCCATCAGAATTTTCCTCAATTGTTTCGTTTCAGAGATATTGACTTGAATATGTGGCGATGTACGGCGGAAAATTGGACATTTTTTACTTAAGACCTACGTAACTGCTAAATGGTGGTACCTAGGCAAAAAACTACGCCTTAACGAATTTGTAGAGAATCGAATTATCTAAAAGTCTTTTTTTAAATTATTGTCATAATCCAAAAATTAATGAGCTAGGATCGGTCAAAGTGGAGACTTTTTTTCTTTCCGAAAGATGCATATGTCATATAAATTTGTAGAGATACGATTTTCTGAAGTGTCACAAAATGCTACTTTTGATTCGTTCGTGCTGAGCCGAATTTTCAGATTTCGCCGTGCAATTTACGATTAGATTTAACTGGAAGTCTTCCTCTTTACGTCGCGACATCATATGGCCGCCCCGCTGGTGTTTTTCAAAAAATATGAACGTGTCCAGATCGCATGTTTTTGCAATTTCTTCTGCTCCGAAATGCGAGCTGTTTTTTAATATTTTTCGCAGATATCTCGGAAACGGTGAGAGCTAATTCAAAATAAAGAATTAGGTCAAACGAGTATTGTTCATTACGAATATTTTGCACCAATCAGAATTTCGATATGTTTTTTAGTTTCGGAGATATTTACTGGAATGTCGGCGATGTACGGCAAAAAATTGCACATTTTGTGTTTCAAAAGTGCCGGCAACTTCTCAATCTTGGCTCCTACGCCAAAAGACTACTACTCCTACTAACATAAATAGAATTAAATTTGCTAAAAGTCCTTTTTTACTTTTTGAATTGCGGCAAAAATGAGGAAACTGGAGGGGGCGGAAGTTCGCCACTTTGTCACCGTAATCAATCGGTATTTAAATAAAATTGATCTCATATACGATGTCCACTTAATATTAAGTAGAGGTTCCATTAATCTTGGCCCTTCAAAATGAAGGTTTCTGGGAAACATTTTTTTTTTAAGGTTTACATGCGCATTTTCTAGGAAAACGTGATTTTTTTTCATTTATTCAAATAGCATATGTGAAAATCAGCCTGGATCAAATGACTGGCTCCAAAAGGTCGCTGCCTCCCGGGCTATAATAATATTTTACAAAAAACGTATTTTGGCAAATTTTTGTTAAAAAATATTTAATAAAAACTGTTTGTCTTAATGAATTGATTTATAAAGTTTCAATAAATAAGTTAATTCTAAGTAACTGTTTAGCAGCATGCAGTTTAGCAAGTTATTTGCGAATATTGATTCTTCACGAACCTTATCATATTGGATATTCCGGTCAATTTTCACCATGATGAAATTCAATAAGAAAACCTTTTTTATCTCTAAAGATATGAAAATTATCTCTTATAAGAATTTTTAGAAATATGTAAAAAGTTAGAGATAAAATACTGATAGCCACCCCCTAAAACAACCCTTAAAGCAGCACAGAGAATTTGATTGATACTATTTAAACTGGTGCCCATATTTATCTAAAATAATGTGAATTTTATATTTTAAGGCGGTCGGAAAATATTGCAGAGAAACTGACATATAATATCCTATTTAAAAGGATAACAATATAAAAAATTGTTTAAAAAATCAAACCACCTTCAAAAAATATCTCTAAAAGTAGGAAATAAAATTACAGTCAGTTTTACAAGTACCTGTCTACCTATTGGTGAAAAGTAGCATCTTAGTAGTAGTACCTTAGTCGTACCTTACTAACCAAATATCAATTTGAAGTCGATGTAAAAAAAATTACTAATTTCAAAAATACGTTATGCACCGACATCAAATTGATATACCAAATATCAATTTGTATAGTATAGTATATAAAGTATACCCAAGCAGCAATGTTAGTAGTTTCTACGTAGTAGTTACCATTAGTGGAACTTTAGAGGTTTCCGGAACTAAGGATTGTTACGTAATGGGAACCATCCTTCTACTAAGCATTCACCAAAATGGGGAATAATAATTACGTAGCAAGTTACTATTCCGGTACTTCTACCGTTACCGTGTCGAGGACTAGGTTATTACGTAAACGGGATGTAACCAAGTAGTAGAAATTACTAACTTTTGGAACAGCTCAGCTGACCGAAATGAGAGCGCAAACTATATATTTGGCTCTCTGTTATTCGAATAGCAAATTAATGACTTACTGAGTTTAAGCACATGATATGTCCAAGGTCCAAGTTAAGGTGATTATATACAACATGCATAAGCATATATTATAAATCATGATGTTTTGCATTTACCCTGGGTGTGGATATTAAAACCACCACTTGTTTTCTGTAAAATGTTATCATGATGCTTCGATAAAAAGACGCCCTCTCGAGAAAATGTTTTTTTCGGAAAAAAAAATGTTTTGCAAAAATTATGTGTACAAGCAAAACTGCAAAATTTTTTATGGAGAACGTTTTTTTTTTTAATTTTATGTATTATAAAGTAATAATCTATTTAGAAAACATATTTGTAGATGACTATAATAAAAAGAAATTTTTTATTGAATTATATTTTTATCTGTGTCAATATGGCGTCTTCATTCAACAACAGAAAAATGACGATTTTAATTGCAGTAACTTAGAGCAAAAACCAAAATTATTTCCCTACAAGTTACATT
The DNA here is from genome assembly GCA_936432065.2 of Rutpela maculata. NCBI lineage: Eukaryota > Metazoa > Arthropoda > Insecta > Coleoptera > Cerambycidae > Rutpela > Rutpela maculata. The sequence continues at coordinate 30,024,887 of OW386291.2, read as the reverse complement.
TACTATAAAGTAGCAGATGCCACCAACGTTATAGTTGTTGTTACTTTAAAAGTGGTGACGGGAACTACAACAATTTCACTGTGTAGTTATATTTACCTAGATGTAGCAAATGGGACCAATGACGCTATAAGATCTTAGTAACTGTTGCTACCAACTTATTTTCATGTTGGTAGAATTGGCAGAATCGATATAGGTAATTTTTTTTTAATTGGCAACGCGGTAATAACTGTTGAAGTGTCACTGTGTGTGGTGGGAATATGTGGATTAAAAATAACAATTATTATACTTTTACAAGTACTTTTTATTATCTGATATTATCAGAAAGATATTATTTGGAAAGAGCACATATCGAACAATATTTGATGCCTCTGACGGTGAGCATCTTATGTCGGAGGTAGGTGTTTATTATGATTTTCTTGCTTTTATGTACCTATTTAAATGTTTGGGTTTTTTGGGTTGCATTGATATTGGGAGTTTGCGGTGCCTGCCGTTGCGGTGAACTGACCTTCTTACGCGTCGAAGATATAAGAGATAAAGAATAATATCTATATATATCCATACCAGATGCCAAGACGAATAAATCAAGAAGTTTCACAGTTTTAAATGAAGGATTTTCGGTAAACCCACTTGATTCGATTAGGAAATATGTCTTTAAGACCGCAAAATGTGTCTCACAAAAGATTTTTCGTAAATTTTCAAAAGGGAAAGTGCACTGTCCAATGCGTTGGATTAAATAAGCTCTCAATAATTCCAAGAATTGTAGCTGATTATTTGCAATTGCCAGATGCAGATTTGTATACTGGCCATAGCATGCGCCGTTCCTCATCAACTTTTTTGGCCAATGCTGGAGGTGACATTACCACCCTTAAACGTCACGGTGTGTGGAAACCATCTACCGTGGCGTTATTTGGAAGATTCAGTCTCAACAAGATTGTTATTGCTAAAAAAATTCAGGGAGAGCAGCACAACGTGTCAGGGGATATAGACGTCATTACTAGTAGGTATAGAGAAAAATTGTGTACAGAAGAGCAGTTTTCTTTGTGAAAAATCGAATATGATGACAATAAATGTTAACATAAATATAAATAAATAAGTGTTAGTGCATGAGTTCTTTATTTTGTTAATTTTCCATGTAATGGAGACAAATATATTCCTTGGACTTTATTTTATATTAAAATTACTCTTTAGTGACTAAATTACTTTACCTCACTTTAGCTTACTACTTTATCTCACTAGTGACTTATGAGTCACTTTATACCTTCAAAATCTCATCAATAAAGATCACTTTATATGAAAGTGTTGGATAAATATATTTATTAACGCAAGGTATGTAATAATGGAAAAAATACATAAGTTTTCATATTTTAGTGATCAGTTTACATTTAGTTTCATTCAATTCAATTTATTGTACATAAACAATGTCTTATGCCGTTATACCGACATTGTCCGTTCCTCATCGACACAATATTTATTAAATTTGGAGTTTTTAATCGGCAAATTCATTTAATATGCTCAGTGGATCACTAACTGAACTATGAGTCAATCTGCGTGTTAAAGACAAGTTGTATTTTTCGAGCAGTACACAGTATCATTAATCACTACAACTGTTATAGTTTTCGATTACTCTTCTCCTTGTGTTGATGGGAACACTTTTGCACTTGTTACCAAAGATGATGGTTTTGCTGTGGCGAAATAATCTTTCATGTTTGCATCATATTCTGAAGAATCACTATTTCTCCTACTGTTTAACTTTCTTCAGTTTTCTATAAAGCAATGATGAGTGCCGATAAACTTTATTTTGCTTTTACTGAGCATTTCAGATGCCGCCATTTTATTCAATGCCAATAATGATATAAATTGTCTTAAAAGTTGATATCACTTTATAGTAGGTTTTTAAGGTATATATAACTTTGAAGTCATTTTCAATTAGTGGGGAGTAGTAAAAATAACTTCAAAGCCCCTATGTTCGTAGAAACAACCTCTTTTTAACTAAAGATGTCACTAATAAGTTAGACAACAATGAGGTTCCAGAAAATTTCCCAACAACGTATCAGGGACTTAAAATTGAACACTTGAAGTTATCGTTACTTTGAAGTGGTCCTTTGGTAACGCTGTGCAGTCGGCAATACTACCAATTTTCACTTTGCAGTTGAGGATGCTTCAAAGTAATGCAGAGTAGTATCTGCGACGTTACAGATTCTGCGGCAGTTACTTGAAAGTGTTATAACTATACAATGCCTGAATTCGGTAGAATCTACATAATTGTTACTACAAATGCATACCACAAAGTGAATATTACCTTAAAGCCGCAAATTTAGTAACAGTTATGTCATTCCTACTGTATTAAAGTTCCGATGCCTCAGATGCCAGTTCCCATCACTTTGAATGCTGCTTGGGTAGTTCCTTGCTACTTTCCACTAATAGGTAGACAGGTATTTGTAAAACTGAGTGAAATTTTCTTTCTCACTTTTTTGATATATTAAAAAAAAAATTCAACCTTTTTAGTAGCTTCACATATTTCAAGGAAGATCAACAAATAATACTTCGTAACCTCACTTTAGTTACGTATAATAATATACTTTTAGTCCACAGTACATAATATCAAATAGTCGTTTACTTTTAGATTTCCGCCATTGTAACAGGTTTCACGTAAATCTACAAAAAAATTGCTGGCATTATCGCATCTCAATTAAAAATAACCATGCAATGAAATAATCATCATTAACAGAATTAAAAACAACAACATGAGCGACAGCATGCTGCATAATTTGTTTGTAAAAGAAAACTGTTAAACGAGCGCGTTTCTCAATAAAAGTCTCAGTTCACACTGTTGTCGTAGAAAACATTCTTCGGCTGATACGCCTCCATGCAAAGCTCTCTTTCGTTTCGAAATGGTATATGACATGATAGGAAGTTATATTGTCTTGATCATTGTGAAAAATTATCGTTATTATAAATTGAGAACTAAATTTTTAATCGGTGACACCGGCGACTCCGCCAAAACTTCGAATATGCTCGTAATATAAAAAATTCTTTTGAATATTTGTTCACCTTGCACTAGATGTAGATTGATAAATTTAGTGTGGGACCACCACCGAACCCTAGCCTACAGTTTGCAGCAGGTTTGATAGAAATCGCTACGCCAGAGTAATCATGGAACAAATTGAGAACCTTCTCCTTTTTTAAATTTTATGAAGTCAGTTAATAAAAGAAGTCTGAAAGATTTTTATAGTCTTAGTATCCATAACGACATTATTCTAATTATACATGTCTTCCCATTCCTAATGCAACGTTCTGTTGTTCTGCAAATAGGGTCGTCATTAAGTCTGTGGTTTTATAACTATAATAAATACCTTAGTTTGGTTGTACACATCCAAAACTTTTAAACTATCCTATTTTATCGCACTATAAATATCTTGTGCAGTTACAGTCGCTGTTAAAATTTCTAAATTTTACGAGCAAATTTTACGTCTGGGAATGTTTTCCTTGCCTCAATTTCCAGTAAGTGGGTTAACACAAGATCATTTTACTTTTCATTGTTCGTAAAATTATAATAGATTAATTTTTGTTCTGTGCTCTCATGTTTGGTTCTGGGCTTGGTTAAGGTTAATTCTATTAGAAACTCAAATAAATAGTATTAGATTAACAGAAAGTACTAAACTTTTAATAACTCACCTAGCAAGCTATCATGGAATATTCACAGTGATCCTGTCTGTTAGACTCATATCTTCATTTAATACTGAAGGTTGCTCAATATATATTATTGTCTAGCATGCAGACAATAATATTATTACCTAGGGGATTAGTAAATTCATAAATAGTGGAAGTAAGGAGTCGGAAAGTATGCAAAATCGTGCTAAAGTTATGAAATCTATTCCTCTCCCCGTTTTCGAGGATGCTGAACATGAATAACAGGGTGAAAAAAGTTTTTAGTCATGCCCTGAAACTGTAGAAGAACGCAAAACCGGGCGTCAAAATGACGCGACACCCATATATTTCTCAGGGGGCGCCAGTCGCGTGCTACCCCGTTCTTCTACCTCCCAGGCGGGTTCGAGATAAGATGCACTAAAGATAGCCGAATAATGGACCAAGGCTGCACTACCTCAGATCTTTAGCGGCGCTCTCTCTGGCCGTGAATTCCTCAGTTTAGGTTTTTGTACCTTTTGAAAAGCTAATTTTTTGCATAAAAAAAATCCCGATCGGAGAATTTCTCTCCGATGGGATTAATTTTTGTCGTGCTAATAACGTTTTTGCCTACTAATAACGGACTCTATACCCTAGGAATTCTGAGAAAAACGCATAAAAAAATCCCTTTCGAACCCCCGTACACCAACTAGAAGGTCGAGTGTGGTGCAATAACTCGACACATCCGGTTTTCGGTACGAAAATTCCAGGGATTATAGACTAGCAACAAGTCTCAAGATTAATTAAGATGCAGTAGTTCAAAGAATCCGTTTATTTAACAGATATAGTTATACAAAAAGGGGGTTATAGCAAATTTCTCATTGTAAGAATCGCGCCTTCCCCAATTAAGACAAACGGCTTTCAGACCACACAAGCGAGAGCGCTCACGCTAACGATCGATTAGCTAGAAAAGATTCATGCATACCTTCTCAGAATCAAAATGCGAGCTTTTTAGAGAAGTCTTAGACTCTATGTAATCTTATAATTACGGCTGACTGATTATAACTTAAAAAAGTTTTACTAAAAAAATTTAGTTTCGCTAGAGACTACTTAGCTTTAAAGTTCTCGTATCGTGGCGGTTCACGTACTCAAACACATTCATGAGGATTTATGATTGCATAAATTTGTTTGGCGTTCAATTAGTCCACAACTTACTTGCCCCTATGCAGTTGTTTAATATTATCGATATTACAGCAACCCACCTTCGAGCGACTTTTAGGCAAAATTGAATTTTTGGCTTTTTATGCACAAGGCGTTTTCCTCTATAACTTTGTCATTTGGAAATCCCTGCTATTGGCTTTCCTACCATCTCTTTGTATGGACTACTCAACGCGTTCAACCAAATTGCGAGCCGCTGAGTTAATCCAAACTCTTTCTATGCGAGAAACTGGCCTTGTGCATGTGCATTGATTTTTATCAATTTTTAGCTTATCGGCGCTACGTCGTCTTTGACAAAATTGTGGGTTTCGCCTTTTAGATGCATTGCATCGTTAAAATTTTATGCTCATAGTTTAGAACAGGGCATTCAATGGCCGTACCTCAATGGTCAATGTCATTGGTTGAGGAATAAAAATGGAAAATATTTCAATATTTTTTAAAGTACATTTTCGGAGTACTTTTGAAAAATCAATCTTCAAGCCAAATTTCAACGCAGTTTTGAAAAATTAATCTGCAAGTGAAATTTTGGCGTACTTTTGATAAATCGATTTTCAAGCCAAATTTCGACGCAGTTTTGAAAAATTAGTCTGCAAGTGAAATTTTGACGTACTTTTGATAAATCGAATTTTGAGCAAAATTTCGACGCCCTTTCAAAGATATTATTTTTCAAAGTCCAACTTTGTTGTACCTCTGAAAAAAGTATATTATTCATAAATCTTTGTCATTATATACTTTCGCTCTCATATCCTGAACCAAAACATATTTTCCTAAGTGAAAACTCGGTGTTTCTTCGAATTTTCACCTGGTCATTTCTAACGCCTTATAGAACCCAAAACGGTCCTTATGGACTGGTCTGTGCCTCTTGAGTCCCTCAGACTCTTAAAAAATGTCTTTAAATGAATTTTTTTGCTTTTTTGCCTAAGTCGAATTTTGATTCTGTCTTTGACTTAGGACGATTCTGGAGAGTTCTACAACAAAACCACCAAAAACCACCCATTTTTGCTTATTTTTCATATAACAGCTTGGCATCGACTATTTTTGCAGGGATTCTTTGCTTTTTCATGGGGATATAACAGATGGTGAAAAGTAGACAGTAACCGCTCTTGGTGGAATCTACCCTATCAGGGGGTGTAAAATTGTTTCTTCTTTTTTTCTTGTTGAAGACGTTTACCCCCCATTTTCGAGGATGCTGATTAAGAAAAAAATAGTTTTACGCTGGTTTGACCCCTCCTTCACCCTTAAAACTGTCGGAAATCACCCCTTTCATAATAATATAATAGATAGCTCCCTATATGATCAAAAGTTGTCTAGGTATATAGTAAAAGCACATGCTAAATGTTATTATACTGTTCGCAGAAACGAAGAGTATATTGCATTTGATCGGCACATTTCTAAAACAGTAAATATCGATCGTAGAGAAAAAAATTTTCATATCATTATGTTAGTGAACGAATTCTGAACAACATTCAAAATGTCCGTCTGTCCGTCCGTCACGTTTCTTGTAAGCATGACAACTTAAGAAAGAAAAGTCCGATTGTATCGCAATTTGGAAAGTAAGTTAGCATTAGCTAGAGGAAGAAATTTATTGTTTTTGAAAAAAATCAGTCAGTAAATACAAAAGTTATTAATCATTTAAATTTTTTTCTTATCACTTGTACTTAAATAGACATCTTGCGAAATGTTATTATCTATAATTTTTTTTTTTGTTTATATATAATTATTTCATAATAATACATCTAATTCGTAGAAATATAATACTTGAATGATATATATTACAGACATTTAAATTTTGTAGTAATGTGTGATGGTCCGTTAATTAATAACATAACCCAAATCAGAATGCATAATGCCCCATTCCAGATCAAACATCTTCTACTATACCAGGCGTTGCTTATCTTCCGGCAACCTCTTCCCTACTTTCCTATCCTGGTATCAGGGAGACCGCCAGGTCGGCAGTTCTCGTACGGGTTTTTCGTTCAGCTTTTCACCCGAGTCAACAGCCCAAATTCATTCAGTGCTACAACTAGTAACTAGTTTCTAAGTTTTGAATGAATTAATTTTAGGTCCATGTGGACAGCATTTTTTAATTTTATTGTTAATTTTTAAATCCGCCACAGGCGATAGGAGTTTTAACATTGTTTTATAATTATCGTTTAGCCAAACCGGACTTGCCCCGTCCAACTCTACATTCACCACAGCGCTACGCGCCATGTTTGTCTGGTTGGCTCCGGGCCAGATTAGGGTGAAGCACATTCTTGTAAAATTTTAATAAATGTTTCTTGCTTGCTTGTTTGCTTGCTTGCTTGCAATCCAAAGGTCGCGTGATCGAATTCCGACAGTGTGGTTGTATTTTTTTAATTTTCTTTTTCCATATATTTTTTTCACAACAAAGTTGGTACCACAAAATTTAGAATGTCCAAAAACTAACATTAGTTACAAGAAAACTGCGAAGAGTATCCTATGGAATGTGTGACAATTAAATAAGAAGCTCAGTAAATCGGCGAAGTGTATAATGCTGCCAATAGTTTAAATTGGAATTGATTTACAGGTGGCGCAGTGACCTTGAAAAAACCATTTTAAAAAATAAATATAATTTTTTTCACTCCTTTCTTTTTTGAAAAGTTACAATATTTCCTAATTCCTGTCAATTTATTCTTTAAGTTGAGATTCCCACCCATTCAGTTTCAGTTGTTTCACACCCTACCAGAATTTCTGCCACTCCACCTATCCCTAGGATTTTACCGTTCTACGCAAACAACCGGAGGCCAGTAGAAATTAGGTTCATAACACGTCTAGATTTTATTTTAGATTACTCTGAAGGAGCGGGCGATTTGCCTTCCCCCACTGCGACCTATAAGGTCTATTGTAGTACTCCTTTTTTTTTGGTGCCTCAGGGCTCCCTATCCAAACATGGTCCTTCCTAGACTTCGAGTCTGTTGATAAGGAGCCCCAGGTACGGTTATCAGCCCAGCCCCTGTCTTTCTCTCGCCGAGCCACCTCAGTCCAGTCAGGCTTTTACAGCTCAGCATATGGACTGAGATCTCCAACGACAACTTGGGTCACCAATCCAAGCGCCGGACTCGACCGACGTTTCTTAACTTCACTGATCGAGTGTCGGCGCCTAGACTGGAGGTTGTACAGGGAGCTGTATAACACGTCTAAGAAGCACGCTTCCCAGTTTTACTTCCACATCCAGTGGAAGTATAGTAACGCAAAAAACATTTTTGAAAATTTTTATTGTTCAAAGACGCTTAGAATGTCATGAAATCTCGTAATTTTAAGTTTGAGAAAAAAAAATTTCGGTCTGTAACTTTTTTTGTGCGCACGTTTATTCTAGAATCGTTTGAGATATTGACTTGAAATTTGATACACGTATGTATTTTAACGTGATCTGGAACTAGTAGATTATATTTTGATCTTATTTCGTTGAAGGGTTGGGGGATAAATTGGATAAATTGGAGGGTAAATATGTAAATCAATTGGTATTTAGTATATATAACAGAAGTTAAGGTCTCAAAATTTTTTTACTACCCCCACCCCATTACTAAAGGGGGTGAAAAAAATAAAATTGTAAGAACCCAATTCCTCAAAAAATTGTTCACTTCATCCACCCCCACTATCACCACCTCCATCCCCACTGTCGATGTGGCATATCGTTTTATAGGTTTTTGGGGTAGACGCTTTCAAATATTAAATAAATAAATAAATAAATATGTTTATTGGTCTTTTTAGCTAAACAGGATTATAGATAAGACAGGTCAACAGTATACCATATTAATGGTTAATTTATAAAACATTTAATTACCTAAAAAAAAATGTAAAAAGTAAGAGACATACAAGTGCAAATACATGCATATATAGCACACGAGAATAAAATGGTATATACAAAGAAAAATTATAATAAAAACATAGCGTGTCAGCAAATATATCGTACAAAATAATATGACAAACAATATGAAGTGAAATAAAATAGCAACATAAGTAACAAAACTTTAATACATGGATCAGGTGACTTTGATTTGTAAAAAAAATGTGAACTCATTTATGGAATAAAATGAATTGTCTATTAAAACTTTTTTTAGACGGTTTTTAAAACCGATTAACGATGTGCAGTCTTTTATCTCGTCCGGTAAAAGATTGTAAATGCGACAACCAGAGTTTACGGGAGACTTTTTGTAAAATTCATGATTGTGTTTTTTTAGACAAATTAAATTCTTTCCTCTTGTATGATAATTATGAAAGTCTCCGTTATGTATAAATTTGTTTTTGTTTACATGAATATATGCCAATAGTTTCATCAGATATATCGAAGCCACGGTAAGAATTTTGAATTTCTTGAATATTTCACGACAAGATTGATTATACTCAAGGTTAAATAGTTGTATGTTATTAAAGTTCCATAAACAATAATTTCTACAAAGTGAAGTGCAAATATAGTATCAAAATTTTTTTCGTTATGAGACTTGAATAGAAAATCTAGGTGCGGAATTTTAAGATTTATAAACACTCTACAGGTTGCATTGTAATTCGAGTCCTGTGAACAAATGAACATCAGCGTGCTTGCCTTTCAAGATAATTTTAGCAGGTTGCTAAATTGAAATCAGTATTTCAAGGATTGGTGACCTCAAGTGGCATGAATGCGCAGTGGCTTTCCTCGAGAACAATGGATGCGCAGTAGGTTTCCCCGTGTATTATGGATGCGCAGTGGATTTTCTCGAGTAACATTGATGCGCAGTAGGTTACCACGAGTAGTGTGAATACGCAGTAAGTTTCCTCGAGTATTTTGGATGCGCAGTAGGTTTGCTCGACTATTCTGGATGCGCAGTGGCTTTCTCGAGTACTATGGATGCGCAGTAAGTTACCTCAAGTAGTGTGGATGCGCAGTGGGTTACTTCAAGTGGTATAAATGCGCAATAGCTTTCCATGAGTAAATTTGATGCACGGTAGGTTACCTTGGGTAGTATGGATGCGTAGTAGGTTTCCTCGAAAAAGTAGAAGCTTTACTTCTATCGTGTAGTCCACGGCACACAATGATTTTTCATATCTCTGTCATGCCGTTTTCTGTGTATTACTTCCACATCCAGTGGAAGTATACTAACGCAAGAAAAATTTTTGAAAATTTTCATTGTTCAAATAGGCTTGGAATGTCAAGATTTTAAGTTTGAGCAAAAAAAATATGTCTGTCATGTCGGTCTGTCTGATTACTCTGGAACCGTTTAAGGTATTGACTTAAAATTTGGCACACGTGTGTATTTTAACGAGATCTGGAACTAGATTATATTTCAAGCAAGTAATTCTAAAGTGTTTTTTGATATGTCCATTACAATAAAATGCCTAAATATAGGGACGATTTTAATTGTCCTGTGTTTGAAACTTCCGAAATGTTTGAAAGATAACACTGCTTTAAAACATGCTTGATTTGTTAATAAACTTTATTTTTCATAAATTATTTTACTCATTAACATGGTAGCCAATAAAAGCCCGTTTTTTGACAAAGTTGCACCACCAGATGTCATTATTAGTGGTAAACTAACCTAGATCGGCAAAATTATCGCTGGGATTCTCTCCTGCAGAATTCCAACATTAATTTTATTGCAAGTGCCGTATATAATTGCTCGATGTCTGATATTCAATATCCGACCAAAAATGTCTCGAATACCATAACACATATGATGTTGAAATTTTTCAGCCAGGTATCTCTTACCACAAAATAACGACGAGGGTTGAACTACCTCCAATACTGAGTTTCAGTGTCTCCAGTGGTTAAGAACAAAATTATGCACCCCTCGGCCCTAAATTATGCGATTTTGTGCAACATTGTAATATTTAATAAAAATAATTGATGAGCGGATGACAGAAATTTGAAAAAAAATTGTTTGTGCCCGCGACTCAAAAATTGACTAGTGGGGGTGGGTGGTTGGTATAATTATAGGAAAAAATTGCATCAATCTTACCAATAGAAAAAGCCATTTCTTCATCAGATGATGTATTATTTGAAGCGGTTTGTTTCTAAATCACTCGTCGGAACCTGTGAAAGCGTTGCCAATCACAATCGTCGCAAAAAAAAACTAAAAAAATACTAACTTTTTTTCGCAAAATATTTGTAGATAGAGATTTGAAATTGGTTTTTTAGGCGATTTTTGTGGGAATATGCGAAATTGTGCGATTTTATTTAGAGTGCGAAAATTATTATCTACAGAAAATCGTCAAAAATATGAAATTTCAACTTTACGAAATGGGACTGGTTTTTACTTTGGCCTGACATCACTAAATTATTATTAATGTAGTTGAAGGGCATGAGTGGTAAAAGTACTTTCGGGGAGGGCCGGGGATATATCGGCAAATAGAAAAATATAAGTAAATAATATGTTCCCCTGGTTTTTATGGTGTTTTATTGACATTTCTTTTAGTTTTGGTGATTGCGGATATGCGTAAATGAAAATCTATTGCGTTTCATTACTTTCCTTAGAAACACCATAATATTTTAACGAGCATGTTTGGTACTTCTACATACACATCGATGTAATTCGGTACATTTTGGTTAGCTCCAGTCATATGTGCATGCTTTATATGATATTTTGTGGATATTTATTTAACTTATGGTGATTTCGGGATCGACGAAAATAGATTGGAGTCGAATCATGTCGGTACCTCACCAGCATCTCGATTTCTGAAGAAATACGCCCTTCAAAACGATTTTCCAGCATTGTTCTCCCAAATCAATAATTTTTTGGTTATCACAGCCCCAGCAATTGAATAGGCAATCAAATTTTCGAACCATTGAAATCGCTTAGTGATAATGACATTTTTACATCGCTGCTACGAGAGGGACTGCTATCATTCCTCATCAGACTATACAGAGCTGATCTGGAATGGAACTACATTCCATCTAGTTGGGCGACGGTTGAAGTGGTATATATAACAGAAATGGGTCGGACAGAATCAGACACTAAATCGTTAAAACCCGTCATCCTGATATCATTTCTGTTGAAAGGTCTGAAGAAAGTGCTGGGCGGACACATCAGGGGAAACATCCTGAGTACTCCTCCTCTGATTGTTTACCAGTGTGCCTATCAACCAGGAAAATCAACAGAACTAGCACTCAATAAACTACTCGGAGAAACGACCCAATCTCTTCAGGAAAAAGAGATTGCGGTGGCGGCATTCCTCGACATTGAAGGAGCATTCAACAATGTAATGTACAACTCGATATTGTCGGAAAATATCAAAAATTAAATTAAATTATTGTATTTTACGTTAGAAAATAGAAATTATTTAAATCGTGTAATTATTAGAGACATAACTTCGCGTATAGGCAACGGAGGTAATAGGATATTTCCGTTGTCTATGCAATCTTTCACATATTTATTGGTGTTCTTCCATAGAGGCATTGCTCTAGCAATGAACTCGGCAAATTGCTGAGTAAGGAAGAGCACGAATAAGTATTGATGAAAGAAATTAGTAGAGAGAATTCATTATCGCGTTAGCTCCGGAAGGAGACGGTAGCCGAGTCAGTGAAGAGCAAAGTCCCGAAAGGGTGAAACTAATTATTGAAATTTTCTAAGTCCAGCCGCCAGCCGCCTACCCATGTTGAGAGTTCAGGGAAGAATACTCCTGTAAGTATAATCATTCTTTTGTGTACCAGTTTTCAAATAAATTGTATTTGCCGTTCAGTAACAAATAGTTTCACTTGTGTTCGTGTGTGTGGTCCTACCCCTTTCTGTTGAAGATACCCGGTTCCTCGGGAAAATTAAGTCGAGTACCCAAGCGAGTACCCCATTTTGAAAGGGGCCGCCCCCAGAGGCTCGACATATGGTGGAGGCGCCGGGCAAATTAAATTTTCACATGTGTTAATGTAATATTTTATATCTAATAAGGGAGGTGCCATACTTAACGAAGTCGTTTGAAAGGGCTGTTTGGTGAAAGCACCGAATTGTTAATTTTTTTAAAAATTTTTTTAAGTTACTGAACGACAAATAGCGGTAGCGTTAGGTTCTACGCATTTTTAATTTAATAAGTTACTGGGCGACCTAATTTGAAGTGATTTTTCTTTTTTTTCTTTTTCTAAATTAGTGTAGAAATCAGGGATTCAAAGTTTTAGTGGTAACAAGTGATCTGTGGTACTGACTTAAATTAAATTTAAAATTACGCGTTCATTTAATTTTCTTTAACGTAGCTATCCTTTCTCTAAGCGCCCGTAGATCTGGCTAGAGACAGCGTAGCAATATATTTTTTTTTCTCCCGTTTTCAAAGCGATTGTCAGGAAAGTCTACACTTTTCCCGATCAGCCTGGTTCTCAGGCCGGGAAAATTACAGGACAAGTTGTAAAGTCAAGGCCCTTGACTATCGCCCGTATACCTGGCTAGTTAAGTTTGACGTTCAACTGCACTCCTATAATTGTTTGAAAATATATTTTTATTTATTCTTTTTATCATATGTTGTGTTAGTAACCAGTACCTCAAGTCACCTTGTTTGTTAAAATTTATTTTTTGAATATTTTTTTTTTCTTACTTTAATTTTTATTTAAATGCCACGCCTGAAACCGGGCAAAAAAGAAAGGCAGGAAAGAAGGGAGGCAAGGAGGAAAGCTCTTGCGTCGCATTCATTAACCCCGATTGAAGTTGAGTTAAATCAGTCAGGTCTGCCTATAACCCCACGAATTGAGGGAAAAAATTGTGAGGAAAAGGAAAGCAATTATTTTTGTTTTCCGGAGGTTACAGTTGCTGCAAATAAACCCGTAAAAACGGAAAATATCGCGCTAAGTAAAGAAATGGCAATTAAATTTAAAATTTTATTTGGGGATGATGATGACATGCAGTAATTGAAATTTTGCATTTGTTGGGGGTGAACATTTATTTTCTTTTTGTACACGAATTATTGAGGGAGGTTTATATAAGTAGAAATACGGAAATATTTGAAATTTTCACTTGTCATATTCGTCTGACATAAAAAGACACATAGTCCCGAGGAGAAAAATTATTATTTCTTAATTATTTTTATCATTCGCATTTTTTTTTTATTTATTTTTTGTTTAATTTCATTTTATTTAGTTATTATTTAATCTAATTTTAATTTAACTTCTTGTCCGACTTAATAATTATTTTTACTGATTTATCTGAGCTGTCTGCTTGTTATTTGTCATTAGTGTTTTTTTAAAATTATACTTAAAATATACCTATAACCAAAATAATTCATAACAAAAACAAATATAAAGATGCGGTAGAGTATGTCAGGAGGCGAGAAAAGACTAACAATACAAGTGGAACCAGTGCCCGATAGTTTTAACCCGGAATCCAACAGTACCGAAATACGTACTAATCAGACTCAGGACCCATTTCAAGCGAGTAATCGCGTAGCGAGATCACCGCCCCAAACGCCAATACCACACAGGCAAGAAAGAAAATTTTCATCTAGCTCGTTACCTGAACTATATGAAATAGAAAGAAGAGTAACTAGGGCACAAACTCGAGCAATAAAATCAAACAAAAAACATATACAGGACACCTCAGAAGAAACCACCAGCGACCCCGAGAGTCCGGATCACCACGAAATTACAATTGTTGATAAACAATTAAAGAAGGCACTGCAGCAGAGTAACATTTCCACCCCAACACAAAGTTACGGTGAAAAACTCGAAAGGAGAATAAATTTCGACGTGTCTGAGGAAGAAAAAGAACCTGCTAAAGAAAAAGGAAGAGAAGAAAAACAGGAGAGCGAAGCTCGTGATACTCCCAAGGAAAAGAAAAAGGAAAATATGGATACGACAATTTCAGAAGCATTAACGGCACATAAAAAGCCCGCAATTCCCACTTTCATAAGTCCCCAAACATTCCATCCAAGCAAGGGAAATGCGAGTAATTTTATTAAAAATTACGAAAGAACGGCGATTGCGAACGGATGGGACAACCCTTTAAAAATTTTCTATTTGGGCTCCTTTTTAGAAGGAGGCGCCAACTTGTGGTATAAAATATACACAGGTGATATCAAAAATGCACAAAAAACGTGGACACAAATTGTCGACGATTTCTTATTAGAATTTAAGCATTAGCATTTAAGGGATAGAGTCGAAAATAGAAAGCAAGGACCAAATGAGTCGGTCAAGGACTTTTTCTACGAACTAAAAACAATATTTCACGAATACGACGAGACACTTGACGCACGGAAATTCATAAAATTTTTTGAAAAAGGTCTCAACCAGGAGGCGGCTTATCACTATCACTGGCTGACACATTCCCCAAATCGTAAACCGACAACACTAGAAGAAGTAAAGGATCTGGCAACTACGATTGACAAAGCACCACGCAGCACGCGCGAATGCCAGGAGCAGATAACCCCCCAATGGCAACCCCCAATTCAAAGGAATTTTCAACCCTACCAACAAACTACCGACGTAAATTATGGTACCCTGGGATTGGTAAGAAACTCGTCACACGCAAGAGGAAATTTTGAAGCAAGGAGATTCCCTAGTCAGGACACCCAGTACAGACGAAATGGCAATTCGTATGACACAGGACGGTCCTATCAAAACCACCAAGCACGTCAAGTCCAACCTCCCACAATGAACAGAGAGTTCGTACCTACGACCCAACACGGCAGAAGTTACGGCCAGGCAAACGGATATGGGGAAAATTATAAAAGGAATACTAATTTACCAACAACACGGACGCCAGACAATAGGCCAAGATGCTATAACTGCAACCGGCCGGGACATTTCGCTGCAACATGCCCTAACGTTGCGAGAGGTTCCCCAAATGGCAGGGGGCGGCAAAATTAGAACTCCCAGCCGTCCTAAACACTAAGGGGGGGTATAGTACAGGTGCTAAAGCAACAACTATCTTACTTGACATAAAAATAAACAACCTTCCAACAAAAGCTATCCTAGATACAGGTAGCGCCAAAAATATTATACGTGCAAATTTGTTACCCCACTTTGTACCAAAAACGACATTTAAAAACTTAATTACTGCAGGGGGTCACCGAATACCGGTCATAGGTCATTTTACATTTCAACTACAGATTCAAAACTTAACGACATTATGTGAAGCTGAAATTATAGAAGAGTCACCATACCCACTAATACTTGGTATGGAATTTTTAACAAAATTTAAATCGATAATAAATTTACAAGATGACGTAATAATATTTACGGAGGGGCAAATCCAACATAGTCTTCCAGTCAACAAACAAGAAACTAACAACCAATTAATTACGACTTTTGAAAATAGAAAACAAACGCCGGAGCAAAACAAAACTTACGCACAAGAATATATTAGCCCCACAAACTATAAGAAACTCTATCATCAGAAATGTTTAGAAGAAATCTCGAGACAAATTAAAAGTCAACATGAAAATAAAATACCTTCGAAAAGAGAAGAAAACAACATAGCACCCTCGTACTCAGACTTTTGGCAGATGGTTAATAATGGTACACTTGTGGAGTCTACCACAAAAATTGAGGAAAAAAATATGGATATTTTTAACACAGCAGACACATACTCCCTAGCACACTGCGTATCAGCAGATTTGAGAATGGGACGAGGTATAGCCAAAAAATTTAAAGAAAAATTTCAGGGGGTAGAAGAACTTTTAGAACAAAATCAGGGTCTAGGGGGGTTGGCCTCACTAAAAAGGAAAAAAAGAAATATATACTACTTAATTACCAAAAAATTTTGTTATGATAAACCTACATACAATAACCTTTATAATTGCTTACAAAAATTAAAATCAAATTTTTTACAATCTAACATTACACAATTAGCAATGCCCCGGATAGGATGTGGACTAGACGGCCTAGATTGGGAAATAGTTAAACCAATGATACAATACACGTTTTTGGGCACAAACGTTGAAATATTAGTATGTACATGGAATCCCACTCAAGGAGGATTAAAAATAAGGCATAACCCGTTAATAACGACAAATAATCATATAACTAACGGCCCATCTACTTCAATGGAAAATAATAAACCAGTTATAGCCGAAGTAGAGGAGAGGGCCATATTAACGCTAGAAAAATTTGAAGAAAGCTACGAACACGTTTTAAGAGACTTAGAAAACATACAGCTAAATCTGGGAGAAAGACAAGGAAAACCCACTAAAATTATGACCACGGAAAATTTCGTCATTGAACCATTGCAAGAGATATGTTTAGAATTAACCGCAACAATTTCACATGATAAAATAATTTTGCTTTTTCAAAACTTCGTTCTTAATGAAAAATTTTTATTATCAAAAGGTTTATTGACAACAACAGGGCTATATTTTCTGGGCTCACGCTTGTTTATAAATGTAAAATCGCGGGCAGCTTGCCCAGTAAAAATTTACAAACGATCAACTATAGGCTTTCTGATGGAGCCTTTAGAACTTGAGGAAGGAGAAAAATTATTACTATACATGGACCAAGAGGAGGATGCTGAAAAAGTAACATTGGAGGATCACGATTTGGAACATATCACGGACGGCACAACTAAGCAAAATTTACAAAAACTCTTAAACGAATATAATGACATATTCTCAAAATCAATGAGGTATATGGGGCGGACACATCTTGCGGAGCATAAAATAGATGTCAATGGGGCCACTCCAATAAAAAATCGCCCATACCGGGTGAGCCAAAAAGAAAGAAATATTATTGCTCAGCAAATAGAGGATATGGAAAAGTTTAACATTATTAAACCCTGTCACTCACCGTGGGCAAGTCCACTAGTTTTAGTACAGAAGAAAGATGGCGAAAAAAGGTTTTGCGTAGATTATAGGAAATTAAATGAAGTAACAACAAAAACTACTTATCCACTGCCAAATATCGATGATATTTTAACTTATCTCGGAACGGATACTGAATTCTTCTCTACATTGGACATGCATAGTGGTTACTGGCAGGTACCAATGGCCGAAGACAGTAAGCAATACACAGCTTTTGTTGCCCAGGGTCATGGTTCTTACAGTTTTGAAGTCTTGCCTTTCGGACTGTGCGGAGCACCTGGGACCTTTCAAGAACTAGCTGATAAAGTGTTTGAAGGGATGAAATGGAAAGATATCCTTATATATTTGGACGACATCATCATATTTTCAAAAACAAAGGAAGAACACATAGAAAAACTACAAAGAGTTTTCCAAAGACTTCGAGAAGCAGGATTAACTCTAAAACCTAATAAATGTGAATACCTAAAAACGGAATTAAAAATATTAGGGTATCATGTAAGCACCAAGGGTATACTTCCGGATGAGGAAAAAGTTAAGGCAATAAAGAACTTTGCAGTTCCTAAAACATTAAAACAACTTCAAAGTTTCCTAGGACTTTGTAATTTTTATAGAAAATTTGTAAGAAACTACTCTATGATAGCTCGACCATTACATGAACTAACAAAAAAATCTACGAAATTTACATGGGGTAAAGATCAACAAAAAACATTCGAAATTCTCAAACAAAAATTAATCGAGGCCCCAGTTTTACAGCATTTCGACCCAAATAAAGGAACAACCTTGCACGTGGATGCAAGCAGAACAGGAATTGGCGGTATCTTGCTTCAGGAGAACGAAACTGGGGAGCTGCATCCGATCGCCTACGTAAGCAGAAGCCTGCAGAAACACGAGAAAAACTATTTTACTATTTCCGAAATCGAAGGATTAGCCGTAGTATGGATTTTGGGCTACCTGAGACATTTAATTTATGGCCGTCCTATAAAAATAATTACTGACCACAGTGCCCTATGTTGGTTAAAGACAATAAGAAATCCAGGCCGCCTGGCTCGTTGGGCATTGAAATTGTCAGAGTTTGACTACTCTATAGAACACAGAAAAGGATGTCTAAATAAAGATGCGGACTGTCTGTCTAGGAACCCATTAACGCCTAAAGATTACATAGATAAGGTGGATACGGAAGATATCCCAACACTTCTGCTGGATATGAAAGATCTCGAAAAGGAAACCTCAGAATATGAAAAAGAAGAGTTACTATTATTAAACACGGAAGACATAAGTAATCTGCAACAAGAAGATGCAAACATTAGAAAAATACTAAATGCTATACTAAACCCCCGAGAAGCAGATATAGGGACAGCAAAAAGGGCTAAACAATTTACTGTAAAAAATGGAAATCTCTATAAAATTAATACGAGCCAGCAAGGTCTTGAAAACTTATTAGTAATTCCGAAAAAATTAGTGGGGGAAATTCTATTTCAGTTACACTCAGAACCGCTTAGTGGACACCTCGGACTGACAAAAACCCTACAAAAAATTAAAAGTCGATTCTATTGGGACTCAATGCAGAAGGATGTAGTAAAATATGTGAAAGGGTGCCGCGATTGCCAAACAAGAAAGGGCGGGAATAAAAAACCAGCTGGCCTCCTGCAACCAATACAAATAGGTACCCCATTCGAAAAAGTCGGAATCGACCTATTGGGACCTTTCAGACGTAGCCAAAATGGAAAAACCATGATAGTAGTGTGTACAGATTATGCAACTCGCTACGTGGAAGCCGCAGCTTTACCAAATGGAAAAGCAGGACCGGTCGCAAAATTTTTATTACATAATATTATAACACGTCATGGCTCACCTAAATATATTCTAAGTGATCAAGGAAAAACATTTCAATCAGAATTGGTAAAAGAATTGCTAAGAATCATGGGCACCACAAGTAGATTCACCACAGCCTATCATCCCTGTTGTAATGGGTTAACTGAAAGATTTAACGAAACTTTGGCAGACATGTTAGCAATGTTTACTAACACAAATCAAACCGATTGGGACCAATACATACCTCATTGCGTATGGGCACATAATACATCGAGGCAAGCAACTACAAAATTCTCCCCATATGAATTAGTTTTTGCAAGATATCCAGTCCTCCCAACAGAGGCCAATCTATCACAAGAATCGAATTGCCTAGATGTAGAGGAAATTAGGCAAAGAGCCTTAGCAGTCAGAAATCTTGCAGTGGAAAATATAGAAAAAAGACAAAAAAGTGACAAAAGAAGGTATGATAGAAAACATAGACACGTTGAGTTTAAACCAGGAGATCAAATAAAAGTTTTTACCCCCATAAGAAAGAAAGGAAAAAGTGAAAAACTATTACTTAAATGGTTTGGCCCATATTACATTGTAAAGAAAATAGGGGAAGTCGACTACAAAATTAGAAAAGGACGAAAGAAAAAAGCCAAGACAGATGTAGTACACGTAAGCCGTATACTACCGTACAACGACCCCTGGTCTCCAACCTCAGAAGAAAAAGACGAAGAAGAGCAGTGGGAAGACGAGGTGGAAGAAGAAGAAGGACAGGAAGCAACCGCACAAACCGACGGACAAGATAAAGCCGAACAAGAGAAAGCAAATCAAAAAGCAAATGAAAACGAAAATATTATAGGATTAGGGTCCGTAAATTTGTTATGGCCAGAGCAAATAGAGAAAATTGAGCTGGCAAAAAATGAAAATAAAATGATATTACCAAAAGTGGTAACTGAGCTGCCAGAAAATGAAAATAAAATAAGTTTCTTAGGTAAACAAAGGGCGGAAGGCCATAAAACCCAGAAAATTGGCGGAAAGGACAATATACTTTCGGAACCGGAAGGTATTCTGACAAGTAGAGTCTGTGGCAGCGAAAGGCTGCCGTCCCCTAGAGAAAACGACACCAAAGCGAAAATGGTAGATGAGGGGTGCAAAGAAGACGAAGAAACTTACCCAGAATCCCTTATGAACAATGTGAAAATTAGAAATAGTAATAAAGATACTAATTTTAAAATCGATAAAAAGAATGTGCAGAAACTTGCGCTTATTTACGCAGCACTGTTTATGTACAATTATTTGGCTACAGGGAAATGCAGAAATAAATAAGTATTAACTCTAGCGAACACCCGAGATTAAACAAATTAGGGAAACCATACTAAGACCAGATTTCAACTGCACATGTACCCCCTCTTAGGACTAATTTGCAAAAATCAAAATCGTACATTTTAGAAACGAGCGGCGACGTTGACATAATTACCCTCAAAGAAAAGAAACAGTTTGAGTGTGTTCTAAGGCAAATTGATAATCCGTCACAAGGTACAAGCAGTGAATGTGTCTAATCTAAGTAAACAATATGAACATTCCCAGAAAATTTTCTTTCTTTCTGACATAAATATAGTTATAAACTGAATTATTTTCGGTATTGAGGGTAGAGTATAGTGTGGATTAGCATATTTTGAGTCTATTTAATCGCAAAATAAATTATTATCTGTAGAAATATAAGTTAGATGTAAAGGCTATAATAAATATTTTTTACTTCTTTCAAATCGATGCTCAAATTTAAGATTTGAATTTATATGGAGCTCTGGTAAATTAGTCAAAAATAGTTGAGAAATAATGAGAGAAATTACTACCAAATAGCATCCTTTTGGGAACTTGTTAAGTTCGTTCATTCACCTGACTCACAAGAATTAGTGAAAAATAAGGAAAATATATAATCCCTCATTACGCAAACTGTGGTATAAGTAATTTATTTAAAAGTAAATAAAACATAATTACGACTGGAGGATAGGTGTGATAATCTCGTTCAAAGTCATCTGTGTTTAATGACAGATACCTATTAAAAATCCAAGAATCACTGATACCAATAATATCTCTAATTCACTATCATGTTTCAGATTTGTTATCAACCGAAAATAAAGAGTCCTATAATTTAATATATAAAAAATAAATCGCAGCGTGCACGTGCCATGAAAATATTTAATATTTCAATCCAGTATTATTTTCAGAGATATCGACCAAAAATGAAGAGTACTTATCATAGAATTTGTAAATATAAAGGGTGTGCCAGGAGTAGAATTAACACCCAACGATGCAACCAGATTGTTATGAAACTTTTTTTAAGAAAGCTACCGATCAGTACAGTTCGAATTTAATTACCTGTAGGAAATGATAATCCGTAACACTTAGCAACTTTTCCACACATTGACCATAAAAACACTCGATCGAAAAACACACTCACTTTCACCATATTCACTTTCAGTTGTTAAATTTTCACAATCGGGAAGCTTTAAAATAAAAACGATTTTTTTTTTTCGGGAATATGAGTTAAATTAGAGCCACATTAGATTCACGTCGGAACTCAACTGAATAGAAAGCCAGCACATACTTCTTCGTATGGCGAGAAGATAAAAAAAAGTGCGATTAGGAAATGCTGAAATTATACTTTGGTTATCTCAACGGTCTTTAAGGTCATTATACAACGGAATATTCTACTTCTGTAAAACAAAATCTCTTTGAGGCATATTACAGGGTGAACCAATTAATTGCGAATCTCATGCAGGGCAACCTCAGCAGAGAAAAGTGTTTAGATACATTTTTCTTAGATTAACAGACAGTATAAATTGTCATTTGAAAGAAATTTGTTAGTTAAAATTAGCATCAAACACTAGATTGTAAGCACTTAATTAAATAATATTTTAGTCTTGTTTCACTTTAATTATTATTACTTAATTAATAGTAGATAAATATTAGGGCCTGGAATGAGCTTATATTAGTTAGGATCAAGTAGATATTTTACCAAAATATATGTCAAATGTGGCGAAAAAATTCGCAGGCTCAGATGTTGACAAACTGTTCTTATCCATAGCCCTAAATCTAGTAGAGAGCTTCATTTCTTAAGATTATTATACAAAGTGGAGAAAATGTATTCTCTAATTCTTAGGTTGTATTACGGATAGAATTACATTTTATTAGTATTAAGAGTATATATCAGAGTATGTGCTAACACTGTTTTCTTTTATTTTCTATGTAAAATCCGGCGAACACGCTAAGCACAATAGCAGAAAATATCAACGGATCCCTCACCCCCCACATACAGTAACCAATCGAGCAAGGGGACAACCTGTGGACTTCTGGAGCCAGCCGTACAGATACCTAGATATAAAGAGAGAAATCCAGCCTTTTGTGGAAATCCAGTTAATTTGAAAAACAAAACCAAAGATGAATGCAGATGATTAATATGTGCCAGCAACGCCCCAGTATGGCTAAATGTGGATCACTCTGTACCTACCAAGGTATAGAATTACACCCCAAACATTTCCCAGTGAAATGTGGCTGAACTTCGAGAAAACCTTGAGAAGATATTCCTGTGACGGAGATAAGATATGAACTAGAGCAATGAAACATTCTCGCCGGTCACGTAATTAATAATATAATATAAACTATTATATTTCATTCGTAGCAAAACAAAAAGTGTAAGTGATAAGACATCATAATGGTACTTTTTAAAAAAAAAAAAAAAAACCTGGATCGAACTTCCATAATACAGGCGTGCCAAATAAACTCTCACAAATGAAGTCTTACAAATAAACTCTCATAAACTTAGTGCGGCTAGGGACTCTTACAGTTCATTAGGCAATCCCCATAGACATAAAACTTCCAGTGGCGTGTAAGAGGGTAAACGAAAACATTAACAAAATTGTGCGTGTTCCGTCGAGGTTATTTTAAGATGTTTAAAAATTGCAAAGATTTTAGGTTAAGTTAAATTGTATGTCAATTCTGATTTTGTTAGAATTATAAGGATTAGATTAAGTCAATTTTTTTTATCTTTTTTTTCATTCAATTTTTTAAATTGTACTTCATAAATGGACGGTGGCTGGCGTATTTGGTTTGGACCGGATTTGAGGAGAGACAAACACTGGCAACACTCTTCCCACCCAATATTAATTTTTCATTGTTCTTAATAAAAGTTGGCATCACTGGAGGGCCAGTGATCATTGCGGTGGTGGGGTAATGTCGGAAAATATCAAAAATTAAATTAAATTATTGTATTTTACGTTAGAAAATAGAAATTATTTAAATCGTGTAATTATTAGAGACATAACTTCGCGTATAGGCAACGGAGGTAATAGGATATTTCCGTTGTCTATGCAATCTTTCACATATTTATTGGTGTTCTTCCATAGAGGCATTGCTCTAGCAATGAACTCGGCAAATTGCTGAGTAAGGAAGAGCACGAATAAGTATTGATGAAAGAAATTAGTAGAGAGAATTCATTATCGCGTTAGCTCCGGAAGGAGACGGTAGCCGAGTCAGTGAAGAGCAAAGTCCCGAAAGGGTGAAACTAATTATTGAAATTTTCTAAGTCCAGCCGCCAGCCGCCTACCCATGTTGAGAGTTCAGGGAAGAATACTCCTGTAAGTATAATCATTCTTTTGTGTACCAGTTTTCAAATAAATTGTATTTGCCGTTCAGTAACAAATAGTTTCACTTGTGTTCGTGTGTGTGGTCCTACCCCTTTCTGTTGAAGATACCCGGTTCCTCGGGAAAATTAAGTCGAGTACCCAAGCGAGTACCCCATTTTGAAAGGGGCCGCCCCCAGAGGCTCGACAATATATACACAGCGGCGGCTGCTAGAGGAGTTGAGCTAATCATAATTGGCTGATTCAAGCTATGCTTGAAAATAGAATCAACGACTTCGACGAAAAGGTTAAATTTAGGCCCGCAAGAGGGTGTCCTTAAGGCGGGGTTCTTTCCCCCCTTCTATGGTCACTGCTTATGAACAACCTGCTGGCCATTATCTCTCTATGTGGGAAGCCGAGATTCAGGCATGTGCAGACGATCTAGAAAATCTGAAGAGTTGCTCTCCCATACCCTTCAAGAAGTGCTAGATACAGTTTACATTTGGTGTGAGAGGGAGCAGATGTCTGTTAACCCCCACAAAACTGTAATAGTACCCTTCACCAGAAAAAGGAGTCTAGATAACTTAGAACCTCCCTCCTTAGCAGGTGAAACTATTCCAATTTCGGGGGTAGTGTTACTTAACTGGAATTCCCATCTGGAAAAGGTAATCCACAAAGCAAGACTATCCTTGGGGACATGTCGTAGGATTTGTGGAAAATCCTGGGGCACAGATCCCTAACAAATATATTGGATACACGTTATGGTCATAAGACCAATGCTAGCGTAGTTTGGTTATCAAAAGGGCAACAACAAATGATCAAAGCCAAACTCTCTGATTTACAGAGACAACCATGGCAATAACTGGTGCAATAAGTTCCACACCGTCAGCTGCTCTGGAAATCCTCCTGGATCTACTTCCCTCTTCATATCTATTTGGAGGCCAGGTGGGTAAATATAGACTTCAACAAGCGATCATTAATATGCCGCAGGCTAGCATCATGGAACCCAACAGGCTGTCAGATGATATAGATAGTCACGACATCCTGGGAATACTTTCAGATGTGATGCCTACCATGACCAACTATGAACGTCCTGTTTCCTAGAAGAAACGAATGGGATCGAAACAAAACCGACCTACAAAGAGCAGACATCTATTGGTTCACAGACGGCTCCAAAATCCCTGAAGGAGTGGAGCTGCAGCATACAGTCGCAACTCAAAGGTCAGAATGACTTCGAGCTTGGATAACAATGCGACTGTCTTTCAGGCGGAAATTCACGCCACCAAACTGTGTACATGGAGGCTTGAACAGACGGATCCTAGAAGCAGATCAATAAGAATCTTTTCAGACAGCCAAGCAGCTCTTAAAGCTCTTGGCTAATATCGTTGCAATTCTAAATTAGTCTGGAACTGCCAACAGGCTCTAACCCGGTTGGGCAGAAACAACGAGTTAACTTTGGTCTGGATATCGGGTCACACTGGCGTGAAATGGTTGATAGTTCAAGGAAAACGAGGTGGTAAGCAGTGAAGGAGAGCCCTTCGTAACGTTGGACTGACGTTACCAAGGAACTGATAGGAAAGAATTTTGGTGAAGTCATAAATAACCACAACAGATTGCGAGAAACTGTCGGACTTGTCAGGCAGGAAATGGAGGCTAACTGGAGTTATGCATCAATTCAAATAATAATTTTAAAAAGCTATGGGTATCTACCTGCTATGTTACTATCGGTTACATTATATTTTAACTACACTTTTTAACATTTTCACGGTCCAGAAGCAGTGTAACTTATATAAATAAATACAGCACTTTGTGTTTCAATAGTTTATCTTGCATAGGTTTACAGGTTTTACAGCGTGTAGATGTCAGTCTGCGATGTTATCCAATAGTCTCTGTAGTAGTCAATTAGGTCCTAATATATTTCAGGTTCCTTATCCTCATGAAAAAGACTCTCTTTCATTTTCGATTATTCGCATTTTAAAGTAAGATATTGGTATGTGAATAATTTTTTTTTTCATTTTACCTACATATTATTATACTTCTTTAAATTACTAAGAAATGTGGGATGTTATTTGACTTTGAGCCGATGTTTACGTTAATGCTCTCTTACCTTTGATGTCTTTAATACAAAATTCTAAAGTGGGTAGATGAAAACATGAAAATAACAGAGTTTATCATATCTAAATAAAAATTGGTAATATGGTAATATTCGTACATAAATAACATATTTTATCTTCTTCCATAATGATAAAGTAAATGTAACACAAGTTAACACATGTTATATTTACTGTATTGCAGTAAAATAGGTATAAATAATCTTGCAAAATATTTTATTTCTCGCAAACTTTAGTAATTAGATTTCAAATATATAAGTGAAAACAATTATTGTGTACTCAGTATGGCTTATTATTTTTGTTAGGTTATATTAGAAATTTGATTTACGATGACGTAACTGTAAATGTATTCATTATAATTTATAGAATATGTCACAAGTTGCCATATAGCAAATATATTTTATTTCCTACACATAAATAATTATTATCGTAGATGGTAGAAGCTTGAAATTTGGTTTGTAGATATTGCTCTTTGGGGCTCATATTTTCCATGAAAAAGCAATTGAATACCACTTCAGATTTTTCCAAATTTTCGAATGGAATTAAATGCTTCCATTACAGTGTGTCTTATAACCTACGGAAAAATGTATATAATACAATGCACTTTGGTTTTTAATTTTAGAAAACAAAAAATGAAAAACCCAGAGAGGCATATTTTTCATAATAAAATAACTAGACACGCGGTATGCATGAGATATTGTATCCCACTAAATTAGCCACCAATTTTCATTGGTAAGTAAATTTCGCAAATTTAAATGTCATGTTTCTCTGTCTTTAGTTTTAAAAAAGAAAACTAGGGACTGTTTATTCCAATAGTTAATACGGGGCAGTAAAATACCAAACATAAAAAGGCTTTGAAAACAAATGTATATACACGGAAGCTAGTTTTTGTCATGCACGTCAAAATTTCTTTTATTTTCATTGCTAGTAACTTTGTGTTGTCATTCATGACAAATTTCATTAATTATTATTAACAGGTAATAACAGTAAGCTGAAAAAATTATAATGGTTTATTCAAGGAGCATCAAATTGACATGCTCCTTATTTATGGAGAGTATCGAAACAATGACAGAAACGCTGAAAGAGTGTACCAGGAATGCTTTCCATATCGTGGCGATATTCATTTTATCAAAAATGAACGTTTCATTGTAAGGGAAGAAGTTGAAATAAACGTTCTAGGGTATATCGAAAATGACCGCACTGCTTTTATTCGCGAATTATATATGCAATGCAATACTCCCCGCGAAAGTGCCAGGAGAATTTTAAAGAGATACGGATTTAAATCATTTAAGTACCAAATTCACTATCACCTATATGAAAATTACTTCCGAAGCAGACTTAATTACTGCAACTTGTTTTTAGATAATTTAAACATAAATCTAGTATTATCATAATATTATTTTTACAGATGAATTGGATGATTCACCAATCTAGGAATAATTAATAGAAACCATACTCCTTATTGGGCTGTGGAAAATCAGAGATTAGTAAGATAATGTGTTTTTCAGTAACGTTTTGAAGTAAACGTTTGGTTGGGCATAATAAGACTTTATCACTGATCCAATATTTTTTTGTCGACCATTAAATAGAGAAATTTGGAGGTATTTGGAATTTCTCCAAAATCAAATAGAGCCTTTTCTAAATAACTTGCAGGAAAACGAAAACCTAATTTTCCAACAAAATGGCGTACCGGCCCATAATTCAAGAACTGTTGCAAATTATTTGAATCGACGGTTTGGTGAAAACTGGTTGGAAACCGATGGACCAATCCGGTGGCTAGCAAGATCACCTGACTTGAGCCCGCTAGATTTATCAATATGGGATTATCTAATCTATTGAACCAAGTAGGTGCATAAACTTTCATCGCAAATATTGAACAAGCATGATGACATCTGTTGTTGAATTTTCAGTCCAAGCATACAAATGCAAAATTATGTTGGCCGCAAGTTAACCATCTAGAATGAGCTAGTTGTAATGTATTCAGTTACATATTTTTAAGTTTTACGTTGCTTAGACATAAAAAATAACAAAAAACTGACCTTTCGACCTTTCGACATTGCCATCAATAGAAAAGGCAGCACGACAACACACTTATAAAGCATATCATCAGGTGCAGACGTGGCTCAGATTTGACAAAAATTCCGAAAAGTGGGGCTGGCGTAGAACCGAATGTGGACTCTAACCAATTATCAACATAGCCGATCCAGCACCACCAGCACTTCTCAAATTATGTCTTGTAAGCGTAAGACAAAATGTAGAGCAGGTTGTGGTTGTCGCAAAACAGGCAAGTATTCCATCATATCCCAAAACTGTAGCGGAAAAACTTCAGACGTCCCCAACGTGCTTGAGGAAAACCTAAACGATAACGAAGACACCGCGATCATGGAATGAACATGTGAAGCGGACACTGAGCATATTCAACATGAAGAAGTGCTAATTAAGGATTGTGCGGGGAAGAAATGGACGAGATTCTATCAGGACTATCACCACACCACCATACAGAATATAATAACATATTAAAAAGAGAGTTACAATGAAAACAGACCATGTGGAGTCGGCTTTTTGGGGACACCACGTAAAAAAATCTCGCCTTGAACTCGATCTTTCTGATGGTGCGAAAAACAGTTTTATTGAAATAATTTTCAGTCCGTTGTAATACCACGACACATTTTTAAAGTTCTACATCTACCTGAATAGCATAAATGTTGATATTGATTGAAAAAATTGTGTATGATATACAGCGTGTCCTCCGACTGAGTTCGCTATAGGTGAAATGGACAAAAAATTTTCGAATTTTTTTTTCATATTTGGAGATTCACCCCGCTTATCTACAAAGTAATTTTGGGTGTACTTTTGTTTTTTAAAATCACATAGGCCATAACAGTTAAGCAAAAACGAATCTCATGCTAGGTAAAGTACCTTCTCTGTAAAAGATACAGCAAAATGTCATTAAGAAAAGTTGTTCAGATTAAAAAGTTATAGTCCTGTGCAAAATTTCAAGAACATACGCCCAGTTTGATGATTTTGATTTTTTTAATATAATTGCATTTTACCTCGCATTTTACGAAAAAACAAATGTTGCCGGTTTACTAAAGTGTTTACTCCATTATGTACTAAATCAAACACGTTAGTAAACTGGCATCATTTTTTTTTCGTAAAATGCAATTATATTGAAAAACTCAAAATCATCAAAGTAGGCGTATGTTCTTGAAATTTTGCATAGGACTATAACTTTTTAATCTGAATAACTTTCCTTAATAACATTTTCCTGTATATTTTACAGAAAGGGTACATTACCTAACATGAAATTCGTTTTTGCTTAACTGTCATGGCCTACATGATTTAAAAAAAAAACAAAAGTACACCCAAAATTACTTTTTATATAAGCAAATATGAAAAAAAAATTCGAAAATGTTTTGTCCATTTCACCTATAGCGAACTCAATCGGAGGACACGCTGTATATATAAATTATTTTCATGCTCTATAAATTTATAATAATCCAACCCTTTCATTTTTACATTTCTCGCACTATAAATTGTAAAATATTAATCCTACCAAAAGAATAAAAAGATCAAAATTATAGGGAATTTCAAACTATATAAATATCTGCATTTTTTTATAACATTGAAGCGAGATATTTGAAAAAAAAATGAATCTCAACAAATTTTTCAAGATGGTGGCGTTTGCACCAGGACAGCAGAGATCCGAAATTTGCATACACACTTGGGATAAACTCCCCCATAAGCCCTCAAAACAGCATAGAATTAAATTCATTTTTTTTAAACTCTTACAGACTGGAATAATAATTGTATAATTTGGTCTGTATAAATTGCAGTCTCGTACTACGTATTTCTCACAGATCGAATTTTGTATATAATGTTTTTATTTTATAGCTAATTTACCTAAACATATTTCCCTATATTTTTTATAACATACAACAACAACATTTCGTTATTAATTCTATATATTATGTATCATTGAATTTATTTTCTATTCTCCTCTGGTGTTTGGAAGAGATCGATCAATCCGTATGTGGACTGAAATATGGTGCTCAATTTAAAATATGTAATATGATAGTTTAGGTGAACCGAAAGTGATTTGACATGACTTTAATATAACTCCTGCTGAACATGTTAGTTTGGCAAATAACTTAAAAATTTCCCTGAATCCAAATATGGTGAATGTGGGTGAAAAAATCAAATTGTGATTTAGTGTGTGTACAAGAACTAAAGGCTTCAATTTTTTTTACTTCATATCAAATATTATATAATAAAAGTTCTATGAATAATTATTTCCACGTATAGGAATGCAATTATATAAAAAAAGATTCGTTGAAAGAGATTTGAATAGATATCTGAATGTGGAAGTAGTCACTCCTTGGAAGGGATTTTTCAAGTTAATGCCCCAATTTTCAAGTCGGTATAACTTAAATAGTACAGTCGAATTGATTTAATTTAATTTTTTTCGGCGACATCATTCCACCTGAAATTTTATTGTTGATTTTTGTGATTACGAAAAAAATATTTGTGCCCAAAAATTCCTTGTGCGTCAAAAGTTATATGCACTTTTTGACGCGCTTTCACGGATTTTCAACTTATTGGCTTAATATATCTTGTACTCGTAATCTGATGGAAAATTTAAAAATACTGGCTTATTTGGAATAAAATTCTTAAAAATTATAGACTTGTCCGATATGTATTTGTCAATCGACCATCTTGGCAAAAAATAGAAAACACCAAAAATGGCCAAAAGAATCAAAATTGAATATATTTTTTCTACAAGAAGGAGTAATTTCACCAAATAAAACTCATTTATTGTCAAATATAATGCATCTCACCCCAGACCGTATGTCAAATAGAACAATATGAGGAACAATCAAAGATGGCGGTCGAAAGGAAATTTTTAATTCTTCGGCAATTGTCAAGGAGGCATTGTACGTCATTTTTTTTATTGTATGTCATTTTATGTTCATTTTTTTTAATTTTCAAAAAAGTGCGTTTTTTTTTTACTTGCGAAAACGTATTTTCTTTGACTCCCCTTTTCTTCACACAATTTTCATCGAAACAAAATGAAATATATTATAGTAAGTCTTGTATAACTTAAAAAATTTAATGCAAAATGAAACTTAATTAATTTGAAAAGGAAATTTATTAAGCATACGCATGGTAATAATAATAATATATGAATATATGATGAATAAAGAGAACCAAGCAGTCAAGACTAGTAGAGTAGTATTATTTTTGATGAACAGAATAGCACTAAGAATAACTAAGAATAGCACTAAGAATAACGAGCGTATTCGTCGTTTAGAAAAAAATATTTGCATAGATATTCAATCATAAGTGACATTATGAAATCGGTTAGTCAAAAAAAATTCTAGCTAATGGTAAAAATAAGGATAGCTTTATAAAATTATTGCGCAAAGACTTAATAGATAATGATTTTAATGTTAAAATATGCAGACGACGCCGATACTACAATCGTTAAAACTGCTATTGATTTGAAAACCGAAAACAATCAAGTTATACTAGTTTGTGAAGATATTGACATTTTGGTTATAATGACTCAACTAGCATGGAATCATTATAAAAAATCAATTTTTACAGATCTAGAATTAATAAAATAATTGACAAACATTATGATGAAAATAGAATTGTCTGTAATTCCACATACTGAAGCAGTAATAGAAAAACACTGTTTAAGAGTCTATTTCCAAGTCCAAAAATGGTTAGGTTCTGAGAAAGATCCGTTACAATTCGGGTTTCTTAAAACTGAGAATGGCTTAATGCCTGATGATATTAGTGAAAGTAATAAATAACGTTTATACATTTGGGAAACAGACAACGGATAAACCCATAGTAGTGAAATTTGGTTCTTACCTTAATAAGCAGGAGGTTTTACGGAACAGTAAAAAGTTGAAGGGAGCGGGGATAAGCATAGCTGAACAGCTCTCTCTCGAAGAGAGGAAAGAAAATAAAATCCTCAGACATCATTTAAATAAAGCACTCAGTAACAACTTAAACGCTAACAGTGTGTTTCACTTCTCGTGAAGACACCCCTGTATCTTTTTTATTTGTTGCCGAATTAATTTCAAATTTTTATCAGCCATACAAGTCCATAAGGTGACTTTATTCAACACATAAATGCCGTCTAAATCTAAAACGCCGGCCTACTGCGATAAAAAGAAAATGTCAATTTTCGAGAAATCATAGTAGGCTTAGAGATAGACAAAAATTTTGTTAACAAAAGTTGTTCAGAATCACTTGATATGCCCCCCTGTAAAATTTTGTGAAAATCGGAATATTTTCAAAAAATAATTTTTTGTTTCACTTCTCGTGAAGACACCCCTGTATCTTTTTTATTTGTGGCCGAATTAATTTCAAATTTTTATCAGCCATACAAGTCCATAAAGTGACTTTATTCAATACATAAATGCCGTTTAAATCTAAAACGCCGGCCTACTGCGATAAAAAGAAAATGTCAATTTTCGAGAAATCATAGTAGGCTTAGAGATAGACAAAAATTTTGTTAACAAAAGTTGTTCGGAATCACTTGATATGCCCCCTTGTAAAATTTTGTGAAAATTGGAATATTTTCAAAAAAAAAATTTTTGTTTCACTTCTCGTGAAGACACCCCTGTATCTTTTTTATTTGTGGCCGAATTAATTTCAAATTTTTATCAGCCATACAAGTCCATAAAGTGACTTTATTCAATACATAAATGCCGTTTAAATCTAAAACGCCGGCCTACTGCGATAAAAAGAAAATGTCAATTTTCGAGAAATCATAGTAGGCTTAGAGATAGACAAAAATTTTGTTAACAAAAGTTGTTCGGAATCACTTGATATGCCCCCCTGTAAAATTTTGTGAAAATCGGAATACTTTCAAAAAAAAAATTTTTGTTTCACTTCTCGTGAAGACACCCCTGTATCTTTTTTATTTGTGGCCGGATTAATTTCAAATTTTTGTCAGCCATACAACTCCATAAGGTGACTTTATTCAACACATAAATGCCGTCTAAATCTAAAACGCCTGCCTACTGCGATAAAAAGAAAATGTTAATTTTCGAGAAATCATAGTAGGCTTAGAGATAGACAAAAATTTTGTTAATGAAAGTTGTTCAGGATCACTTCATACGCCCCATGTCGTCTAAATCTAAAATGCCGGCCTTAGAATAATTAAAATTAAAATCTAATTACTTTAATGAGTTTTAACATCTGTCAACAATATGTAGGTTGGTAGGATGCTGTCATATAACGAATTCTTTTTGAATTAAATTGGTGGCCCTGAAAAGGGCCGTTATTTTTACAGAGAAGACTACTAATAATGAATGATAATATTGTCGGAAAAAAAAATACAGATAAACAAAAGCCGCAGTGTTAGAATAGTTCAAAAATAAAAGAAGTTAATGGTTTTTTTTACTTATTTATTATATTGCGCCCCTTTCCACTAACCCACCCTCAAGTGTAATACACTTCTCAATCCGTTTTCTGTTATTTTTTACAACTCTTTTGAGGTCTGGTCATATAAACTTTGTTTTTAATGTGACCCCAAAAATAAAAATCCATTGGAGTGAGATCAGGTGATCTGGGTGGCCAAT
Source organism: Rutpela maculata (assembly GCA_936432065.2). Classification (NCBI taxonomy): domain Eukaryota; kingdom Metazoa; phylum Arthropoda; class Insecta; order Coleoptera; family Cerambycidae; genus Rutpela; species Rutpela maculata. The sequence continues at coordinate 29,991,209 of OW386291.2, read as the reverse complement.
GTATTAAAGGGCTATTTCGTCCTATCCATCTTTGGGGAAAATGTTCATTCATCCATGCTCTCACTACTACGGAATTGTGGATAGATGCTCCGTCGAGTTGAAAATACAATTGTTCCAAAGGAAAATCAACAATTGCATTCCAAAGATCATTATTTAAAAATTCTAGCAAATTTAACGCATTTATATTTTGAAAAAAGAAAAACGGCCCTATTATTGTTTCGTTAAAAATTCCGCACCACACATTTACTTTCTGGGAATATTGCCTTTTACAATTTATTATCCAATCAGGATTTTCTACTGCCCAGAACCTAGAGTTTTGTGATGACACTACCCCGTTGGTGGAGAAAGTTGCCTCGTCCGTGAAAATTACTTTCTTCAAGAAGTCTCTATTGTTTAAATAATTACCTTGGATCCATAAACAATATTCCAATCTTCTCTCTTCATCACCTTCCTCCAAGGTATGTAAAAATTTTGGTTTAAACGGTTGTAGCTTATGGCGTTTTAAACATCTCCAAATTTTTGATGCCGACAAATTAAGGTCACGAGCCATATTTCGAAGACTGGTAGTGGGATTGGCGTTAAACGCCGCTAATATAACATTATCATCTCCGTGATTTCGATTAAGATGTACTCTCGGTTTAAGCACATTGCCAGTTGTATTGAACAAGTGACATATTCTTGCTACGGTACCATGGTGTATTGGTTGTCTTAGAGGATGTCTTAAATTAAATTCTTCTGCTGCTTCTCTTGAAGACCGTACATTTTCACCGACTATCTTTATTATTTCAATTTTTTCATCAGTAGTTAAAAGTATTCTAACCATTATGAGAAAAGATATGAAATAAGGAAACTTTAGTATGAATAAAATTATTAAAACAAGAAAAACTAACAAACTCCACAGAAAAGAACAACAATCACTTCTGTCATGAAAGCAATGACGAAATAAATAAAACAATACATATTGACAGTTAATTTCACGGCACTCTTTACATTCAACGCAATAAAACCGTCCATGTTCCTAAATTTCTGAGCCGATAAGGAGGAAGGATATGATGGAGAGTTACTCCTCCAGAAGAGAGATAACAAAAAGAAAAAAAGAAAAGATATTACATTCAACTTGATATGTAAAAATAAAAAGCCCTTTTAGTGTTTTATTGAATGCTGATTTTTGTTCACAACTTTCATTTGTTGGAAAAAGTTCTCTTTATGTGTTCTCTTTTTTTGAAAATATTCCGATTTTCATAAAATTTTACAGAGGGGCATATGAAGTGATCCTGAACAACTTTTATTAACAAAATTTTTGTCTATCTCTAAGCCTACTATGATTTCTCGAAAATGAACATTTTATTTTTATCGCAGTAGGCAGGGGTTTTAGATTTAGACGGCATTTATGTATTAAATAAAGTCACCTTATGGATTTGTTTGGCTGATAAAAATTTGAAATTAATTCGGCCGCAAATAAAAAAGATACAGGGGTGTCTTCACGAGAAGTGAAACAAAATTTTTTTTTTGAAAATATTCCGATTTTCACAAAATTTTACAGGGGGACATATCAAGTGATTCCGAACTACTTTTGTTAACAAAATTTTTGTCTATCTCTAAGCCTACTATGATTTCTCGAAAATTAACATTTTCTTTTTATCACAGTAGGCCGGCGTTTTAGATTTAGACGGCATTTATGTGTTGAATAAAGTCACCTTATGGACTTGTATGGCTGATAAAAATTTGAAATTAATTCGGCCACAAATAAAAAAGATACAGGGGTGTCTTCACGAGAAGTGAAACAAAAAATTATTTTTTGAAAATATTCCGATTTTCACAAAATTTTACAGGGGGGCATATCAAGTGATTCTGAACAACTTTTGTTAACAAAATTTTTGTCTATCTCTAAGCCTACTATGATTTCTCGAAAATTAACATTTTCTTTTTATCACAGTAGGCCGGTGTTTTAGATTTAGACGGCATTTATGTGTTGAATAAAGTCACCTTATGGACTTGTATGGCTGATAAAAATTTGAAATTAATTCGGCCACAAATAAAAAAGATACAGGGGTGTCTTCACGAGAAGCGAAACAAAAAATTTTTTTTTGAAAATATTCCGATTTTCACAAAATTTTACAGGGGAACATATCAAGTGATTCCGAACAACTTTTGTTAACAAAATTTTTGTCTATCTCTAAGCCTACTATGATTTCTCGAAAATTGATATTTTCTTTTTATCGCAGTAGGCCGGCGTTTTAGATTTAGACGGCATTTATATGTTGAATAAAGTCACCTTATGGACTTGTATGGCTGATAAAAATTTGAAATTAATCCGGCCACCAATAAAAAAGATACAGGGGTGTCTTCACGAGAAGTGAAACAAAAATTTTTTTTTTGAAAATATTCCGATTTTCACAAAATTTTACAGGGGGGCATATCAAGTGATTCCGAACAACTTTTGTTAACAAAATTTTTGTCTATCTCTAAGCCTACTATGATTTCTCGAAAATTGACATTTTCTTTTTATCGCAGTAGGCCGGCGTTTTAGATTTAGACGGCATTTATATGTTGAATAAAGTCACCTTATGGACTTGCATGGCTGATAAAAATTTGAAATTAATTCGGCAACAAATAAAAAAGATAAAGGGGTGTCTTCACGAGAAGTGAAACACACTGTATAAAAAATAAAAAGCTTACCGTTAACAGACAAGAATATACTGCTCAACAATTGGTTGAGGAACATAAAGATCTAGTCACGGAAGATAAGACGCAAAACAGTAATACGGTTAACAAAAACCTTGTTGTGACGTTGCAATTGAGTGAGCCCTCAACTTCAACATCAACTTTAACAAGAACACAGTTCCAGAAGGAACAAGAAGAACGAAAGGAAAAAAAAAGAAGCCCTTAAGCCAGAGACGACAGGTACCACTAAGAAAAAAAAATTGTGAAAGAGAGTGAAATATCTCAGAAGTCAGTAAGATACTCCGTTAGACTAAACAGTGAAAAAATTTAATTATAATTTAAGAATCACAGTAGGAATTCTAAGATCATAGTTCCTTAATATTTAAAATAATAATTTTAAGTCACATCTTCTATCTAAATATAACTGAAGTATAGTTTGGTATAGAGTATAGTTGTTACGATTAAGGGAATTATTTCCTGAAATTGCTGAGGAGGGGGATATTGAAACAATTGTTTATGAAAGCGTACAAGAATATTTTCATAATGCAGAAGGTAAACAGTTATTGAACATAATACACTTTAACATAAGAAGTTTAAACACAAACTTTGACGAACTACTATCTTATACCGAATCAATTAAAGAAAAAAATATAGATGTATTAGTATTATCAGAAACATGGAGACTACATGATGTAAGTAATTATACTGTACCAAATTTTATAACGTATTATAACATGTCCTATTTTAACCAAAATAATGGCCTTGTAATATATATAAAAAATGATTTAAAGGCTACAGTAGAGACTATTGATATAGATCAAACAAACTTATTAAGGATTACTATTAAGAAAAATAATGTTATTTTTGGAATCACTGCGACATATCGACCCCCCTCCACAAATTTAAATCAATATATTACGTTCATCAATAACTATTTTACAACTTTAAAAAAGCAACAATTAGACATCTTTATAGGCGATGTAAACATAAATATCTTAGATAACACTGATATTAATACAAATATCTATCTGACTAATTTAGCACAACAAGGTTTTATTCCGTATATAAATGTACCAACTAGTGTAACTGAAAATACAACTAGTGCTATTGACCATATTTTTGTTCGAGTGGGAGAAAAAATTTTAACAACAAATTTTAAACATTACACCGGTTTTATTCGAAATTGCGATAACAGATCATTATACAATATTTTTATCAATAGAATACAAAAATAAAAACAAAACACCGACAAATCAAAATGATGTATGTAACTACTTTCATAAAATAAATTATAATAAATTAAGCAAATTGTTACAAGAAGAAAATTGGCTTGATGTTATCCAAAAAAATGATGCTGAAATTAGTTACAATATATTTATTAAAAAATTAAATAACTACATAGATATGTGCACAACTAAAATCAAATTAACAAATAAGACTCGTAAGATTAAACCGTGGATTACAACTGGTATAATAAATTCTATTAGGCACAAAGACTATCTAAAAAAAATATATGTAAAAAATAAAACATACGAAAATAAGGTCGTGTATACACAGTATAGAAATATGTTAAATAAGCTAATAAGAAACACAAAAAACGAATACTACAAGAATAGAATTGAAGGTGCACAACACAATTACAAAAAAATTTGGCAAACAATAAACGAAGCCTCAAATACACACAAAAAACGTAGAACAGAAATAAATGACGTATTAGATTCCAGTGACAATGTAGTAACTGATAACAAATTGAAAGCAGACCTATTTAATAATTTTTTTATAAATATTGGAAAAAACATGGCAAAGGACATAAAAGTAAACATTCCAGTTACTGAAATACATAAACCAGACACAAGAAATTCACTATATTTAAGACCTGTAACAGAAAATCAAATTATTATCCATATAGCGCCATTAAAAAACAATTCTGCACTGGGCCCAGATGGATTGTCTGCTGATTTTATTAAAAAATATCATCATAATATCGCTAAACCATTATATCATATAATAAATTTGTCTTTTACCAGTTCACTCATCCCTTTAGCCTGGAAAGAGTCGATAGTTACACCTGTGTACAAAGCAGGCAATAATAAATTATTAACAAATTATCGCCCAATCTCCCTTATTAATAATTTCTCAAAAATCTTTGAAAAGTGTCTAAAATCAAGATTAAATGATTTTTTAGATAGAAATAAAATAATATCAAACAAGCAGTTTGGATTTAGACAAAATATGAGTGCGGAAAACGCAACTATGGAGATAATAGGAAATATTATTAAAGGTTTAAATGATAACAAAAAATGCCTTGCTGTATTTTTGGATTTAGCCAAAGCATTCGACTCGGTTGATCAGGAAATATTAATAATTACAACTGGTGTTCCCCAAGGCACAGTATTAGGCCCAATATTATTTTTAATATATATTAACAATATAACAGAAATTATGAATCCAGAAGATAATATTGTAGCATATGCTGATAATACAGCCCTTGTATTTCAAGGCAAAACTTGGACTGAAGTATATACTAATGCAGAAACCAGTTTGAAAAGGATACATTCATGGTTAAATGTAAGCCTTCTGAGTCTCAACACCAGTAAAACAAAATTTTTAACATTTACCATATCAGCTGATGATCAACCGATAAAAGATAAATTAACAATTCATAATGACAAGTGCGAAAATGTGGAAATGTGTGATTGTTCATACATAACCAAAGTTAATAATTTAAAATATCTTGGTCTAATGGTGGATCATCACCTAAGATGGAATGTACATGTGGAATATCTTGTGAAAAGGCTAAGAAGACTTACACACAAATTCTACCAACTAAGAGACATTCTTAATAGAAAAAATCTAATCATTACGTACAATGCTTTGGCTGAATCTATTATAAGGTACGGTATTACAGTCTGGGGTGGACTCTTTAACAACTCATTAAAACATTTAGAAATTGTCCAGAATTCCTTATTAGAAATAATATTTAATAAAGAAAAACGATGTCCCACAGATTTATTGTATAATGAAATAGGTATGTTTACTGTAAGAAAATTGTATGCTTATGAGTGTCTACTGTGCATGTTTAAATCACCACCAAATGTGATAAACCATAACTATGGAACCCGCTGGAATACAAATTTTTCCATACAAGTGCCGATATACCGGAAGATGCATACCCAGCGATTTATTTTCTATTATGGACCCAAACTATATAATATGTTACCCGCAAAATTAAAAAGCATAAAAAACAAGCATGAGTTAAAAAAAACCCAAACTATTTCTAAATGAAAACTACAGACAAATAAAAGTAATTTTACAGTAGTATAATGTTCAATATCTATAATAATTACAACTATATTTATAAACCTACCCCACTTACTAGTAAATTTAGAATATAATATCCTCCTTCTCACACCACTATATAATAATTAAAATTAAAATAAATTTTAAATGTAGGTATTTATCTAATTCTTACCATGTATATAAAATTTTCCACATATACTATAATCCAGTTACGTTGCTGCTTTATTTGTGAAAATCACGCACAAACTCCTTAAAGAGTTTAGGTGATTTCATAAATCTGCAGCAACATCTATATAATGTTATAGTAATATGAATGCTTATCTATGTATTGTATTCTACATATTTTATACAATTTTTAGGTTACTTATTATCTATTTACTTATTTGTTATTTTATTTCTTAAAGTTTGTTAACAAGAATTTGTATTTTTCTAAACAATAAACAATTTGATTGTTTTGAATGCTTTTCCTAAAAATTTACTAGGTGATATTTTTTGTAAATGTAAGAAATGCTGTAAAATTAATCAGTGTATCTGTAGAAAATTGAATATATAATGTTCTATTCTATGTGTCTATTGTAAAGGAAATAGTTGTGCCAATGCTTCTTTGATGAATCGGCTATCGATAAGGAATGCGGTGAAATTATGGCATATGACGGTAATGAAACTAATATAGTATATTTCATCAAACAATCGAAAAAAAAATAACTTACAATGCCTCCTTGATAAATAAGGAAAAATAAAAAATTTCATTTCGTCCGCCATCTTTGACCGTTCTATTTGACATACGATGTCCGGGATTGGTGCATTATATTTGACCATAAATGAGTTTTATTTTTGCCAACTTTGGTGAAATCACTCTTTCTTATAGAAAAGATATTCAATTTCTATTCTTTCAGCCATTTTTGGTGTTTCCTATTTTTTTCCAAGACGACGGATTGACAAATACATATCGGACAAATCTAAATTTTTTAAGATTTTTTTTATTCCAAATAAGCCAATATTTTTAAAATACCCATCAGGTTACTAGTAAAGTTGAAAATCCGTGAAAGCGCTTAAAAAAGTGCACAAGGAACTTTTGGGCACATATATTTTTCTCGTAATCAAGAGGTCACAATATATAGGAACGAACAATGAACAATAATACTAAGAACAATAAAATTTCATGTTGTCATCGAAAAAAATCAGTTCAACTGCATTAAAAGACTAACTTGAATGGAAAGTTGCAGAGAACCTTTTCTTCTCAAAATTTGATTCTCTCTCAGCTCCAATGTTCGTTTTTTTTTTGATGCCACCTCCTATAAATTAGCAAGTTGCATTTACTATTGGGTTGCCAAAAATGAACAAAATCTAATACACGTGACATTATTCCGAAGTTAAAACCTCTATTTACTGTATTAATAGATATATAGCAGATTGGAATGGATATTTATTGAAAGCTTCTAGTATCAATATACTTTGATTAATATATAAGTACAGAAAATAAATTAAAAATGAGGGTATTGAATTTTATGCCATCTATGTCTATCAAAAATGTCCAGACCTAAGCCATAAACAAAATTACAATAACTTATACGCGAAATATTGAAGATTTTTCCGTAAATTAGATATATGACAATTTGAATGTAAGAATTTTAAATTCAGATAGCATTTTGCAATTACCTTGACTGACTGTTTGTGTTTGATTATAATATTAAGTTGCTAAAACATATTCAAGATTTTTTCATTGTTTATCAGTATTTTTAATATCAGAAAATACAGATCAGACTATATAGGTATTTTGTCTAATCTAATTTGTTTATTCTGGGGTAGTATAAAACCGTATATTTTTAGACATTTGTGAGATTATGTATAATGTCTACATTAGACGTAGAGTATTGTCAGAATATCTCTTAATTTTTTTTTATTTTGTTGGTAATTTGGAGTGCTATGTCTTATCAGGTATGCAATTTGGTATAAAGCTAAGTTAGGTGAAAATCACCATATCTTGGCCTGACTTACAACCAATTGCTCTATATCCACATACTTAACTTACTATTACTTATTCTAGGAATTTACATAGATAGTTCAATGAGCTGAAACGAATACATCGATTGTGAACAAATCCTATTTTGCTCTATCAACACTAAAAAATACATTTAACGAAGAATCACTTTTAAATTTTTACTGTCACTGTATATAACAATTTCCTACAATATTTTATCATGGGGACAAGTAACTGACGTTTCACGTATTTTTATTCTGCAAAAAAGAACAATTCGGCTCTTATTCAATCCGCCGTACACACAATTTTGTAGACCCACATGTAAATCAAGAAATATGCTTACTATAACAAGAATTTACGCTCTAAAACTAACGGTTTCTATCCATAAAAAAAAAGGACTGACTTGTAATATACTGAAACCTAGATGGCCCTTCCCTTGTTGAAGCTTCTGCACATTCTCTCTCCTATTTTTTTCTGCAGATCTAAAACTCGCATAACAGAGTTTGTGATACAAATAAATATTTTCATAATTCTTGTTATTTTTACTCTCAGCATACACCAGGGTATACCCGAATCAATAAACCATCGCACTCCCTCCCCCTCCTCTTTGGTACGCCTCTAATATATGTTCCTCATCTTCAAAAATATATAATTAGACATTTAAACCATGTTTCTAGGACACAGGGGATGGGAGATACACCGTTGTTTACTTTTTGATGCCATGATGGACGCCATCTGGAATATCTCACTTTCGGTCGAGTTTTCACCTAGGCAACCCTGATTTTCGGATTCAGCGGAGTCGAAATGGGGGAAAAGCATGGTTACTCAATTGTTACATAAAATGCACCTTGCATAAAAACAGGAGGCTTTTACTAGAATCTTGCCTTAGCCCATTTTATATATTTACACTTTTATATATTAGAGTACAACTTTATATAATTTACTTTCAGTAAATTAATTAGTTAATTAAGTGCTTCTCTTGGTGGTTTTCCACCTGTGATGAACCTCATCCGTATCTATCTATATGGAAAAAAGGAAACAAAGCATTTGATTTTAATTTTGATTTTCTAAGACACACACACACACACACCGTATATTTATCTCAACACGAAATTGATAGTAATATCCTGCCAGCAGGAAATTCTATGCGGGCAATAAAATTCCTAACATGTGTTATTACTGCTTTCAGATCAGGAGTATTGGTACGAACAAGCACGTATAGCATTGCGGAAGCGTCTGCAGTACGCCAATGATCGCAGACCACATGCCAAGAATGTTGTTCTGTTCGTGGGCGATGGTATGGGAGTCGCAACGGCAACGGCAGCACGAATTCTTCGGGGACAGCGTCTTGGAAAGAGAGGTGAAGACCACGAGTTGGCCTGGGATACTTTTCCGGCCGTTGCATTTGCGAAGGTTGGTTCCTTAATTTTTAATTTATTTCATTTACTGTTTGAGAATATAAATGTGCATCTATTTTCAAATGAAATGATGGAGGTAAAATGACCTATAATCCAAGAAAACACATGATACATTATGTAGATATATAGATAATACGATTACTTAGCCCTTCGCTATGCATTAAAAAATACATAGTTTACATTGCTGTTTTACATTGGTAACCATATAAGAACAAAAAACAAAACTAAAACTGAACCAAAACTACCTAAAACTAACTAAAAAATATAATTTAGACAGGAAAGAAATATGTATATTATTATGTATAATTTATCTTTTAATAGCCTTTTAAAAGTATGTAAATTAGTTCTACGTAAATCAATACCCAATCGAATGTACTCAACCACTCCCATGTAAAAAAAATTAACGATACATTGATACATTAGCTTGTTTAATTACAAAATTATCAATTCCTCGGGTACTGTAATTATGCACATTTCGTAATTCAGTTAAAATATTTTTTAAATAATTTGGAAGTATGAAAACTAAAACGTTATACTTGAGAAAATTTTCTATATTCATCCAATTCAAACATTTTAGCATATCGTTTATTCATGTTTAGATACGAGTATAGCTCTTATTGCCCCGTTTTGCAACATTTCTAATCGTTCTAGATCGGTCTGATTAGCCATATATAGTATGGTACTACAATAATTAAAATGAGGTAATATTATGGAGTTATAGACCGTTTTTTCTTGTATTTATAATTGGGTAAAAACTGACGCGTTTAAGAACACCAATATTTTTTTACATATATAATCCATATGGTTTTTAAAATTTAAGTTGCAATTAACAATAACTCCTAGGTATTTGATTTCTGAGACCAATGACAAGTTTACCTCTTGAATCTTGATTGGTAAATTTATATCTTTAAATAATCTGGAATTCTGCTGATTACTTATGAGCATACCTCTTGTTTTTGTAATATTTAATTTTAATTTATTTGTTTTCTGCCATTTAGAGACCAGATCTAAATAGTGGTTTATTATACTCTTCGCAAAAATGAAGAGTATATTGTATTTGATCGGCACATTTCTAAATCAGTAAATATCGCTTGTAGAGAAAAAATTTTCATATCATTATGTTAGTGAACGAATTCTGAACGACTTTCAAAATGTCCATCCGTCTGTCCGTCCGCCACGTTTCTTGTAAGCACGATAACTTAAGAAAGAAAAGTCCGATTATATTGAAATTTGGAAAGTAAGTTAGCGTTAGCTAGAGGAAGAACCCCTATTGTTTTTGAAAAAAAAAGTCAATCAGTAAATAAAAAAGTTATTAATCATTTAAATTAGAAAAATATATTTTCTTAATTTTTGTCACTTGTACTTAAATAGAAATCTTGCGAAATTTTATTCTGTATAATTTTTTTTTGTTTATATATTTTACTAATATATATATTTCATAATAATATATCTAATTCGTTGAAATATAATACTCGAATGATATCTACCATGGACATTCAAGTTTTGTAGTGATCTTGATGGTCCAATGGCTAAAGCTTTGTCCTGCAGTCCAAAGGTCTTGTGTTCGAATCCCCGACAGTGCGTTTTTTTTTTCAATTTTTTTTTCATATTTTTTTTTTACAACAAAGTTGGTATCACAAAATTTAGAATCTCCAAAAACTAACGTTATTTACAAGAAAACTGCGAAGAGTATCCTATAGAATGTGTAACAATTATATAAAAAGCTCAGTAAATCGGCGAAGAGTATAATGCTTCCACTAGTTTTATCTACTAACTATCTAGGATCATTCTCATCAATTTAGATTATTGTGTACAATATCATTGATATATATTATAAATAGCAACGGCCCAAATACGCTCCCCTGAGGCACCCCCATATCAATAGGTAGCTCACTTGAGAACATATGTTCACATTGCACCCTTTGCTTCCTGTTTTTTAAGTAACATTCGAACCATTTCCATACCACACCATTGATACCATACTTATTTAGCTTATCTAATAATGAGGAGTTGCAATTTATTCAAAACTATCAGAATGAAAGTAACAGAGTAAAATTAAGTTGCGAAAATGTATAATTTCTAGATTATTGATAAAATAATTTAGAAAATTAATAAAATATACTGACGTCCAAAATTAACGAGCCACCGAAAGACCAAGCCATTCAAGTTATTTTTTTCCTAAATGATTTGTCCGATTTTAATTATGTTTGATTCATTTTGTAGATTAAACTGTCTGGAATGTAAAGCCATGATTTTACTTAAACAGCAGCAAAATTAAAATCTATGGGAAAAATATATATATATTTTTTTGTACTGCATTTATCCGCCACTTAACCGTTCCTAAACACACACATGCACAAGACGGACTAATGACATTAGGTTTTATTAGATTAAAAAAAAAAACTTTCCGATTGTTAAGTATTAAGACCTGCGGATTGATGATAAAATGACTTTTTTTTCAAATCAGTCTGCAGGTTTTAATACTTGAACAATCTGAAAGTTTTTTCTTAATCTTCGTTTTTTTAACTGCCTACCGATCTGCCAAGCGAGATTCTCGATTTTTGTCCCTGATTTTTTAAAATTTTGGATGAAAATTCAAACTTCTTAGGAAAATTTTGAAAAATCAGGTACAAAAATCGAAAATGTGGCTTGACAGATCGATAGGCAATTAAAAAGCGAATATTAAAAAAAATCGATTTCTTAAGTATTAAGACCTGATTTGAAAAAAAGTCACTTTAGGGGACCACTGTGTGTCGTATTTATTTACCATACAGTAGTACTAATATATTTGTCAGATAGTGATATGTCTTATATTTTTGAGTGATTAGTATTAAATATAATTTAATTCGGAGGTAACAAATAATGTGTCTATTTAAATCTGTAGAGAATTATTGCATCTCTTGCAAAAGCGAATTCTTTTGAGTGCACTCGTAAAAATAAATATATACGTTTTGTTGACCAGTAGGTTGCTAAACTAAATTTTTATTGTATGTAACATATCTTTGTTTGTGTACATTCATTTTATCAGTATTTATTAAATTTGTAGTGAATAATGGATTTTGTCAATTACAAAATCAGCCATTGTAACATTAATGTATATTGAATATTGTAAATTAATCAGAAGATACAAAAACCTAGTTACTATGCAGTTAGATATATTAACACACTAGAAAAAATATAAAATTTGGAATCATCCTACAAAGTATTTTTTAAATACGTATAACAGTAAAAAAAATGTATACCTTTTTTCAAAGAAAAAAACCAAAAATAAAACCTCAAAAAAGTAACAACAAAATAAAAGATATTCTAAATAATAAATAATACCAAAAAAAGAATAAGAAAAAATAATAATAAAACAGGAAAAACATCACATTTTAAAAGATTAGAGTGCTCTCAATACTCATTCTCAGGTAAAGGGTCCCGTTCTTTTGCGCTCATGTTGAGCATTTTATACGCCATGACCAGTTTTGAGGCTTTTTCCAAACCTAACCTATCCTGATTTTATTTTACACATCTGAATGAATGTAGAGCAAATTGGCAGAACTGTTTATTAAAAACTTAATTTTTATAAATAAAAGTTGGTTTTGTCCAGTATTGTTAAATTTTATCCAATTTTGTCCAATATTGTCCACGTCCTGGAAAAAATAAAAAAAGTGGACAAATTCACAACCCAGTTGGAGACGTCTGTTGTGAATTCGTCGAATAAAACTCCCACCGACAGCTCTATTCTTCAAGAAGTACAGCTTCCAAGACTCTTAACATTCTTTGTCCACGTTAACCTGGGAGAGGACATTAATACAAATAAATTTTTCAGAGGATAAGCAGTGAAAAGGACATATTTTATTACGTTAAAGTGATGTTACCAAGGAGCTGCTGGAAAGGACGGTGGGTGAAGTCATAATCCTAACAAGCATAACATCTAACATGATGCTGACTGACGGGCCATACGGTAACCAGAGTCCAACTAGAATAATCTATACGTCATAAAACTTCTGTAAAAACGTTCTGCGTAGAAAGAATATGTATGCATTTGCGCAAATATACGGAATCATTCCAAAATTATTAATTCAGTTCAAATGAGGTACTTCTCGCTGAGAATTATTATTCATAGCAGTATTCTTGGTTGGTATATCGCGTAATTTTAGCTGCTAATTTTCACAATATTTTATTATGATTGTATTAAATGTTATAAATCATAATTTAGTTAGGAATTACAAAGTGAGAATATTGGGATTTGCACGTTTTCCAGATATAAATTGAAGAGTGGCAATAGGATTATCGAATATATTGTTCTAAGATTACTGAAATATGATACTGACTGACTTCTAAAACATAAAACTAAAGATAGTGCACGTTGCAATAAGCTGTTGTTCTATTTTGTCGGGGTAATATATAGGTCGCAGGCTTTAAGCAAGAATGGCCATTAAGAATGCAGTCGACGATGGTTAGAGATGCAGACAAATCCTTCATCCTCCATAGAAAATAAATCTTTTGAACCATGTGATCTAAATGAATTACCGGCCATGCAGCAAATTGCTTTATATTAAAGTTTAACAAAGATTTTCTAAATCATTGGATGGCAAATGTAAACTTGTATTTGTGTTTTGCAGGAATGTTTCAAAAAGATTGTTGGAGTTAAGTCTATCTTATTGAAAGTTAATTTTTACGGTAATATTGCAAAACATGCTTTATATGCCCATACTAGGAAAATTTTGGATTTGGAGAGAGGTCGATAGAAAATTACTACTATTCGTGAAATTTTTAGGCGACACACTTTGGAGATAAAAATTAACACTAGTTTATTTCTTTGACTATATACTTAATAATTCACACGAAAGATAGTATGATAAAGCATGTCTGTCACACGATGTGCTTTAACGCGCTAGCATATAAGGTAACATACCATATCAGTAAGTATATATGTAAGGGGCAATTCAGATTTTATAAAAAAAAAAACAAAAACTTAAGTGAGATATTCACCTTTAATAATGAGTGAATGAATGAAAAATTATAGTCATATGCTACTTAGGTCTGTAGTTAGGTCAAGTTCTCTTCATTAATCTTGCCATTATCTCTTTTGTTTAAGCCGTCCTCTATGCGGTTATATTTCAATCGACCAGATACCAGTGACGTAAAAATAGATATTAAAATTAATTTTTTTTTTCAATTTTTGCATTACCGCATTTGTATGGCACATCAAAAGATTTTGACAATTCAGCACCAGCTTAGAGGTCACCTTCCATAAAGCAAGAATCCTCAAGGCTGCCTGATTGTCATTATATATATAAATGAGCTTATTGATGAAACCCCTTTTGAGGTTTTCGCTTGCACACAATAAATTGGCATATATCTTGGCCTGGAATACATTAGGGTACTTACCAAGTAGCGCCGATACACGAGACTTTAGTTTGCATCTATGTACACAACTTATGCCCCGCCAAGCGTTGGATCACAAATTACAAGCCTGACCGCATTAAGTGCAATAACTATGTATTGCCACAAAACGCTAAAGCTTAGATTGCAACAAACACCAGCCGGAAAACTTATTCCTACTTAAAGGAGCTCTCATGTCAACCATTCCACACCACTTGCAGAATGCAGTTTGGAGCTGTTGGCTCTCGTCAGAACAAAGTAGATCCGGAATGACACTAACGAGACCCTTGATCACTCTTGGTACATGAGGACGTTTATAAAACCACGACTTGCAACAAAAATTGTAGGTTCCATCTAGCGGCCGATGTCCATTACAATCGAAGTAGCAGTAGCCAACAGTGATCAAGGGTCTCATTACATGTGCTATGTTATCCAAAATGCAGACTGAGATTGGTGAGGAGGAACCAAAGGCAGATAGCTATACTAAGGAACCCCCACCAAGGCTTGGGAGTCTGATACAAAACCCTGGAGAGGACTGAGGCCTTCGGCCTCTGAAGTGGTTTCCACAAAAACCAAAACAGTTGAATACTGTTACTTGAGGCGCATTTCTCTAACCACGTTGGCATCAATTGGAAACGATTAAAACTGATATAAAAGACAAAGCTGGATAAGGAGCTCTGAGTAAAAATTAGAGTAGAAGCGCCACAATAGATTCACAGAGGTTGCGGTAATCAATACCAATCAGTCATCTCCTCTTTTCAAATCTGAATCTAACTTATTATTGTATCTGCATCTTATGTGCTTGTTGGTAAGTTGATATAAAAAATTTTCTCGTTATCTTGTTTTGTTCGACTCTTCGACTATAGATAATTTTTTTCAAATTTTATTAACAAATTGCTAGTTAAATTACAGCTCTATCATTGCTGGGAAAAATCAGAAAATTTTGAAAATTGAAGTATTATATACTCCAATCCAAGGAAAATAATTACAGGCATTTGGCACTTCGGCTTATACCGAAAGTGGATACCAACTTGCTTATTTTAAATTATATTTTGTTTTCGAAAAGTGCGAGAAACTCTGATTAGAAAATATGTAGCATACTCTATCCCTAAACTCAGCCGTTTCAGAGATAGTTGACATTTTATAAAAAAAATTATAGGTCTAACAGTTTGCAATAACCTTAAGAACTTCATTTGGTTTTTGGCATGCAGAAAGACCATAAAATGAGCTACTTTCTGCAGTTCAAAGAAATTCAATAATAATATAGCAAGTTTTTACGTTACATTTTGTCAAATTCAAACCTCGAAAACTTGATTAAATCAAATGAACACCTTGTATTTTTTTGCATTAAACTATGTAAAATTAAATTCCCCTTTCTCCCATGTAGATGTTATGGTTACAATTTTTTGAATTATTTCCGGTTTCCTTAAAAATTCAAAAATTTTTATTAATTTTATCAAATTAGCCATGATTAGAAACAATCACTAGTGTCAGTCATTTTATTATGTCAAAAAATGCCACCGCGTTTAAATTACACCTTCGAAGACTTTTTAAACTTGTTTATTTTTTATGTTCATGATATTACTTTATTACATTCTTCATAAATAATAAACAAGTCTCGTGGCTGTAATTTAAACGCGGTGGCATTTTCTGACAAAAGAGAATGATTGAAATTAGTGATTGTTTCAAATCATAGCTAATTTGATAAAAATTTTACAAAGAATTCTTGAATTTCTAAGAAAATCGGAAATAGTTCAAAAATTCGTAAGTTAAACCCCTACAACATCTATACAGAAATAACGGGCATTTAATTTTACATAACATAATGCAAAAAATGCAGAATTAAATAAGTTTTAGTGGTTTGAAGTTGACAAAATATGACGTAAAAAACTGAATACTTGTATTATTATTGAATTTCTTAAAACTGTGAAGCGTAGCTCACCTTACACTTTTTCTGCATACCAAAAAGCAAATGAGGATCTTTGAAGCGAAAAAAGTTATAAAGGATATCAAATTTTTTATAAAATGTCAAATATATCTGAAACGGCTGGGTTTAGGGATAGAGTATGCTACATGTATTCGATTCAGAGTTTTTCGCATTTTTCGAAAACTTAAAAATATATAGGGTGTTCCATTTAAAATAAGCAAGTTGGTATCAAGTTCCGGTATAAGCGGAAGTGCTAAATACTTGTAATTATTTCCTTTGGGTTGGCCATACTGACGGTAGTAATTCCTTAAATTTTCAAAGAATAATGTTGAAAAAAAGGGCGATTTTGGCCCATCCGTGGTAAAGTGTGGAAGCCATCTTTTTCTTTACTAATTTTGGGGAAAATATCGGGAACACATTAAAACACAACCCTTATTTGGACATTGGAATTGATATTAGAACTTGCCACTAGAATTAGAACCACAAGAGATTATTCTTTTTTTTTATGCCTTATTTATATTATTTTAATGCCTATTTATACTGGCGAAGCTTAGCTAATGCTACTCTACCACTTAACCAGGACGGCGAGATGAGTTACGGTCACCCATCCAAGTGATGGACTCGCCCAGCCGTGCTTAACTTCGCCGATCGAATCCAGTCACTGAAACCGGTACCGTACTTCACCTCACAGGAAATGCTCTTAAAATACTAAGTTTCGATAACTAAGTAGAAAAAGAAGTAAAACATTCACCCCTTCAACCCTCCTCGTCATTCCCTAAGAAGGGTGTAAGCTCCTATAACTACTATATAGTTATTTACATATTTTAACAAAACAGAAGAGTGGTTGCTATCAGAATATAATAATCTGATTACAAGGGGGGGGGGGGGGGGGGGGGTGAATTAAGAATTTTTGCTTTTTTTCTACTCCCCTAACGAAACTGAGTATTTTGAATTTCTTACACTAAAGAATAACTTTTTGTTGTTCTAATGTCAATTTCATTGCCACCCCAAATAAAATGCTGAAAACGAATACATCACCCGTTTTGGCGAAAAATCTCGGGAACACATTAAAAAACAACCCTCGTCCGTTGTCTTTTAGTGTATTTCCGATGTTTTTAGCCAATTCGGATAACAGATTCGTATTCAGCATCCCAAAATTTGTAAAAAAAAGGTGATTTCAACACTTTACCATGGATGGGCCAAAAAAACCCTTTTTTAACGTTATTCTTTTCTGGTGCGTATTTTTCCCTATATCGATCGATGCAGTTCCCGGTAGGACGCCATGTATATATTTAGTAAATGAATTGTGCTAAATACAATAAAAATATTTTGGTAGTATTGCAATGTTCAAGTTTTCTAACCGAACCTAAAATTGTAAATGGACAGAGAAGCGAGTAACAATTTAAGTTATACGGTTTTAAAAAGAGAATACGACAAGAGTAGTTCTATAAAAGTTATTTATAAGGAACAACAATGAGTGTCGTGGAAAGTTAGTTACGTATAACTCAAGAGCTCTGAACAGTTTTGTTTATTTTCCTCGACAAATAAGTGGCAAACAACGTTTAAAGAAATATTTTACGCACGTAATATCTTTGTACTCCTTGGCAAAGTATATATAAAGTATACAATTATTTTTCTTAATCAATACACAAGACATATGTTTGTTTTTTTAATATTAACTTGTATGTAAAAACAATTATATAAATTGGGAAACTTGAGTGTAGATTTCCCGAAGTTCAATTTAAATACACTACTTATTTTGATGCGATGAGGTACGGTACCGATTTAAATTCCTATACGCGATCAGTGAAGTAAAGTAATATTAGTCGCGTTCGACATTTGGATGGGTAACCGAGTATCTCATCTAGCAGTTGGTATGCTGTTAACTAAGACACTAGCTGACTGTTAACTTGCTAGCCAGTAGGTGGGGTAGCCCACAAGTGGGTTAAGTTGGTAGGTGAGGACAGTGGTTCAAAGTTCACGTTAAACTGTGGATTCCTAGGTTCAAAGGGTCAATTGTGGCCCAGTTTTCTAATAAATAATATTATTATCCCATATCCATGACTTATTTTATGCAGAGAATTAAAAAAGAAGTTGACAAGTTGGTTCGTAAGGGAACTTCTTGTTGACATTCTAGCTTGGTCAGATTTAGAGCAATGATATATGAAAAGAATGAATGGTTTCTTTGAAAATTATCTGCTGAATACCCAAAATAATATTTTTTAACATAACTTCAATGCAAATGCAAATGCTGAGTTTCTTAATATATTTTATTGTGATAGATAGCAGTTTATTTCTATATTAAAAAGGTTACTCTTCATCCTATAGTACAGTAACTGGAGGTTTTAACTTCGGTATAATGTCATATTGAACGGATTTCGTTCATTTTTGGCAGTATAATAGTAAATGCTTCTCAGAAAAGTTTCGGTGTTATGCGGGGGCTTGCTAATTTATAGGGAGTGGATGCACTTAAAAAATATATATATATTTATTGGAGCTGAAATAGAATCAAATTTTAAGAAGAAAAGGTTCTATGCAATTTTTCACATAAATTTATAGTTTTTAAGTTATAACGACTTCAAAATTGCGATTTTAGCTTTCGTTAAGTATCTCGAAAAGTATTACTTTATCGAAAAAATATTACAGACCAATTACAGAAAGTACAAACCGGGAATTAATTATATTTTTTGTTTATTGATGTAGAATTAATAATTTCGGAGATATTTAAGTTTATATTTGGTATCCAAGTGTTTCGAAATTACCTTTAAAGTTTAAAATGCATTTTTTTCTAAAGCAAGTGCTTTAAATGAGCAAAAAAAAATTAGCATTTAGCTAATGCTACATCTTAACGAAAAACTGTATTTGAGATAATTTTTTTAAATTACTGGCTAATTAGAGTAACAAAATGGCGACCTTTTTATATAGAAAAATATAAATACGCACATTTTTCCGTCATAACTTCTTTATTTCTTATGCTACAGGAACGAGTAAAAAATAATTTGAAAGCGCAATTAATTGTCTTTAATTTTATTTCTTAGCATGCGTGACGTAGGTGTCACCGTTTCTGAGATATTTAACATTTAAACTGCATTTTTCGTCTTATAAACGTTCGGACGCCATTTGTAAACTTTTATATCTCCGAAACTATTAAATCTGTGTAAATAAATAAATAAGCGAAATTCATTATCAGTTTATGAGCTTTATTTTTGGTCTCTACCCATTTTTCCATAAAACTAATATTTATCAAGATATTTGGAAAAGGAAAAAAAATTACGTTTTATCGAAAATACCTTTATAGTTTAAACTGTATTTTTTTTCTAATGCAAGTGCTGTATACAAACCAAAAAATTTGAGCATCTACATCGTGCTATATATTAATGAGAAACAGTGTTTGAAATTATATTTTTTTTAATTACTGGCTAATTACAGTAACAAAATGGCGACATTGTTATTAAAAAAAATGTGTAGATGCACATTGCCTTGGTCATAACTTCTTTATTTTATATGCTACAGAAACAAATAAAAAACAGTTGAAAGCTTAATTACCCCTAATAACCTATTATTCTACCTATTAGCATCCTTGACGTAGGTGTCATAGTTTCTGAGATATTTAACTCTCATTCTAAATAATTATCTTATGAACTCTTGGATGTCAAATGTAAACTTAAATATCTCCGAAATTATTAATCCTACATCAACAAACAAAAAATATAATTAATTCCCAGTTTGTACTTTCTGTAATTGGTCTGTAACATTTTTTCGATAGAGTAATACTTTTCGAGATACTTGACGAAAGCCGTTTGGAAATACTTTTTTTTTTAAGCTAAAATCGCAATTTTGAAGTCGTTGTAACTTAGAAACTATCAATTTATGTGAAAAATTGGATAGAAGCTTTTCTTCTTAAAATTTGATTCTACTTTAGCTCCAATAAATATATATTTTAAGTGCCACTCCTTGAGAGGGGGTGGCATCCACCACCTATAAATTAGCAAGCCCCTGCACAATATAGAAACTTTTCTGTGAAGCATTTACTATTACACTGCCAAATATGAACGAAATCCGGTCAATATGACATTATTCCGAAGTTTTGCATATTTTTTACCTTTAAGTACTGTACTATAAACTATTTTCTTATTTTATAATGTTAAAATTGTAACATTTATGTTTAGTCCAATTTTAGTAGGTAACATTATTTTTTATGACGATGATATCAATTATTGTAATGTTAAGAATTCTGATGACGCTAATTAGTTTAAAAAGTTGTTTCCAAAATAATGAAAGGATTTTATTCTTTTTAATCAAATGTATAGAAATTGAGAAAAGTAATAGAAACAGATTTAACCAGTCTTAAACAAAAAAGCTCCAACAATAAAACAAAAGCTGCCTAGGGTATTAACTAAATGTAGTACTTCTACTTGATTGCTTCTTGTAGAAAATATTGGTAGTATCTTCTTCTGGAGTCAGCATGGTCAATAAAGCTAGCGAAGGTAATGGCCGGTAATTTCACTAAATCCGCCTGTGTTTTCTATGTTTGAACTGTAACTTTTAAATTTTTACAACAAATAGGCATTCAATTGCAAAAGGGCAACTATGGCAGGAAAGACAGAAAAAAGAGCCAACAACTTATCCGTTTTTTTCTGGATTGCCTGTCTCCCCTCTGGCCAGAGTACTTTCTATTGGTGTGATATCCAAAAATATCAAGTCACATCTGGAAATCCCCACGTCAAACTCAAAACACAAAATACTTGTTTTTAGCAAGGGTTGTTCCTGCAGCCGAAATCGCCGCCAACAAATCCAAAAAGATACTGCCACTATATGGCACCAAAATTCCCAATATGGAGTGGCAATTGCCAACCCAATAATTCTTATTCCCACAAAAAATCCCCTAAATGCAATAAATGCGCCAAAATTAAATTTCTACATTCTGTAGTAAACAGCCTGATCATCTTATTCTGATCATCAGTTTTTAAAAAGAAAATTATTTAATTTAGTCACACTATTATTTTTTGACATTACAATCTCTTCCGCAATCATGAGACCGATTTATCCTTGAAGTGTCTAACGTCTTGATGTTAGTTATGTTACCAAATAGTTCCCGTTTATCCTAATAAATCTTCTTTATTTAATCACCAAATTTTACATTGTTGTAGCTAGGCTTATCTCAACATTGGGTTCAGTTTCTATCATAAGAGCGTCCTCTACTTTCAGCCAGAAACCTAGAAATTCGCCAGCCCTAGTATAACCATTTAAATAAGCGCTTATTATTCTAAGGTGATACTTTTTGTATTTTGGACCATAAGCAGAATGACTTCAAGTATGTACGAAACTTATCACTTCGTCTTGGAACAATGTTTGTCTGTAGTCTCTAGAAAATAAAATTTTAACTTTTTCTTTCAGAGAATCGCCACCATGGAAGTCTTTCAATATTTGGTCAGGACATTCAATTTCTTTTTCTTGCGACATGGCGCTCTCGTCCCAAGCAATAAGGCTACAATTTTGAAGAACTCGAGTAATGGTGATTTGCTTTCACGTACAGTTTTTGATAATATTTAAAATTCAGAGGTAATTTAAACGCAAAATGAGCAGTTTTTTCGTCTTCAAAAAATTTTTAATCGACCGAAGAAGCTAGTGAGAGAAATTTTGATAGACCTCCTTTCGAGTACTTTTAAAAATAACAAATTTGTAGAACAAGTTTTTCCATAGCTCCAGGTGAGTTTAGAAAGAAAAATTTGACATTGTCAATGATTTTGAAAATTTAAATTACTACTCGTAAAAATTGTATTTTTATAGATCTTCTAATCTTAATTTTTCTGGAATATTATTTAGAGTTAAATCCTAAATTGGTCCCATTGTGGTTAAATTTCTAACAAATTATTCCAGCTGGGATATTTTGGTAAACAACATCTTAGAATATTCAGGTTCTGCCTTTAAAAGTTTGGAATATTTTAAGCACACAACAAAGCTCTTTCCCATTAGTTAGTTGGTAATATTAGCCTAACGTTTTGTAGGGAGCTCTCTTCATATTTTTCTGGTTTTGATTGAATTATTCAACTGTTCAATGTTGTCCTTTCTCCACCTTATGTGGACAAAAATTGATAAAGAATTCGCAAAAAACGTACGCAGACCCAAATTTCGAAAGCATCTTGTCTGTTTGCTAACGTAACAATCCATGCCTCATTAGGGCGCTAACAAGTGATTTTTGTAGATTAATAAATATTTGTAGCAAGTTACCAATTTTGCAATCAGTATTCCGTCAAACTTACCGGTATTGTCAACAATGGCCCAGGATGTCATCTTGTTCACAAATTCATACTCGCCAATCTAGTTTGACTAGTTTGGATGGTTTACATGTAGTCAATTTAAAATCATAATTTTAATTTCATTATAATTCACATTTAAACCATACAGAGCCTATTTTTTTAAGACTCTCGAGCAAGTATATGATCCCGTCTTTGCTTGTTGCATCTGCAGATTTCAAATTCGAAATCTTGCTTCTGCCGTTAACTACTCCATCTACCAGCTCTTTGACACACGTGTTCACTATAGATGTTAAATAGGATTGATGACAGAACACCGCTCTCTTTGACTCGTTTGTCAAATTTGCATTTGACAGAATTGGTCTTATATAATTTTGCGTAAAGTTTTCATATATTTGGCAAATTATGAAGACCAGCTGACTATAGTTAAGCTCAGCTAGCTTTTCTTGTTTGTTCCACATTCTCAAAAGTCTTACGGTACTCAAAGAAACAAGGGTTCATTGGCACGAATCTAGGAAAAAAGCCACGGAAAAAAAAAGTTCGCGAAAAAAAAATCCTGGACAAAAAAACCGAAGGAATAAAAAGCCGCGGAAAATGAATCTTCGGATAAAAAAGCCACTTTACACAAAACACATAAACACATGAAACTGTCAAATATATAAACAAATTCGACCCTAGGAACGGAGAAAAAGCCGCGGAAATAAAATCCGAGGAAAAAAAAGCCACGTAGAAAACTGCTGATAGCAAAGCTACATTAAAAACTTATAAACGATGAGTCAAGATATGTAAAAATAGAATTATGACAATGATAAAGACTCTTAGAAGGAGCTTCTTAAGAGGGTGACTTTTAACTTCCACTCCACATGCTTAATTCATTAGTGTGAGTTTGTGGGGGCTCGAAATTTTGACAAAAATGCAAAATTTAGTAGGTATCGATTTATTTTGCCTAGGCTTGCTTTCTGCAATCACACATGCCAATTTGCGTGACTGCTTAATAAAATATCAATAGTCGATATATTATAGAATGTGAGAATTTTAAAAACTTTTTTAATTTCTCTGCAATATCTTGCATTTTTCCGGATAAAGAAAAATTCCTATATCCCCTCATATCAATGTCAGGACCTATCATCAACTGACTAAATGGCACAAATGTACCGATGGCCTCACAGTAGCTCTGAGACTATTATGTTATTTAAAACAAAACCGTTACAAATTAAATTACCTAAATATATAAAGATGATTCATGAATCAATAGATCTCAAAAATGACAACAAACTAGGTGTGCAAATTGATGCCAGTTTAGATTTGTCATTTCAAGTAAATGTTTTATACCAAAAACTAAATAAAATTTGCTACAATATGAGAGTTATAAAACTTTTAAGTATCTACCCAAATATTTACGTGAGAAATCTATATAGACTAGGAAATCCATCTCTATAAAGTTCAAGAAGCATTTCATGTAACAATTGGGGAAACAACGTTTTTAGGATATTTCCACCCCGCTGAATATGAATCTGCCTGATGCCAAAGCGAAATTTGGACCGGAAGTCCGGTATCCAAGATGGCGACCAAAACTCTGTTGCTCTATATCTCCCTTGCCCGTTGGCTTAAAATAATAATCTAAACGTCTGCTTAGGGTTTTCTCGGATGCCAAACACATTGCAATGCTCAAAATTTACTTACCTTAAGTTTGGAGTGCATGGGTTAAAAAATGGCGCCCAAGATGGCCGCCGAAACTTTGTTGTGTTTACGTGCGCTCCGTGCGTCTTGTTGTATTTGGAGTGTAAAATCTGCCAGATATATAGTTTTTAGTTTGCTACTGTGTGTGTTACGTGTTTTTAAGTAATATTTGACACCTTCTGAAGTACAATTTGGTAACAAAATTGTGTTACTGCGTGTAATAGTGGAAGGGGGGAATAGTGGATGAACCTTATAAGAATTTTAAATTTGGCACTAACTGTTCATTTGCATCAATTGTGTGCCGTTCTTGATAGCATCTGAGGTGAAATATCACAGTCTGTGTATAGTGAAGACCGAGAGGAGCCAGAAAAAGATGCAGATGAAGGAGTGTGGCAAAAGTAATTTACCTATGATCCAAATTTGCAAAAAGCTCGAAGTCTCAGCCTCACTGAGTAACTTTTTGTCACTCTCAGATATTTGGAAAAGATACGTTCACCTGGCGAGAACAATTGGCGTTGAGATACCGAAGTCATTTGAATCTCGCTTGTCAACTTTTAAAGAGAAATTGCAGAACGGCATTAAGGACTCGTTCCTTTTCTTCCAGCCCTTAAACAAGGGCATCACAGGAACGAAACTCTACTTATATCCCAGAGGTTTTTGGCCAAGGTGACGGCAGATGTTGCTTTAGGAGACATCGATCAAGATGTTCCGATCCCGAGGCAAGTGCTCGATGATGATTTTCGAACTCTTGTCCATGCTGCGCTGCTGCCTAGATAGGAGCAAGATTCGCCGGATCACTCAGGGCTTCATGTTTCCCAAGAAGAGGCTGCTGCATTAATACCGAAAAATCTTCATTCCCATCCTTATGATCCTTGAGCCCGTCCCCAAAGCCTCTACGGATATCCTAGCCTATAATTGTTCATCCCAGTGCCTGAGTACAATGTGTACGTGAAAGAAGAATAAACTGACTTGCACCAAATTATGCCACCGCTCTCGACAATGTTTGAACTCTTTAAATGGTTGATTTATCTTCCTTGAAACCTTGCCATAAGCTAAAAACACTTGAATGAGAACCGTAGCGTGCCAACTTTTTTGGGGGGTTATTTTTCTAAATTTGCCAACTTCATAAACTGAAGAAACCAACTCTGTAAATTATTAAATAATAATTCCTCTAAAATAAATATTGATGATGATGGGAGACGTTCTAAAAAAAATTTTTTTCGGTACAAATTGCCAACTTCCATCTCAAATTTCCAACTTTCGCCAAGTCTAACAGGCTTGGGGGGTAACACACCTCCTCATACCCCCCCTTCGCTACGGCCCTGATTTGAATGATTGTTTTATCTTCCTTGCAAACTTGCAATAAACAATGTTTGAACTTTGAAGTGGTCGTTTTCTTATCTTCCTTGTTTCTTTGCTTACTTCCGAGCAACAAAGTTTCGGCGGCCATCTTGGGCGCTATCTTGAAACCCATGCACTCCAAAGTTAAGATAAGTAAATTTTGAACATTGCAATGTGTTTGGCATCCGAGAAAATCCCTAAGCAGACTTTTAGATCATTATTTTAAACCAACGGACAAGGGATATGTAGGGCAACAGAGTATTGGTCGCCATCTTGAATACCGGACTTCCGGTCCAAATGTCGCTTTGGCAACAGGCAGATTCGTATTCAGCGGGGTCGAGATACCCTAAAAACGTTGTTTTCCCAATTGTTACAAGAAGTGCTTCTTGCATTGTTATTTTTTGAAAACGTGCCTAGTCTAATAGGGAACATAAACAATTTCGAGACAATTCCTAGATTTTGAATTATTTTTTGTCAAGCAACAAAGACATAAATATTATTTTCATCGTACAAGAACAAACATATAAGGTTAATGTATATGTAAGGAAATTTTTAAATAAAAAATATATACATTAGTGGATTCTTTAACTTCCATTTTTTTGGGGATCCGTGCGCAAGTGCGTTGTTCGTTGATTCGTCGAAGTGAAAGAAACTCTGTTTTCTGTAAAGCGGCATTATTTTCCGCGGGTTTATTTTCCTCTTCTTTTTATTCCGCGACTTTTATTTCCTTCGGCTTTTTTCTCCGGGATTTTATTTCCGTGGATTTTTTTTTTTTCATTTACCCATGCCTTCCCGATGATGACATATATTTAGTATTCCTTCTCTAATATCACATCTTTGAACAAAACCTACTTAGTCAGGAGATATTTACCAAGAATGATGATATACAGCATCATTTTACGGGCGTGTGATATTGCTACCAGCAATCTGTAGTTGTCATAGACACCTATCGTTTCCTTTTTATGTAGTGACACAAAAATTTCGAATTTTCAGTCGTGTCACATTTCTGTAGCATATTTCTTGGCAATATTACATAACGCCATCTACAAATTAGCTGAAGAGTAATTACTTATGATTCAAACTTACCTAGCCTATATCATAACCAAACGCAGATAAATTCACCGCTATATCGACACAGCTGAGAATTCAATTTATTACAAAGTTGTCCTAGTTTTCTGTTTGATAACTTGTAAATCTATTTTGTATGTACATAATATATGTGTTATGCAAATTCCCTGACTCATTATACATCCTATTTGCATACACCACCATGAAGTATATCAATTTCATCAAGTTTGCTGAGCAAATCGATTCAATGACCGGAATAATTAAGCTCCAGTCTAATTTGTTTGTGTCTCATTATTAAACATATTTTTGTCGGTTTTAATTGCATTTTAATACTTTTTGTGCACACCGTGATACACTTTATTAATAGTAATAGGGAGGCTTGGTGATGTTTTTTTTTATATTGTTACATCCTAAAAATCAGAAAAATACAATATCAGCAATCTGCAGTAGAGCTTTCTTTAAATATTTGAACACACTCCCAGGTAGTTGTCAATCTGTACATTAGAGTGGTCCTTAGCTATACTTGACGATATTTTTTTCTTACAATTTTTTCGGCCTCATCCCCTAAAGTGGCTCCAATTATTTAAAAAATTAAGTATACACAATTTTAACTCGATCGGATAACGCTAATCCGTGCCCCAAGGCAATTAATTCACCAGACGCAATTTTCATCTATATTTTTTTCTTACAATTTTTTCGGCCTCACCCATTAAAGTGGTTCCAATTATTTAAAAAATGAAGTATACAAAATTTTAGTTCGATCGGACAACGCTGACCCGCGCCCCATGACAATTAAACTTCACCATCAGACGCATTTTTCATATATTTTCAATAATATCTCGTGAACTGCTGATTACGTCGAAATGTTATAAATACATAATGGGAAGAAAATTTGTTTTTATAAAACGTCATTTATTTGTATTTTTTTCTCATACATTTAATAGTTGAATTGGAATAATGAAGCTTTGGTTGGCAAAAACAGGCACATTCATGTTCTCGTTGGAATGCCAGGACACACGTTTTGTGTCCCATGAATTAATCGAATTAGCTTCCGTTTATTGTAAGGGATGTCTTATAGTAACAAGGTATTTGTCGTGGTTGTCTGCTAGGCGTACGACTTCAACAAACTCCTTTTCATTGGTTGTTTTTAACAACAGCGATTCTCTGCGATGTTGCCATCTGCTGCATCTGAGGCTCAAACTCAGTAGACATAACAGCGACTTTCCACGTTGTTTCACTCAATCGCGGTCTAGGCCATTGCTACAGTTTCGTTAACTAGCTAAACACGACATTAAACATCCATACTCGAACCAGGAAACTCATGTTCTCAATGTTAACACGTAAGCACTGAACCACTGAGTTGGTTAAGTTTCTTTCATCATTTGCTATCTGATTTTCCATGGAACCATCAGCCGTTTTATGTTTTCGTTTTCGGTTGATGTGGCCAAAAACATCGTAGGATGGAAGGTTCTCTCAATAGGGAGATATAGCGGACCTCCGATCGGCTTCAATTGTTCGCAATTATGGTCACATATTGCTGAATTCACTGGTCACGAGTCTTCACGACACTTAAAATCTTTCTATTTAGAGATTTTACTAATCAAGTTATCGGCAGTAAATCGCCATTTAGCGACAAGTTTTAAGTGAGTTTATTTCAATTTCAGAGAAGTTAGATTTACAATTTGTAAAAGCGGTTTGCATATTATTAATTTGCGAAATATTAATATTTTGGCAAATAATCTGGATATTCACGTGTAATAAATAACATTGTCCAAAGGTAGAACCTTATATTCGAGATAGAGATGACTATAAAAAAATTTGAAAGTAAAGCTGAAAAAGAAGAAAAATTTTGAGGAAAATTAGATAAACTCTCATTTTTTGGTCACATCAACCGAAGAGTCGACAATATAAAATAGTTTATATTTCAGGTAGCAAAAAGCGAAGAGGCCGATTTGCTGAACGTTGTGCTGATATTGTAGAGGAACGCACTACCGGGCGTCAAAATGACGCGACACCAATTTATTTCTCAGGGGGCGCCAGTCGCGTATTACACCGTTCTTCTACCTCCCAGGCGGGTTCGAGATAAGATGCACCTCGATAGCCGGATAATGGACCAAGGCTGCACTACCACAGATCGGTAATGACGCTCTCTCTGGACCTGAATTCCCTCGTTAGGGGTTTAGGCACCTCTTAATTTCCTGAATTTTTGCTTAAAAAAATCCCAACCGAAGAATTTCTCTGCGGAGGGATTAATTTTTGTACGCGGTATCCACGTTTTTATCTGTTAATAACGGACTCTATCCCCTAGGGATTTCTCAAAAAACGTATAAAAAATCCCTATCGAACCTCCGTGAGGCAACCAGAAGGTCGAGTGTTAATGTGAGTTAACTCGACACATCCGGTTTTCGATACGAAAGTTCCAGAGATTATAGACCGTCAAAAGGCCTCAAGATCAATTAAGAAACAATAGTTCAAAGAATCCGTATATTTAACAGAGATGATTATACAAAATTCTCAAGATAAAAATCGTGCCTTCCCCAATCAAGGTAATGGCTTTCAGACCATACAAGCGAGAGCGCTTACGCTAACGATCGATTAGGTAGAAAAGATTCATGCATACCTTCTCAGAATCAAAATACGAGCTTTTTTGAGAAGTCTGAGACTATTTGTAATTCATAATTACGGCTGACTGATTTTAATTTAAAAAATTTTACTAAACGAAAATTTCGATCAATCCACGATTTACTTGCTCCTATGCAGTTGTTCAATATTATCGATATGGCAGCAACCCACCTTCGAGCGACTTTCAGGCAAAATTGAATTTTTGATTTTTTATGCACAAGGCGTTTTCCTCTGTAACTTTGTCATTTGGAAAGATCTGCTAGTGGCTTTCCTACCATCGCCGAGTCAATCCAAACTCTTTCTATGCGAGAAACCGGCCTTGTGCATGTGCATTGATTTTTATCAATGTTTGCTTATCGGCACTACGCCGGCTTTGTCAAAATCTTCCATTTTGCCTTTTGGATGCAGTGCATCGCTAAAATTTTATGCTCATACTTTAGAACTGGGCTTTCAATGACCGTACTTCAAAGGTCAATGTCTTTGGTGGAGGAATAAAAAAATAAAAAATATTTCAAGGTATATTTTCGTGGTACTTTTTAAACTGACTTTGTGGTACTTTTGAAAAATCTATTTTAAGCCCAATTTTGGCGTACTTTTGAAAAATCAATTTTCAAGCCAAACTTCAACGTAGTTTTGAAAAATTAATCCGCGAGTGAAATTTTGGCGTACTTTTGATAAATCGATTTTACGGATACCGCGTACAAAAATTAATCCCTCCGCAGAAAAATTCTTCGGTTGGGATTTTTTTATGCAAAAATTCAGGAAATTAAGAGGTACCTAAACCCCTAACGAGGGAATTCAGGTCCAGAGGGAGCGTCATTACCGATCTGTGGTAGTGCAGCCTTGTTCCATTATCCGGCTATCAAAGTGCATCTTATCTCGAACCCGCCTGGGAGGTAGAAGAACGGGGTAATACGCGACTGGCGCCCCCTGAGAAATAAATTGGTGTCGCGTCATTTTGACGCACGGTAGTGCTTTCCTCTACAATATCAGCACAACGTTCAGCAGATCGACCTCTTCGCTTTTTGCTACCTAGTTTTCCTGAAATATGAACTGTTTTATATTGTCCACTCTTCGGTTGATGTGACAAAAAAATGAGAGTTTATCTAATTTTCCTCAAAATTTTTCTTCTTTTTCAGCTTTACTTTCAAATTTTTTTTATAGACATCTCTATCCCGAATATAAGGTTCTACCTTTGGACAATGTTATTTATTACACATATTATTTGCCAAAATATTAATATTTCGCAAATTAATATATGCAAGCCGCTTTTACAAATTGTCACTCTAACTTCTATGAAATTGAAATAAACTCACTTAAAACTTGTCTGCTAAATGGCGATTTACTGCCGATAACTTGATTAGTAAAATCACTAAATAGAAAGATTTTAGCAGTGTCGTGAAGACTCGTGACCAGTGAATTCAGTAATATGTGAACAATTCAGTAATATTGCGAACAATTGAAGCCGATCGGAGGTCCGCTATATCTCCCTACTAACGAGAACTTTCCATCCTATGATTGATTGATTTATTGTTCAAATAGGTTTAGAATGTCATGAAACGTCGAGATTTTAAGTTTTAGCGAGTAATTCGAATAATTTTTAACTTAAAATATTTAGACTCATGTAGGCAAATTTTTCGCTCCAAAAATATTCTTACGCTAACCGGCATTTATCTGTATAAAATATTAATTTATACAATTAAGAAAAAAAAATGGGCTAACTAAATGTGAGGATATTCACGAGTATAACACTAGGGGTAAGTATAAGCTCTTCGCGGAAAAACATTACCTCATTCTACGAGAGGTCACCGAGTTAATGTAGAATTACGTGTTTCAACATATTTAAAGATCAATAAATACTCTTAATTTATTCAAAAGAAAACTAAGAGCATTTCTGATAGGAGAAGTTTTCTATAGCGTTGAGGAATACATGTCTTATTCACGTGAAAACATACGTATCTGAAATCTGTTTGTTTCAAATTTATATTGTTTGTTTTCTAAACGTTTTAATTTTTTTATTATGGCGTCGTATTGTTTTGAATATTTTATGCTTTTATTTTATATTATTTATATATTATATGTATATATTATCTTTATTCATATATGTGATTTTTACGTCATTTACTTATATCTAGTTTTTATATTTTATTTTGACTTGTGGATACATTTCTTGTAAATGTCTTAACACCAATAAATATCTATCTAGTTATCTATCTATCTTTCTGGAGTGACATCGAAAAAAATCCAATATAGTAAAATAAGGACCACCCTACTGTACTGTACATACATGCATCTGTGCACAGAAGTGTGCTTGCTGAATGATTTTCAAAATGAAGTTAGTAGAAAATTTGAAAAATCTTATTACGGAGAAAAACTATTTGCATACTTATTATATTGCTCGGTACAGCACAGGTCTTACAGTTTTACAGAAAACTATATGAACTCCAAGCAACTATCGGTCCTATTTTGCCAACTATAAGGAAGCTGTTTCATGTAATATGTTAACGATAGAAAAAGGAATAATTTATTATTACAGCTACCTTCCTAACTATTAGGAAGCTTTATCCTTGAGTTATATATACAAATACATTGTTCTTGCTTTCATTACAACTCTAATATCATAGAAATATTAGATGGCCTTAACGTCAAATGTCGATGTAAACTACCAAGATGTTGACATTAGCATGGTCATTGATTTCAATGACAGTGATAAATAGCTTCCTCCTACGTATCCAAGAAACAAATGAAGGCAAAACTCTTCGATCATAAAACAACGAGTTACATAATCGGTCCATATTTTGTGTTGCTAAAATTATTACAACTACTCGCTTCCTACTCTACTACTTCGCTCTACTCGCTTCCTACTCGCTAATCCATTGTTTTGCAGCTTTTTAATTGAATTTTATAACTTTGCATTGACGATCTGCATTATTTATTCAACACTACACATATAGGGTGTTTTAAATAAGGTCAAACTTCATTCACATATCTCTTAGCGAAAATTATGATGGTGTAGTTATCTTTTTAAATAAACCTTCTCTATAAAGTTACATTAACTTAAAAGATGAGCCCAAACCCAATTTATTTTTTTTTTTATTTCAAAGGCTATAAAAGTATGACACCAAACTTGAAAAAATGTTTATATATTTTCGAAGAAGTGTGGGATAGTTTCCTGCACCTGAATCTATCAGTGGAGATCAGATTCAGATCAGAACACAACATTTTTCGACAATGCTGCTAATAACTTTTCTATTCTGATTCAGATGATGAGTGATAGGTAGCACAAGTTCTAAAAACTGACCCTATAGCTAGGGTTGATAATATTACGGCAGATATATGATTAAGTTAGTCGGTGAGAATGATTCTAAATTCTTCACAAAATATGTCAAAATGTGGGGTGGGCGTAGATGCGTCTTCATTGTGTATGTATCTCGATACTCCATTGAAGCAACGTGCAGCGCGGTTAGTACTTGGATGGGTGAAATCAATCATGGGAAACACGGCGATCTCGTTCCACCTTCTAGCGGCTTGTATATCAGTGTATACGCGGAAGCTATGTAATTTCAAGACGAGGATTACGTAGTGGATATACCATCCATCGGAGGGAATGTAAAGCAGGCGGTCCCTTGTGTATTAAATGTTAGGCAAGTAAAAGATCCCTACTCTTCTTACGAGAAGAGGTTCAGCAAAATTTCCAGGTTGGGGGTAGCTCGTCTTTTGGCGTCGGTGATAGACCCTGGTAGCGGAAATAGGCCGACGTTAAATAAGTAGATTAAAGAAAACGTCAAAATATGTGGAAGATAGGAATATGGACCTGCGACGACTGGAGAATTTGAATTTTCGTGACAACTGTAGAATGATAACATTAATACTAAACGTCAGTAACATAGTGCTGTGCTCTCAGAGGAAATTCGGGACATATGTGAGTAATTAATATTGTAGTAGATCCTCTTTTAAGCTTGAGGTCAGACTAAACGGTAGCAAAAATTACCTTCAATAAACATTTCACTATCACTGTCGGAGATAGGGAGGACTGGAGCTTCTGAAACATTACGTGAAGGCCTGGCTTGGTACACTGATGGATACATGGATGGATACAGGAGCTGGAACAGGAATACATGATGAAAAGCAAAGGGCGAGTATAAGTTTTTTTCTTGGACAGCAGTCCATTGTATTTCAGGCAAACACTCTGGCTATACTCGAATGTCTATGCGAGAATACTAAACGACAGTATATGATCCAGCAGATTACCATTGCATCAAACAGTCAGGCGGCACTAAAGGCACTGGCCTCTAATAAGTGTCTTCCAGACTGGTATGGTACTGACACGAAGACCTCAAAATTTTGGGTGAGCGGAACAGAGTCAGACTACTCTGTGTACCGGGACATACCAGTATCGATGGCAATGAAAATGCTGATGAACTTGCTAGACAAGGAGCAGCTAATCTATTTTATGATCCAAAATCCTCGTTGGGCATTACTAAGGTTCAGCCAGAAAGGGGACTGGGTCAAAATTAAACATAGTTGTCACTGGAGAGACATTCCAGGAAACCGACATGGAAAAACACTTTTAAATGGGCCATGCCCAAAAGAAACTAAAGAACTGCTCACAAGAACAGGATTCAGCTGAGAATTATAATAGGTCTTCTGACAGCACATTTGTTAGGAAGCACCTGCAAACAATCGGAAAGTTTGCTGGTGGCAAACTGCAAACTGTGCGGTAAGGTACCAGAAACTATGGAGAATATTATACATGACTGCGAGGTACTGAACCGCAGAAGATATAATATCTATAGCCAAACACAAACAGGCCCGGAAACTATCAAAATACGCCCCATTCTCAGACCTGTATCACCTTAGCAGCCGCATGAGTAAATTAAGACAAGAGCACAATAAACTCAGGAGGATGCAATGTCCTCGGAGTACTTTACAAGCAAGCCCTGAGAGGAGTCAGTAAGAGTCTGACACTTCCCACACCAGCGATGGTAGCCCGTGAGAGTTTTCTCTCCTTGATAAAAAAGAAAAAGATGATGCTGTATTTACTTCAGTTTGGATTTCACTATAATTTGTCTTAATAAATATCTCTTGAGCAAGCAGAGTTTGTTAAAGGACGTGGTACTAAATTGAATTTACGACCATATAGAGAAATCCTGCTTGAAAGTTGATAAAAAGTATAGGTTGATAAAGGCATCACATAGGGCTATTCTTTTAAACATCTTATTGAACACGTGGTGTGATGTGTGCTGGGGACCGTCAGGGTGGAGTAGCTGTAGGAGTAACAAAGACTTTTAACATAAGATTTATGATTGACACCATCTCACTTGCAGCAGATAATGGTGCTCTCATGCATCTTCTTAACAGTCTTCAAACAATAAGCAAATAATAACCACCCAAATACGCTAAAGAATCGTTGAGTTCAATATTGTATATTTTCCAACTTTCTTTATGTCTCTTAGACATGAACCTTAGGGAGGCAGACACGAGGTATTGATGCTGTTGAAGTGTAGGTTTGGGGACGTTTGTTAATAATTTTTTGGATAAATATTCTAACTATACTTCCCCTTTTCAGTGTGGTATTCTGCCGCAGCCTCTTAGTTTTTCTATGCAATTAAGTATTATACGTAAATTTTAAATTTAAATAATTTTGTCTCGAACATGCCTCATTTAAATATATATTCCTCTACTAAAGTTTCTCTTTTAAGTATATAGAGTATATATTTAATTTTTGTGTTTGAAGATAGAACTACTGAACTCTATAAATTATGCTGGAATTAGCAGGTGTTGCTAGAAAGAGACAGACATAAATTAGGGCAGCTTGTTTCTATCGCATTAACTTCTCGTTAGTAAACATTATAAAAGTGTGACTGAGATAAACGATTCCACCTCATGTAATTCTTCTTCTTAACTTTCTGTTAATAGCAACAATGACTGCGTTTCGGTAAGCATATAGTTCAGAAGATAGACGTTTATCAAGCTACTCTGACAAATACGTTTTGGTGCATAAAATTCAGTAGTTCAGATTCTAAATAAAAATTTTAATCTGTCAGTTACAAAAGTTTACCTATTAATTAACTTTGCAATTGATATCTGATATAATAATCTTAGCATATTGCAGAAATACGAACAATTCGTTACTTTTTGAAACCATAAAAAACTATGAGTGCAATAATAAATTACTATAACAAAATACTATCTCTTGCAAATCAGGGCAATTATATTTTTAAAAATATGAAAATAAACATTATTATCATTATTATTACTATTATTATTATCGGCTTAAAATTCTCCACTGAAGGTGGGTATTGGAACAAGTATCGGCTATAGCAAGATACTTGTTTGTTACTATTACTCTATATAGATGAATTCAGATATGACCGTACTGTGATGAGCTTACACCCTTTTTGTAAACACCCTGTATCGTGGGTTCGGAAATTATAACAACAGGGTAACACTAAACACTAACTTATTAACTACCAATTACAACAATAATTACTTGGCTCATAATACACTCTGTACTACAATTCAATTATTTAGTCACTTTATCACAGTGTTTACTCTCTGACCATTTCAACTGACAATTAGTACTGCACTAACTTCTTCCCTTTTTGGTTTACTCCATGCCTTATATACCTAAAGATGACAGATTTAGAAGCTGCTCTGATGACATCACCATACTCTAGACAGTTCCAGAACAGATATGTCATCACTCTAGACCTTCTAGTAAGTTCTTTCCACATTCAGACATCCGAACTACTGAATTCTGTGCCTACTTTTCAGTGCAACTAACATAACCTTAAATCTTAAGGGTTTGCAAAATATTACACTGCCCCCTCCTTAAGCCTAAACGTCCCGGTCAGGCAATTCAGTTTCCTTCACATACTTCTCCAGTCTATCCAAGTGTACAATCTTCATCTTGGACTTTTTACTTCGTTGAATCCGATAGACGACATCATTAATTCGGGTAATGACTGAATACGGTCCTTTCCAAGGTGGTTGAAGCTTCGGGGACTTCCATTCTTTCCGCTGTGGGTTGTATAGCCAGACCCGATCTCCCACCTTGAATCCTTCTGTACTGGCATTTCGATCATAACGAACCTTCATTCGGTTACCAGTTTTGGTAATCTATTCTCGGTCATTCTTTGGCTGTTTTCGACTTTCATTCACATAGTTGCTCTCGAATAGTGGTTCTTTATTGGCAGCACAATTCTTGCATTTTCGACACCAAGCCTCCACATCCTGGCGACTATTGACCAAATAGAATCGCTCTCGTACTTTACTCAACGTCTTGTTTATTCCAAGGTGTCCGCCGGATGTTTCATTGTGCGCTTTCTGGAGTACTTCTGGTACACGACGCCTGGGAATTACTAAACGCATGGCAACCTGCTTCCCATCCGGGCTTTCCCATGCTCTCCTGAACAGCCCGTCTACAACCGTAAGTGAACCCCATTGTGACCATAAAACCTTCAGCCCTACTCCTTTGTCTGAAACATCCTTCCACTCTGGGCGTGTTCCTCTTTCTACTGCTTTCAACATAGGTCCAATTTCTGCATCATTCAGTTGCTCTTGTCTTAGAGCTTCCTTTGTCCAATTCTTTGGAATCTCTCTCGTTTCGCTTACACAGCCTTGTGATGGTAAACTACTTGGGATTCCTCGAAGCTGGCAAACCTTTATTTCCCTGGGGGCATCGCTTTCACCAGCCAGCACTTCTCCAGTGGCATGTACAACCTCGGGGTTCCACTGTTGACAATCTCGTGTTACATGCCCTAATTTTCCACAGCTATAACATCGAATACACCCACTTGGCTCCCCACTGCTTGGTTGCTTGCTTTGCTTCCCTGAAAAACTCTCCAGCAATTGCTTTACCATTCTGTGCAAGTCTCTCAGTAAAGTCTCCAGATTCTTTTTGTCCCAATACGACTCTTCGACAACTGCGGCATTTACCTTCTCCGGGCTTTGTTGTCGACAATCTCTCTTAATATGCCCTAACTTGCCACACTGATAGCACTGGATACGTCCGTTTGGTTTTGCTTCACCTTGTTGCTTGTCCTGTCTCATTTGAGAATCCGACTTGGCCAGTAATTGATTCATCATTTTCTGCATGTTCTTCAGTATAGTGCTCATGTTCTCTTGATCCGCATGTGCCTTTTCAACGGCCACAGCACGCACTTCTGACCGTGGGGTGTCTTTAAAGGCAGCTTCTACTTCGAGGGCATGAACCAGAGCCTCGCTAATACTTTGGTGCCGCGTTAGCCTCAGAACTCGCCTGACCTCTTCGTCCCTTATGCCATCTAAAAAGGCCCCAACGGCTAATTGTTCTTGGAATTCTCTGGGTGCACTCGGATATGCCAGATGTGCCAGACGCTCTATGGCAGCTTCGAATTCTTGTAAACTTTCTCCAGCCTTTTGTGTCCGTGATTTTAGTTGAGCCTGATATACTTGAGCGAGGTGTTGGTCGCCATATCTCAGGTCCAATGCAGCTTCCAAAACTTTGAAATCCCTTTGTTTTTCCACTGGGATAGTCTGAAGTAACTCCGATGCCTGGCCCCTTAGTGCTAAAACTAATGCCATGGCTTTTTCCTCATTATCCCAGTTGTTCGCACATGCTGCTGCCTCAAACTGCCTGTTGTACGTTGTCCAGGAACTTTGGCCGTCAAAAAAGCAGATTTTAGTCGCTGACCCGATGATACCACCTGCTGGCTTCCTCTATCTCTCAACTGTCGTTTAAGCCGGTCTATTTCCCCTTTGACTTCTTCTTCGAACTTGTTAACTTTCTCTTTAACTTCAGTTACTTCTCCTTTTACTTGACTGACTTCTGTCTCGACTACTCCTACTTTACCTTCGACCTTGTTTATCTCTTCTTTGACTTCACATTTTAGTACTTCCTTGGTGGAAATGATAGCGTCCTGTTGTGTTTTCATTTGTTCATTCAGAATCTTTCTTAATTCTTCTTGGTGTCTTTTTTGTTCCTCTTTTTCCTCTTGGCGTCGTCTCTCTTGTTTCTCTTTCTCCTCTTGACGTCGTCTTTCTTGTTCCTCTTTCTCCTCTTGACGTCGTCTTTCTTGCTCTTCTTTCTCCTCTTGCTGTCGTATCTTCAGGTCCTCCATCATTTTTCTCAGTTCGGCTTTTTCTTCCTGACGTCGTTTCTCTTGCTCTGCCTTTTCTTCTTGACGTTTTCTCTCCTGTTCTTCTTTGTCTTCCTGACGTTGCTGCGCCATCATTTTTTGGAATTGTTCGAATAAGTCCTGTATTTGTTTATGGGATGCCATACTTCTTGTTGTTACGGGCATACAATGAAATTAAAATAAAATAAATTTAACTGTCACGTCAATATCGGCAATGGAACCTTCCAGACAAATCTCGAAAAAGTCTTATCCAGAGTCTTTTGTCACTATCCAGTTCAGAGAATTTACTAATCTCCACTAATGTCCAAATAGAAAAGTTCTAGTAATTTTCACGCACTAGCACAAATGAGTCTTTTTCAGTGTCTCTGTCACTTTCCCGAAAACGTACTTTTTCACAGTTTTGAGTCCAAAAATAGTCCTTAAACAATGTCCCGTAAGTTAATCCTCCGTGTCACCGCTAATTCCCGAGAAGAACACTGTAGAAACCTTCTCGAACAGTCCAGAAATCTTCTGTTATAATCCCGCTTCTGACACCAATTGTGACGTGCTTACACCCTTTTTGTAAACACCCTGTATCGTGGGTTCGGAAATTATAACAACAGGGTTGCAACATATTACAGTACGATTGAAGCAGTGGATAGTATCACGGCTTTCTGGAGGGCTACAATCTTGTTTATAATACCGAGCTTTCTTAGGTTGTTGGTTATTATTATTATTATTATTATTATTATTATTCATAGTTACCCAAAAATTTATAAACATATATATATGTTCCTTTAATTACTTATTTATGAAAAAATACAAATACGGTCTACGTACCTTTATTCCTTTCAAGAGTTGATAGTTATCGTATAGAAAAAGAACATTTACGATACATGACCATACGTTATACAGCCTTCAGGGAATTAAAAAAATAACGCGTTCTAAATTATTATTCATAACGTTATATCAAAATGTTATTAAGTTTTTGTTGGGCATAAAAACATTAATTACATACATGGAGTAACAGACCTTCATTAAATCTAGCAATTTTACATAAATATGAGTAGAGTTTATACAGACAAAAATGTTGTTTATTTCAAAAAGAAAATAATAAAGCAGAATTTTAATTCTTCATAAGCCGCTTTTTCATAACGCGACTCACTCATGGCATGGCTAGCAGTGGCGTAGTCAGCTACTTGAACATTTTTGAAAACAAATCAACCGCCTCGAAAAGAAATCGCTAAAAATTATAAAATAAAATTTCACCGTCGCGTCTCTCAGTTAATTGAGCCTCATTATCAATGTGGGTAATAAGTTTCAATTAACTGGACGACAGTGAAAGGAGGAGGGCCTATAAGGCCGGTTTTCGGCCCTTTTTATTCTTGGTTAAAAAATTTCGAATTTTTTTTATCATATACAGAGTGTCCCGGCACTATGGGGCAATACCTCGGGAACGTATAGTTTGGGTCAAAATAACACTAAGAGTACCTATAATTTTTTTTTCTTATAGCGCCCCCCTACGGAGATATTACCCTTTAAAGGTTACATATTCAAGAAGGTTTTTTGCCTATTACTTCCAAACCGTTCTATCGATTTTAATAAAATTTGGACTGGGTACATATTAAATGAGTATC
Organism: Rutpela maculata; assembly: GCA_936432065.2. Lineage (NCBI taxonomy): Eukaryota > Metazoa > Arthropoda > Insecta > Coleoptera > Cerambycidae > Rutpela > Rutpela maculata. Next base: position 29,950,840 of record OW386291.2, on the reverse strand, counting down.
TTTATTCCGGAAATATGGCACTCTTCGTATCTTGTCTAGGAAGCCAGGGGTGGAACACCCCTAATGCTTTTTACCCCTAAATTTTGACATAAATTAATATTTGAAAATTAAAGTCACATTTTTAAATTCCTTAAACAATTTTCTAAAAAAAGATATTCTTATTTGACATCGATAAAGCGATCCGTTTTTGAGAAAAAATGATTTAACTGATAAGGGACTAAGGAATATTAGTAATACAAACTACTGCAAAATACCTGTGAGAAAACAATTGAATTTTAAACGTCAAATTTGAGTAGCAAGTAATGTAAGTTGTAAGTAGTTCTGTGATAGTAGTTTATTGACATGGCAAATTTTTCATCTGGTGAATATGCCGACATGTAACTTGCCACCGGTAATGGTTCGGAAGCCAGACGGCTTTATGGGGAACACTTTCCTAACAGGAAAACTTTTGAACGGGTAAACCATCAAATACAAAAACAGGTAGATATCCATCTTAGCAATAAAAAAACAAAATAATAAAAATTGAAGAATAAATAACTATTTAAAAAAATAACCCTATTAATGTTTAGGGAGCGTGGAACCGAAACGAGGAGGTGAAGGTGGTCTTAGAACTGTTCGTACAGTTGTACTAGAATAAGCTGTATTAGATGCTGTTGCCGAAGATTTATCAATAAACGTTAGGAAGCTCTCAGCGCAATTTAACACTTCGAATTCGGTGGTTCACAGAATTTTGAGAGAACAGCTTCTCCATCCTTTCCACATTCAGAAAGTTCATGCAATGTCCCCGGACGACTACCCTGCTCGAGTTCAATATGCTAATTGGTTCCTGCAAAAGCAATAGGAAGACCGCAAGTTTATTGCTAATGTTTTGTTCACGGATGAAGCAGGATTTCGCAGCTATGGTGTAATAAATTCTCACAATCTACATAGTTGGAACTATGAAAATTCTCATGCAATTATTCAAACTCATCACCAACGACAATTTCAAATTAAAGTCTGGGCAGGAATAATTGAAAATTATTTAATATTTGTTTTGAAAAATCGGTTAAATGGGGGAAATTACTTAAGGTTTCTACAAGAAAATCTAGATGGTTTATTGGAAGATGTGCCATTAGCAACTATAGGAACATGACGTACATGCATGATGGAGCTCCTCCTCATTTCAGCATCACAGTCAGGGAATATTTAGATCAAAAAAATTTCCCCACCGATGGATTGGCCGAGGAGGTCCAGTACCGTGGCCTCCTCGCTCTCCTGATCTAAACCCATTAGGTTTTTTATTTTGGGATCATTTCAAAAATTTAGTGTATAATACACCGGTACAAACAAGGGAAGATATGTTACAAAGAATCACTACCCAATGTGAAGCCATTCGGAATGGAATGCTATTTCAGGTTCAGCGATCCAACTTATCTCGCTTACGAGAATGTATTCTTGTGCAGGATGCTCACATCGAACATTTATTTTAGTTATGTAATTATTGTAGTTATGTGTGTATTGTAGTTGTAGTATGTAGTGATGTGTTGACGAAATGTCAGTCTTTGTCCCTTATCAGTAAAATTATTTTTTCTCAAAAACGGATCGCTTTATCGATGTCAAACAAGAATATCTTTTTTTAGAAAATTGTTTAAGAAATTTAAAAATTCAAAAATTAATTTATGTCAAAATTTAGGGGTAAAAGCATTGGGGGTGGAACACCCCTGGCTTCCTAGACAATATGTAAAGGGTGCCATATTTCTGGAATAAAGATACTCATTTAATATGTACACAGTCCAAATTTTATTAAAATCGATAGAACGGTTTGGAAGTAATAGGCAAAAAACCTTATTGAATATGTAACCTTTAGAGAGTAATATCTCCGTAGAGGGGCGCCCTAAGAAAAAAAATTATAGGTACTTTTAGTGTTATTTTGACCCAAACTATATGTTTCCGAAGTATTGCCCCATAGTGCCGGGACACCCCAGGGTGTCCCGGTCCCAGTCCAAATTTTATTAAAATCGAAATGGAAATAATAGGCAAAAAACCTTCTTGAATATGTAACCTTTAAAGGGTAATATCTCCGTAGGGGGGCGCCATAAGAAAAAAAATTATAGGTACTTTTAGTGTTATTTTGACCCAAACTATACGTTCCCGAAGTATTGCCCCATAGTGTCGGGACATCCTGTATATGTACTTTCGTCTGATTTTTTCACAACTTAAAACTTAACTATCTTTCTTCGTATTTTTGTTGCTTTGGACACAGGGAGAGGGAGTAAACCGGGCGCAAGGTTATGTCTTTCTGCTGATAAAAGAAGTATAAGAAAAGTCTTCGTTGTACCATTTTTAACCTTGTTTTAACCGGGAGGGGGGGCGTTTTATTAATAACACAGCCCCACAAAAAAAACAGAAGTTCAAAGCAGCGAACCAGACCCATGTATCCCCATGTATTTTCGGTCGCTAAATCCGAATCCGGGGTCAAAAAAAATCGTACACCCCCAAAATCATTAGCTAGAGCCAAAAAACACCCCTGAAATGGAATAAAAAGAAGATTAAGCTACCAGAATAGCTGTTACTTCTTAATCAATCGAATTATACAAATTAAGGTTAAACAGCAGCCTGCATACAATAGATATGAAACTCTCCCCAGGGAGGGGCGAAAACTAGCCCCCATATATAAAAAAATCGGTCCAAAACAGCAATGACTGCTGAAAAAGCTCGAAATGTCTAAGTTTTGTTAAAGTGTTAAGAAACTACATCAGGTCCGACGTAATCTTCATAAACTGCCCCTATAGGGTTGAGAACAACCACTTTTAAGTTCAAAGGACACGAGAAAAACAAGAAGAAACGTAAAATCCAACAGGATTTCTATTTTCGTGGATACTATGATTAGCTGAAATTGCGTAGTACTCTGAAATAGAACCAGAAACTTAGCTACCATCAACATCCTACTCTGTCAACACTCAGAGGGTGTAAAAACTACCCCCTATGTAAGATTTAACTATAAAAAGTTACAGTGACTTCTATCAAAATTCGAAACACCTGCGTTGTGTGGAAGAGAGGAGAAACTAGACTATATTCGACAATGTGCTTGAAAACCACCCCCTCGGGTTTGGGAGTAGGGTGCTGCAAAAACAGAGAGAAACTAACCGGATTTACACTTTTATGGATGCTATGATTGGCAAAAATCGCGTTGCACACAGAGTTTGAAACTCATATCCTACTAATGTTATTAAGTAACACCCCCAGAAAGGATGTAAACTACCGTCATTCAAGATGTAACGAAAAAGCTATACTGTTGCTTATTCGTTTCATTTCCATAGTTTTTTTTATAGGGGTGGCGTCTCTCAACCCCGTGGGGGTGGTTTTCAAGCACAGCGTCGAACATAGTCTAGTTTCTTCTCTCTTCCACACAACGTAGGTGTTTAGAATTTTTATAGAAGTCACTGTAACTTTTTATAATCACACGTTACATAGGGGGTAGTTTTCACACCCTGTGAAGGTTGATACTGTAGAATGTTGATGGTACGTAAATTTATAATTCTATTTTAGAGTTCTACGCAATTTTAACCAATCATAGCATCCATGAGAATAGAAATCCTGTTGCATTTTACATTTTTTCTTGTTTTTCTCGTGTCCTTTAAACTTGGGGGGTGGTTGTTCTCAACTCTATAGGGGCAGTTTATGAAGATTACGTTGGACCTGATGCAGTTTCTTATCACTTTAACAAAAACTTTTTGAGCTTTTTCAGCAGTCATTGCTGTTTTCGATCGATTTTTTTATATATGGGGGCTAGTTTTCGCCCCTCCCTGGGGGTGTGTTTCATATCTATTGTATGTACGTTGCTGTTTAACCTTGATTTGTATAATTCAATTGATTGAGATGTGACAACTATTCTCGTAGCTTAATATTCTTTTTACCCCATTGCAAGATACCCCATTGGCTCTAGATAATGATTTTGGGGGTGTACGATTTTTTTTGACCCCGGATTCGGATTCAGCGACCGAAAATACATAGGAATACATGAGTCTGGTTCGCTGCTTTGAACTTTTTTTCTGTGGGGCTGTGTAATGTAAATAAAAAATCCTTTTAAAACTATTTTATACCTGGTAGGAGCATAAAGGTTTACGTTAGTGTGGGGAGAGGGTGCTTGTCGTTGGTGGTTTGGGGTTGAATAATAGTAGGGGGAGCTTAGGGTGCAGTTTGTTCAAAGGAAATATGATTTTCAAGTTCAAAAACATCAAAGCATGTGTACTAATGCAAACTGGTTCTTTAGTAATTTAAGGGGGAATACATGGATGGAGGAGGGTTGGGGGAAGTTCTGTTTGGGGTGGAATAGATTAAATATTGAATATATATGATAAAAATAATGTTTTCAAAATTTTTTGACCAAAAAGAAAAAGGGCGAAAACCTTTTTTTTCATAATTTTTAGAAGGCGGTTCAATTTTTTTAATGGCCTCTTTATTTAACTTCTACACAGTAAACTAATATATTCATAGTGTTGAGTTTAACGTCAGGCTCGTTGTCAGAGAATACTGGTATCTCTAAGTATTTTTCAGGTACATCTTCAATAATGTTGCATTATGCAAAGAGTATTGGATTCACCATTTTGAATTCTTAATTTTTGAGATCAGATTCGGTGTCAGCTACACCTACCAATTTTAATATATTTCCGTTGAAATTTGCCTTCACCAAATATGGCAAAATTTTCAACTCAAAAAATTTCCAATTTTTGCTCATCTTGCACTAGATGTAGCTTGATGAAATTAATATGGAATCATCATCGAACCATATCTTACAGTTTGAGAAACATTTTATAGAATTAGCTTAACTCAATCCAGGGTAATAATTGTACAAATGATAAAAAGCACATACATAAGGGTTGAATTGAGAACCTCCTCCTTTTGCATTTTTTTAAGTGGGTTAGAAAAGTATAGATTTTTTATCTACAATAGGGGCGATACTTAATGGGGGTGTGGCAGAGTGTACCCTTGCTAATTTAAAAGCTTATTAAATTATTTTGATAGTTGATTCGCTAATTACTTCCATATTCAGTGGAAGTATAGTAACGACAAAAAAAAATTAAAAATTTTTATTGTTCAAATAGGCTTAGAATGTCATGAAACGTCGATATTTAAAGTTTGTGCAAAAAAAAAATCTGTCTGTCAGTCGGTCGTCTGCCTGTAGCTTTTCTTGTGGGCACGATTACTCTGGAACGGTTCAAGATATTGACTTGAAATTTGGCACACGTATGTATTTTAACGAGATCTGGAATTAGATTATATTTTGATCTTATTCTGTTGGAGGGTTGGGAGGTAATGGTGATAAGTATATCGAGCATGTAAGGGCTCATGAAATTGGTATTTAGCATATATAAGAGAAGCTAAGGTCTCAAAAAATTTTTGGCATTAGCTACCCCCATTACCACCCCCATCCATTATTGAAGGGGGTAAAAAAAATAAAATTGTAATTTAGTGTGTGTACAAGAACCAAAGGCCTCAAAATATTTTTTTAATTTTGTCCAAAAAAAAAGTGACGCAAAATGCCTCCTTGATACTTGAAGAATTAAAGAATTTTATTTCGTCCACCATCTTTGACCGTGCTATTTAACTTACAGCGTCCAGGTTTTGGCATTAAATTTGAAAATAGATGGGTTTTATTTTTGCCAACTTTGGTGAAATTCCTCCTTATCGAAAAGATACTCAATTTTCATTTTTTCTTCAATTTTTGAAGTTTTCTTTTTTTTTCAAAATGGCGGATTGACATACATATCGGGCCAGTCTATATTTCTTAAGAATTTTATTTCAAATAAGCCAATGTTTTTAAAATTCCTATTCGTTTACTAGTACAAGATATATTAAGCAGATAAATAGAAAATCCATGAAAGCGCCTTAAAAAGTGTAATAGCATATAACTTTTGACGCACCAGGAATTCTTGGGCGTAAATATTTTTTTCGTAATCAGGAGGTACATAATACATAATAATGAACAACAAAATTTCTAATGGAATGTTGTCGCTGAAAGAATTGAATAAAATTATTTCGACTATACTACTCGTTTCAAAAATATTCATGAAATACATTTTCATTAATTCAATTTAAATTTTAATGAGTATCTGACTTTAATTTTTGAACTAAAATAGTTCACCTATAATAATATATCATTCACAATGTGGACGTATATGGAAATAAACTATATCCTTTAGATATTAATGAGGTTAACCACTTAAAAGTTCTATAACAAATTTAGCGCATCGATCGTACGCAGATACTACTTAACAACATGGAGATGGTGGTAAGCGAGATAATCTTGACTGAAGTTAGATAGTGGGTCAAATACTTATATGCTCTCTTGTCATATGTCAAGAACGTATAGTCCTTTAGCTCATTTAATTTGAGAAATGTTTATTCGGGTACGTTTTCTCCTCCGAGTCTTCATTTGTCCACAATGGCGCCATTTTGATTTTTTTTTAATTTTTGAAATTTTGACAGCACTAGAACGGAAAATTATGAAGAAAATATGTATGGAACATCTGAAATACGAACGGATATGTTTCTCCGAAGCTGTTATGATTATTTCGACCCAAATCGGACCAATAACAACCTTTCTGCTGCACTTTATAGTCAGCTCTGAAATTTATGCGACTTAGACCCTTGTTGCTCCGAAAAAACAGGGAAGCCGACGGGGGAGAGTAGGCTACTATTTGGTACGTGTTGTCCTGGACTAAAACTACAATCCTGCAAATTTTCCTCTTTACAATAATTAATTCCGAATAGAAGCGATATACTGATATCTTTAAGGCGACTGTGAATTTATACTATCAACTGTAGAGGGTTCAATTTAAAAATATATCGATGACGTTATAACTCTGTCAAACATGGTGCAAACCAATAAATATAGTTGAGAGAGAAAGAGAGAGGGGGTGATAATTTGTATATATTAATTGACCTTTTTTTTTTTCATTTTTTTGAAACCAAACATCTGAATTTTATTCCTTTCTTTTGAAACACAATGAATATGCTTGTGTTAGATATTACAAATATTATTTTTATTATTTATTTGTTTATTGATTCATTTATATTACAAAAGAGAAACACACTTTTTGTTTCTAGTTTCCTTCGATACGTGTGTGCTTTATATTCTGTTCTCATTCATTTTAAACATTTTATGAATATTATAAATTGATTTAGAAAATAAAATATTCAAAACGAAAATAAACGAATTAATTGAATATGATCGAACACTACGTACCTGCCAATAGATGATTGATTAATCTCTCCAATCCAACAGTTCAGAAGGGTGGTGGATAGTGGTGGAGTTCATATTTTCTCTATCTTATGCTGTGTTTACGAAATTAGTCCTAAATAATCAGTATAAAATTGAGGCGCAGAAAGTTTCCAATTTGTTTTCGATAATTTTCGAGTGAATGATTAGGACTGCGTTATCCACTTTTTATTTTTTAGTTTCAGAAATAGTCCAGTCGAATTAGACATTATAAAAAAATTTGCGTACTGCGGACTTTTTTTTGTGGAAGTTGTTTAAGAGGGCATAATAAGCAAGCACAGAAAACTACACCCTGCTACACCATGTGCGTCCCCTATTTTTAGGGGTTGAAACTTTGAAATTTTACTTATGTGTCCATATCTGTTTCCCTATTGCCCGTAGGGCTCTCTACCAAGTTACAGTTTTTGAAGATTCGTCCCTGCTCTACATAATATATATATATTACACATTTGCCGTAGGACAAACGGTTTTGGCTGTACGAGGTCGGAAAGGTCGCGCTGTCCGAATTTGGGGGTCTTCTGTACAGGACAAATGGCTATTATTTCTAATCTACAATACTGCACATACTAATGCCCTTAAGCAGGGATGATGATTTGAGAAAAAACTTTCATCGAATACCGCGCGGTTTTCATGATACAGGATGTTGAAATTTTGAAAACCCCTTTTTAAAAAAAAAAAAGTGAACCTATTTTTTTTCGCTCATTTTTCTTTCATGCATGTACGACCCTGAAAATTTACGTTGGTTTCATTTTAATACAATCGTTGGTTTAGGAGCTAAACAGCAAAATATGCCAAAAATGGCTATTTTGGTATTGTTGCATTAAAAAAACCAAAACTAGTATAATTCTGGTAAATGTTTCTGTTTATCCTAAAAGTCCAATTCATTGCGCATAGAAAATGTGTTTTTGTATTTAAGTAGGATCAACACTTATTGTGTAATAACGATTTATGTCATGTGTTCTCCAGTCTCCTTTTTCACAATTTTTTTTTTGCGGCCTTATAGTTCATAGTAGGACAGAAAGCTTTATACACGTGGACAGGGAACATAATAGGGTGTTAAAACGGGTCTCTTGTTAAAATGCGATAGGACACACCGTTTTCGAGTAAAACGCACTTGTTTGGTTATGTTTGCTTTGAGTTTTCATTGTGTTCTGAATTGTGATCTTATAAATAAATTCTACATTTTGGTGTTTTCTTTCTTAGGAGTTTGTTTTTTTAAATCATTGTCCGATGAACTGAACATATAATAGCTATTTCCCGAGGAAGGTAAAATTACTGTGGATTTTGTTATAGACACAAAATAAGTTGCAATGATGATTCGAGACAAGCGTGAACTCTCAAATAGGGGAGTAAGAACCCCCTATTCCGTCCGAGTCCCTTCATTTTTTCATTAGCAATGTCCCTCATAAACAGAAAAAGCAAGAAGGGACACATAGTTTTATTTTTTCGTAGTCAGCGGTGAGTATTTACTAGTCAGTTGATGAAAAGTGTGATCTGAAATAATTTTTTGCAAACAAGTGCGTTTTACTCGAAAACGGTACGTCCTATCGCATTTTAACAAGAGATCCATTTTAACACCCTAATATGTGCCCTGTTCAGGTATACATGCTTTCTGTCCTACTATGAACCATAAGGCCGCAAAAAAAATGTGAGAAAGGAGTCTCGAGAACACATGACATACATCGTTATTACACAATAAGTGTTGATCCTATTTAAATACAAAAACACATTTTCTATGCGCAATGAATTGGACTTTTAGGATAAACAAAAACACTTACCAGAATTATACTGGTTTTGGTTTCATTAATGCAACAATACCAAAATAGCCATTTTTGGCATATTTTGCTGTCTAGCTCCTAAACCAACGAATGTATTAAAATAAAACCAACGTAAATGTTCTTATATTAGGGTCGTACATACATGAAAAAAAATGAGCGAAAAAATGTAGGTTCACTTTTCTTTCAAAATTTCAACATCCCGTATCATGGAAACCGCACGGTATTCGATGAAAGTTTTTTCACAAATCATCATCCCTCCTTGAGGGCATTAGTATGTGTAGTATTGTAGATTGGAAATAATAGCCGTTTGTCCTGTACAGAAGACCCCCAAATTTGGACAGCGCGACCTTTCTGGCCTCGTACAGCCAAAACCGTTTGTCCTACGGTAAATGTGTAATATATATATATATATATATATATATATATATATACATGCATTTAGTACTCATACACCTCCGAATGCTATATGGTTAGGTGGTGTTTGCCTCCGTTTTTACGCGTTCGCCTCCGATTTCGGAGGCGGAGGCGTTTTGTGTTGTTTTCATCGCGAATGTCTTGATAATTAGTAAATTCATGACTCATTATTATCAATAATGATCAGCTTTATTGGTGTGCATATAAGATTATGACAAAAAGGGAAGAAATAGAGAGATAGAAGCATTTAACGACACTTTTTTTGGAGGCGGAAAATACCTATAAACATATGTAAACATACACCATAGTCCACTACATTTTTTACCAGGTGGCGCTGCTGTTTTAAACACTTGATGTATATAGGTATTAAATGCTTCCTTACAATAAAGTAGCGATATCGCCTCCTAAACTTGGCAACATAGTAAAGAGGCATACTATTCCTAAATACATCTATAGATATGGTAACTAAAATTATCTTACTAAAAATATAAATAACTTTTATACACAGAAATAATACTTTCTAGAGATCAATGGGTTTTTAAATTTTTTCAATTTGGGAATAAAAAAACGTTTATTTTGTTCAGAAACAAATATTTTTGTACCCCTTTATAGCTTAGAGCAAATTAAAAAAGGTATTTGTTTAAGGTATTTATTTAACAGGACACGAACATTCCTTAACGTAACTAGTTGCCCTTAATCCACTATTTGTCACTGCTGCTGGCCTTATATAGTAAAAGTAAAAAAAAAATTAGAAGACGATTTTTATTGGGGGGGGGGCTAAAAAGCAGAAAATAAAAGAATAATAATAACACAGGTCAACATTTAGTTTAAAAAAATACACAGGACTCTACCTAGGCACCCCAGTAGGTTTTTGGGGTCGCTGATTCCGATGCCGATGCCGAGGTCGGTTAAGCTCTATCACGTCAGGTTCAAGGACATCTGAAGGTCAAACTAAGAAAAGGTGGTTGAAAAAATCTGAGAAAATTTACACATAGGTTTTTGGGGTCGCTGAGTCCGAATTCGGTGTTCGCTTACCCTTAAAAGGCATCCGGAGGTCATTTCAAGGTTAATTTGAGAAAAAGGGAGAGGAAGCTGTTAAAAAATCTGAAAAAATTTACATATAGGGTTTTTGGGTCGCTGAGTCTGTATCCGATGCCGGTTGACCTCTATCACATCAGTTTCAAGGTCACTTGAAGGTCAAACTAAGAAAAGGTTATTGAAAAAATCTGAAAAAATTCACGCATAGGTTTTTGGGATCGGTGAGTCCGAATCCGGTGTTCGTTTACCCTTAAAAGGCATCTGGAGATCATTTCAAGGTTAATTTGAGAAAAACAGAGGAGAAGCTGTCAAAAAATCTGAAAAAACTTATATATAGGTTTTTTGAGTCGCTGAGTCTGCATTCGATGTCGGTTGACCTCTATCACGTCAGTTTCAAGGACATTTGAAGGTTAAAGTAAGAAAAGGTGGTTGAAAGAACCTGAAAAAATTCACACAGGTTTTTCGGGTCGCTGAGTCCGAATCCATTGTTCGATTACCCTTAAAAAAAGAGGCATCCAGAGGTCATTTCAAGGTCATTCTTAGGTCATTTCAAGTCGGCATTCGTCCGCCAGCTTTAGCTGCACATGACGATTCTTCGGCTATCTCAGTGCAAATATATTTAACTCAATGAATCACCTACCTATTTTCTTCTGTGAAAGGATGGCTTTTAGGTATAGTTGCAGAAGCAGAGCGAACATGCAAGTAAAGAGTACCACGGGCGTTGGCTTCACTCACTTGGAGCTCAATCAGTGCTGGTTTTGCCTATAAGCTGAGTAAACGCCAGCTTAGGGCCTCTCATTTAGGGGGCCTCAGAACTCAGATTTCATACGCAGATATGCACGTTTATTTTATTAGAAGAGAAAGCTTCAACGAAAAACATACCTAGAGCTTAGGGCCTCCGATTACCTAAAACCGGCCCTGAGCTCAATCCTGTCAGGGTCAAAGTAATTTAATGGTTTCCTGAGTCAGACAAACTGACAAGGAGGCAGACAGACTGTCAGATAGAAACATTTAGTCATTCAGTCAGACAGAATTACTGACAGAAAGGCAGGATGTCAAATAGATGGACAGAGAGAAAATGCAGGCGGATGATAAATACAGACTAACAAGCAAACAAACAGGTGTGCAGGTATAAGGGCAGACAGATAAACAGACAATAAGTAGGCAGGTGAGCATTCGTATAAATTTTTTCTAATTTTTTTCACCTCCTATTCTTACTTTAACCTTCAAATGACCTTGAACATGAGGTGATAAAAGTCAACCGACATCGGATTCGGACTCAGAGACCCCCCCAAGAGCCTATGTGTGAATTTTTTTAGATTTTTTCAAATACCTTTTCTTAGGTTGACCTTCAAATCACCTTGAATCTGACGTGATAGAGCTTAACCGACCTCGGCAATGGAGTCAGTGACCCCAAAACCCCTGGGTACCTAGGTAGAGTCCGGTGTATTTTTTCAAACTGAATGTTGACCAGTGTAATCTTCCACCTTCCAAAGATATTTTAAAAACCTAGATTATTCTGGAGCAAAAATGTAAATATTTCCCTCTAGCAAGAAATAAAAATGTTTTAAAAAGCATTCGAGACCAAAACTCTAGAATATATTTGTTGGTTAATCATAAATTTTGCTATACTAATTAATGATAGTTTGTTGGAGTCATCTCGAATGCTTTTCAAAAATTTTTAAACAATTCAAAAATTTGTCTCTTGCTGGAGGGAAATATTTACATTTTTGCTCCAAAATGATTAAGTTTTGAACATTTTACTTCTTTAAGTATATCATCTCTTTGAAATATTTTATATTATTTTCTGCTTTTCTGCATTCCGTTGGTTCCAAGTTTTCTCCTCGTCAAACATGAATTTGGAGAAATACTCTGTAAGAATGTTGACGTAATGCCTCGGATGTTGCTGGTAGTCTTCGTAGAATCCCGGTAGTACTAGATTGGCGGACTAACTTATTGAAGATAATGAATCTTTGATGATTCAAAGATGTAATTTCTTTTTTCGTTGAGCTACGTTGTTGAATATACGGACAACCTCTTCGAGATCTTTTCTTTTATTGACGCATTCCACCGTTTGCACTTTTCCTTTACCAAAGAAAGCTGAAGTGTTATCGCATCCACTGAACGTGTGGCCATACAGCTATTTAAAACTTCCGAAGGACTGCAAGTCACGAGAACTGTAATCTTTATTTTTTATTTATCTCTGAGCCTCTCTTAAGAAACGGATATCTTTATCTTCAGGTGCGAGAGCGATAATCAATGCGAGAAGATCAATATCTTGTCCGAGGATGACCACTGTATCGTTTCCATGAGATTCGTTTAAGGCGGTTTGAACTATGAGTACGTCAACGTCGCCTACAGCAGTAATTGTTTTGATTCCCTCGTTTTTAAATCTCTCCACCAATTGCGAAATAAACCGTTCCTTTTTGTGAGATTGTTTATCATTTTATTTTGCGTTTCAGTCAGTGGCGTGTTCTCATGAAAAACAATTTCCAGTGAAATGCATTTCAAAAGACGCTGCTGTCTTTCGATGCTCTTCATACTGCAGTCAGCATATCCGTCAAACACTACAGTCACTTTTTGGCCGTAATGTTTACAAATAAAGCTGCTTCGGCCATACTACACGATGAATCAAATTGCCGCCATCAACAATGAACTGGCAATCGGAAAAATCTATTGGCCTCTCTCGTACAGCATTGAAAATATCATACAGACGATTTCTTAATTTTCCTCATTAACCCTTTCTTATTGAAGAGAAGAAGTGGAATTGAAGCAAGCTCAGAGTTGAAATATGACTCCAAATCTTCTTTTGTGTGAATAGTACAGATTATCCTCTAATATAATTGCAAAGAAGGGGAACATACATAAACTACTTGCGACAAAACCCTCTATATATGCATCTAATAGAGAAAATTCTGCTCAATAAATTCATTCCTGAGTATTTTTCTCGTTAAAGTAACCGGTTTTAAGATATTCGGACTCAAACTTGGAATAGGATGGATTTTTACCTCTGCGCCCCAAACTACGCCTCTGTTCGGACGCTGTTAGCGCGAAATAGGTGAGGATAAGCTACAAGGTTAATAGTACATTTTTTATGCAGAATTTAACATGACGATTTTTTTATTTCCTATACTTTTTTCTGTTTCGACGAACGGTTTACAAGATAAAAGTGAAAAACCAGCGTTAAGTCCCCGTAATATGGCCGAAGCAGCTCTATTCATAATCATTACGGACATTTCACCCCTAAATTGTGGGGAACTATTCGGGTATCTATTTCGAACCCTATCTAGATTACGCATCCCAAATATTATTACTTTATAAATTATTTCTTCTAAAATATCTAATTTACGTGGACTAATATGTAACAATTGTGTTACAAAATTGAACTGATTCAGTGATGTCTTTTGAAAAGCATTTTAAATAGTAATAATAATTCCCTTAAGAACATATTTTGAATTACGTACATTATTCTACAATAGATATTTAGCGTGAACGGTTCATTTTAAAACAGATATTCGCACATTATCGGGTAAAACACCAATGTAATCTGATAGAGTATAACTTACATAATATGAATCATCATAACTACAAACGCACACGATTGCATAGCGCAACTAATTGCGCAAGCGCTAGAGCATTTTACACTATAGAAGTCTGGCAACCTCGAAGGAGGCAAAGTCTACCGTTATATATAACAGTTTTAAATATATTGAGTCAGAGAGGTACTATTTATATAACGAGGTGTAAACATACCAATCGTATGAACAAAAAAGTGTATGTAAAAAAAGATAAAAATCCTTTCCCCTCTCCGCGTGCCCTTGGTAAGTGAAATTTGGCGGTTATGTATATGTAAACAGAACTAATCTATCTATATTATTTCTAGTGGAGGTGCGGGCGCCACAAATTTGTAAGGAGGCGGACACGATACAAATGCACATATATATATATATATATATATATATATATATATATATATATATATATATATATATATATATATATATATATATTATGTAGAGCAGGAATGAATCTTCAAAAAGTGTAACTTGGTAAAGAGCCCTACGGGCAACAAAAAGTGTAACTTGGTAAAGAGCCCTACGGGCAATAGGGAAAAAGATATGGGCACATAAGTAAAATTTCAAAGTTTCAACCCCTAAAAATAGGGGACGCACATGGTGTAGCAGGGTGTAGTTTTCTGTGCTTGCTTATTATGCCCTCTTAAACAACTTCCACAAAAAAAGTCCGCAGTACGCAAAATTTTTTATTATGTCTAATTCGACTGGAGTAAAAAGCACATTAAAGAAATGAATTCTTCTAATATAGATCTACCCCTACGGAGAAAGAATCAAATAAAATATTGGCTCGAGGCAATGTCCGATTTCACCTTTTCGTTTTAATGGTCATTTCGGTTAAAGCGCAGACCTAGAGAATCCCTAGGGATCCATCCTCCAGTTATTCACTTCTCCATCTGAGTTGTATATAGTAACAGTTTATAGCCCACATTAATACAAATGAAGTGGCACCTGGAAGAGTTCCGCACAGCTTCTTCTGTACTCGTTATGGTCCTTATCTCGACACTCTCCTACATCGTAAAAATGATTAATATAGTAATCCGTGTATAATAAATCTATTTATTATGGTCTTTATCGTCTCATTTTCGTGCCTTGTGAAAACCCAGTGTTTTAATAATTGAAGTAATTAGAAAGGTTTCATAATAGCCGCAGCGAGTTTTTGCACCTGATGATAGCAATTTTTTCCGCAAATTGAGATGAGGTCGTTAAAATCTTTATTACACATGAACTTTAGGGTCTCCCTAAATAAACAAATGTTATAATATAATGTGTTTGGTGTGCTGTAAATTTATACATGATAATTAAGAATGTTACTAAGATAAAATAGTAATAATAACAAAATTCATTCCTTGGGCCAATAATACGTTAGATAGAATAAGTCTAAAAATATAATAAAAAAATGGTATATGCAATAAAGATTAAGAAGTAGTATACATATGTCACATATACGAATATAAAGATTTACAAAAAAAATAGATTTAGGTATATTACATTTGAATACATAAACAACATACGAAAATATATAAAATATATATAATTACACATACCTGGTGATACAGACTAGAGGCTTTTCTTTATTTTTTAACTTATCTATTTGAAATCTGGGGTGCATAAAATCCTGTAAAATGGATTTATGGACATAAAAACGGTATGAAATCATTTCCGGAACACCTTGTATATTTTTACATATGTGGATTCAAGACAACATTCTGAGTATACCATGAGACTTTCGCGAATTTTTGAGTCGATCTTCAGTTTTTTTAAGCATTTTAAGACTTTCGTCTAGAGTGCTTTGGAATACTAAATTTATTCTACGGCAGGTATAGTCCACTCAAATTAGGAAAAAAAACGCCGTTTTAAAGAAAGATTTTGAACAGCAGTTTCTTTGCAGAGATAGTAAGTACTCAACTTTTAGACCAATTTTTTCTTATGCCCAGAAAAAAAAAGACATGATTTTTGAGATACATACATATATATATATGCGTTTTTCGTGTTTTTCTTTCATTTAGACTTTCATATCTCGAATAGTACGCATTTTTTAGGCTAAATGAACATAGGTAAACGTTGTTCAGAATACGATTTCTTACAAAAAAGGTCCTATACATTTTCCCGATTATCCCATTGGTTTTTTCGGAAAAGCGACTTGAAAAATATATCTATGTTTTTTGTGTTTTTTTTATTTTGAATGCAAATATCTCGAAAAGCACGCGATTTTAGGGCTAAATGGACATAAAAAAACTTGTTCAGAATAAGACTTTCTACAAAAAACCTCCTATACATTTTTCGATTATCCCATTGGTTTTTCCGGAAAAGCTTCTTGAAGAATATACATTGTGTCCCGCTTTTCATAAATCCACCCTAATATCTCAGTTATTAATAATGCGATTTTCTTCAAATTTGGGTGGTAATTATATGTTGGAAAAATGAATTATTTGGCATAGTAAACGTTTTAATTTTTCATTGGCGTGCGGTTTTAGGGGGTAACAAGAGGTCGATTTTTCGGCAAAAGGATATTAGGGCTTATTTTAGACAAATTTTTCTCTCATATTTGGATTTAGCATGTCCAAAAACCTTAATCCACATTCTCCATGGTCTCAAAAACGGATTATGGCAGAAACGAAAAATTAATTAATTTCTTAATATATCAGTTATTAATAATGCGATTTTCTTCAAATTTGGGTAGTAATTATATGTTGGAAAAATGAATTATTTGGCATAGCAAAAATTTTCATTCTTCATTGGCGTGCGGTTTTAGGGGGTAAAATAGGGTAGGTTTTTTGGCAAAAGGATATTAGGGCTTATTTTAGACAAATTTTTCTATCATATTTGGATTCAGCATGTCCAAAGACTTCTTAATCCATATTCTTCATGATCTCAAAAACGGATTATGGCAGAAACGAAATATTAATTAATTTCTTAAAAAACACTTTTTAATTTTTTGCTATAACAAACCTAAAAACATTTTTTTTTTATAAATTCTGGTCTCTTTAACATAACCACCTTCCAATGATACCACACCGTTTGTCGTAAATGTTGCCTCGTCACTAAACATTATGTTCTTTAAAAAAATCTGTCGTTAAGATAGTTACCTTGCAACCATAGGCATTAATCAAAAGTGCTTTGAAAAACAAGTTTTTATTTGATATTTGGCGATTCATAAGAATTGTCAAAAATTAAATAGTGTTATTTAATTTATCAATCTTACTGATAATGGCAAAAAATCGAAGAGTACACTCAAAGAAATAGTATGGGTAAATTCAACAAAAAAAAAAATGGTTAACTAACAATATCGTTAATTTTGTTAAATTAAACTATATTGATGGTATTTTTAAACAAGCGGTAATTGTTATTTTAATTAATAAAAAGTTGTCGTACAACAAAGCAAACATTAACTTAAAAAATAGATGAATAAGACTATTATTTTTTTCGTCTGACTATTATTTTGTTGAATTCTGTCAAATTAAACTAGATAATAGTATATTTTATTTTTAACTATTATCGAATTTTAATTCTAACCCAGTATTAGTTCGCTGTATTATTGTACTTGGTAGACAAACCAATATTATTGTCGTCTTTTAGAAGTTCTAAAAGAATTACCATAAAATTTGCTTGTTTACCACGTAGTCTATTACAGAAATTATTCCCAGATGACACCACATACAAATCAGTGACAATAATCAATCATGCATTATCTTATACCCTTATGAATTTATAGAAAATTAATAACATGATTGCAATGTTCAAATTCTCTCAGGGATCATCGATATATTTGGATGGATCTTATAAACGATCTCTAATTTTTGGTTTGGGTGGTCTGATGTCTCAATACTGATGTCTCAATACAAAAAAAACTTCATCATACAATAAAGTGTAGATCAACCTAAAAATTAGTTGGTGAACAAAAAACAAAGTCGTACTATTTAATTGTAGATCAAATTGAAAATGGTTAGTGAACATAAAAAAATGTCATTGTACTATTTAATTTGTTACAAGAAGATATGATTATTAAACTACTATTTGTTTACGAAAACAAATAAAGTTGTATGACTATTATTTTCTGATTGATTTAACTATGAAACTAGATAGGCGCGATTTAATATGCTCTTTTTGGTTGAATTTACCTATCATTTTCTTTGAGTGTAGGTCTTACAATTGAAGAAAAAGTTGAAATTATCCGCTTAATTGGTGATAATGAAAGATCTACGCGTCAGGTTGCTCGAATATTTAATCAACGTCATCGTGATCGAGCACCAATTTGGCACAAAACCGTTGGTGACATCAACAAACTGTTTGCAAGAACTCATTTTCAAAACAAGACGAAGAAGGTACAATTTAATTTTACGACAGTATCCAGACGACGAACGCATTTTAACAGAATTTCGGAACAATCCAAATGGTAGTATAAGGGCAGTTGCGAGAACACTAAATTTAACCAAAAATAAAATATGGAGGTGTTTGAAACGTAGTAGGATTAGGGCATTTAAACCAAAATTTTTGCATACCCTCTTAGAAGGTGATTTTGAATGGCGGTTTGAATTTTGCTTATGGTTGCAAGGTAACTATCTTAACGACAGATTTTTTTTAAAGAACATACTGTTTAGTGACGAGCAACATTTACGACAAACGGTGTGGTATCTAGTCAAAATTGTAGATATTTGGCAGCTGAAAATCCCAACTTTGTAATTAACTGTAAAAACCAATACAGTGAAAAAGTTAACGTGTGGTGTGGCATATTAAACGAACAAATTTTTGACCTCTTTTTCTTGGATAACTTCAACGCAGAAAATTTTCTACATTTTTTACAAAATGATTTAGATGATTTTTTTGTGCAAATGCCTTTAGCACAGAGAGAAAATGTATACTTTCAGTTAGATGGTGCCCCTGCGCACAATTCTCTGATAGTTAGAAATTTTTTAAATGCAAATTTCCCTATGAAGTGCTTGGTAGAAATAGCCCTTTAGAACCGTGGCCCCCTAGATCGCCTGATATTACCCCTTGTGACTTTTTTCTATGGGGGTACTTGAAAAATAAAGTGTATGCTACTTGGCCGCGTAACAGACAAGAGCTTTGCCGTAGGATTAGGCAAGCGTGTCAAGAAATTACTCCCCAAACCCAAGAAAAGTAATTAAACGGTTAAGAAGAGTTGTTGAAACGTGTATTTTATTGGAAGGTGGTTATGTTGAAGAGACCAGAATTTGAAAAAAAGTTGCTTTTAGGTTTGTTATAGCAATTAAATAAAGTTATAAAAAATTAAAAAAGTGTTTTTTAAGAAATTAATTAATATTTCGTTTCTGCCATAATCCGTTTTTGAGATCATGGAGAATATGGATTAAGGGGTTTTTGGACATGCTGAAGTCAAATATGATAGAAAAATTTGTCTAAAATAAGCCTTAATATCCTTTTGCCAAAAAACCTACCTTATTTTACCCCATAAAACCGCACGCCAATGAAGAATAAAAATTTTTACTATGCCAAATAATTTATTTATCCTACATATAATTACCACCCAAGTTTGAAGAAAGTTACATTATTAATAACTGAGATATTGAGGTGGTTTTATGAAAAGCGGGACACACTGTATATACTTGCTTTTTCGTTTTTTTTTTTTTCATTTGGACATATATATCTCGGAAAGTACGCATTTTTAAGGCTAAATAAACATTACTAAACTTGTTCAGAATGTGATTTCCTACAAAAAAGGTTCTATATATTTGAGAGACATATACGTCAAAATGAAAAAAAAAAAACACGAAAAAGCAAATATATATATTCTTCAAGAAGCTTTTCCGGAAAAACCAATGGGATAATCGGAAGAATGTATAGAAGCTTTTTTGCAGAAAATCTCATTCTGAACAAGTTTACTTATGTTCATTTTTAGCTAAAATCGTGCACTTTTCGAGATATTTGCATTCAAAATAAAAAACACGAAAAAAACACATATATGTATTTTTCAAATCGCTTTTCAGGAAAAGCCAATGGGATAATCGGAAAAATGTATAGAACCTTTTTTGTAGGAAGTCGTATTCTGAACACGTTTGCTTATGTTCGTTTAGCCTTAAAAACGCGTACTTTTCGAGATATACAGATACACGTCTAAATGAAAAAAAAAAACACGAAAAAGTATATGTGTTTTGAATGTGTTTTAACCGCCTTCTATGCCACCTCAATGACCCTCTTAAGTCTAGAAGATCTAGATTTGTCTGGGTAAAGGAGACGGGGCCCTACTGTTTATGGTGGAATCCGAACCACTTCTTGGGGAAAATTTCCTATGAAAAATTTTTTTTGCTCTGTGGGGCTCGAACCCACTTCGCTAGGTACGCTCAGAGTGCAAGCTAGACGCGCTAACACACTGGGCTACCGACCCCCTGTATGTATATATGTTTCAAAAATCATTTCTTTTTTTTCTGCACATAAGCAAAACCTTGTTCTAGAAGTTGAATACTTACTTCCTATGCAGAGAAACTGCTGTTCAGAATTTTTCTCCGCTTTTTTCCTAATTTGAGTGGACTAATAAGTCCAAGAGAAAAATATAATTTTTCGTTTAATTTCATTAATAACCATTTATGAAGCCTCCAAAGTTGAACATATCATTTTTTAATAGAAAACTTTTTACTTCAAATGGGAAAGTGGTGTTCAATAAATTATAGAATCTGTGCTATTTGTTTTTCTATTGTATTTAATATATTTGAAAATAAAAAATCACTTTCAAAAAATTTTTATTGAACATTGACATAGTTGGCTTTGCACTACGATTTAATACAATATTATAAAACAAAAGAAAGGTGATATTTGTAAACAATTGTTGTTAGTGAAAGATTTGTGTCCATTATTGATATTTCTTAACATGAACTACACCAATAACGAAAGAACTGACATGATATTAATTTATGGCGAATGTCGAAAAAATTCTGTGCTTGCAAGTCAAATGTATGCTCATAGATTTCCTGAAAGAAGACATCCGTCTCGTCATTATTTCAAGAAATTAGAGAGAAAAACGTGTCCAAAATCAAGAATTCATTGTAAATGAAGAACTGGAGATTAATGTACTAGGAACCATCAGTCACAATCAATCAGCCTCTGTTAGAGAAATATTGGAAAGACTAAGGTCAAATAGGGAAACAGTAAGATGGGTTTTGAAAAAACATAATTACCGCTCGTTAAAGTACAATCTGCACCAACATTTGTACGAGATTCTGTAAGACGAATTGTGTTTTGCAAGTGGTTAATTAATAAGTTTCAAAGAGACAACAATTTTACCTTGCACATTCTTTTTTCCGATGAAGCTCGTTTCACAAATAATGCGATGTTCAACCGGCAGAACGTATGATACGGGTCCCAACAAAATCAAAGATTAGTTAGTAGGGTTTTCAATCCCTGGACGGGATTAGGCTTTCGGGATTATCGGGATTACAAATTCCAAATCCCGGGATTTCCCGGGATCTCGATTACAAATTTCCAAGCTCAAAATGCATTGTCAAATATAAAATTAAAGCTAACAATTTTTAAATGTGTTTTATTTATTTGAATGAAATAGTAATAGGTAACAAAAACAGTTTATAATTTATTTAAAAAAGGATCTTAGAAGAACTAAGGTATCTAATGTTTCGTCCCATAGTCTGGACCGAATCTTTATGTAGAGCCCATCAGTATTAAAAAAGGCCCTCTCCGACTCTATACTTGTGGGAGGTATAATTGTTAAATTCTGATATGCAGTTTTTAATTTTTTTCCTAAAAAAAAACATTTTCAAATAACGCCATTTCTTGTTTTACAACTGGTTTGTAGGCTTAATGGCCCTATTACCGCTCACAGTAGGCTAGAACCAACTTTAAATGAAATATGCATGCACTCTCTCAATTCCTACGGGAAATGGTAGCTTGATCTCTCCTGAAACAATTCCCGTAAACCCCGAAATTATTCCCTTGGCCGTTTTCTAGAAAATTTATTTTTAATTTCTTTTTTTTTGGAAAATGGATTTTTTGCATTGATCAAAACAAGAATCTACTACATTTTTAAAGTCTCTGAATACCCGGACATATTTCAAACAACCTATCAGTTAAGTATCAATTCTTCTTCAATCCCGAATTCTTACGTTTACACAATAAACAAACACAATATCTATTTTCATCGTGCGTTTTTCATGATCTTTGATTTCAATGATGGTCGCAATATTCTTTGGCACAAATGTGAGCGGTGTGAATTTCGGTATAGGACCTTGCTGGCTAAGGTCTTTATCTTCTGTCTTGATGATCTTTCTTCGCCAGCTTGTCACCCCTGGGGGTAGTCATCTGTATGTTCGGGTATTTTTGGCTGGGATTGACTACCGGTACGCAAAATATCAATTGACATCCTGCCATTCGGATCATCGGTTAGGTAGGGATGAGCTATGTAGCTCGAGGTAGTGCAGACCTAAGTGCTTTGGTAGCACTTTTGGTCTGCACAGAGATAGGTGACAACGGGTACTGAAGGGTGTTTGTCAAGTACCTGCAGGGTGGTGGGTAGGTGGTTCGGTGATCGTCATGTCTCTTCCGTGGGTTGTCTTCATCGGCCCATCGCCAGTGGTATGGTTCTCATTCTCACCTATTATCTGACTGAACGAAATGATCGTCGCGAACTATATACGTGAACAACACGTGCTTACGCCCACTACGTAATCCTTCGAGAATGGAAAGTCTACTCAGACGGCCAGTAGGGGCGCTCGGATTTCCCTAGCAAATTCAGTTACGCAAATAGTACTGTTATTCATTGGTTACGGATGTATTGGTAGACCAAAATTGCTGTCATTCAAAATAACATAGGAATAGATCTAATGATTTTGTCTAAATTGACTACCTACTTGGAAAGTTTATATAACCTGATTATTATCAAAACGTCTGGGGCTGTCGAGCATGAAGGTTTCTTGTATGTTATTTCTAAAAACTTGCTTTAAGTTTAAATTTGAATTGGAATGTTTAATTTTACTTTTTACCAATGCAAAAAATTAGTTTTCAAAAAAAATTATTAAAAATGAATTTTCTAGAAAACGGCCAAGGGAATGATTTCAGAGTTTACGGGAATTGTTTCAGGACATATGAAGCTACCATTTCTCGTAGGAATTGAGAGAGCGCATGCATATTTCATTTAAAGGTGGTTCTAACCTACTGTGCGCTCTTTCCTTCAGCTTCATACTGCTTTAAATTTATTCATTTATTTTATGAGTTTCTGTTTATACGTTTTTGTGAAATTACTTTTTCACGTTTATTGGTACTATACGAATGTATGATGTATGCCATATTTATATTTGCTAAGTTTGTTATATATTATATTGTACAATAACATGAAGCAAACAAATCAGTAAAGCCGCTTGTATCAAATTTTGATTGAAAACAACAATATTTCCGAGAATTCCGACCATATTCCAGTCCTGAAGAATGCGCGAGATTGATTTTTGAAATTCTGGGATTTTCGTGACGACAAATTCGTCCGGGATCCTGGGATTGGTGGTTAATTGATTTTATAAGGTGGCCGGCAGGGTCACCTGATGTAACCCCATTAGACTTCTTTCTTTGGGGTTATATCAAGGGAGGTCTACAAAACTATGAACATCGAGGGTCTCGAATTGAGAATAAGAAGAGCTTTTAATAGCATCACTCCACAAATGTTAAGGAATGTAATGAGTAACAAAACTGTGTGAGCAATAAAATTTATTGATTGTAATGGGGGTCATTTTGAACAATATTTGTAAAATTCAAATGCCGTTCACCATTTCTAGGAATTTAACACTTATAATTGTGCGATGTGCACTTGTATAATTGAAAAAAAAATCATATGTCTAATAATGAAATGAGAATAACCTTTTTGGGAATAATAGCCTTTTAGTTGTATCTTTTTTTTTTAATAGGTATAAGTACTAGTGCAAACTATAAGGATCAATAAAAATTATTTTGAAAGTGATTTTTATTTTTAAATAACTATAGGAGAGACAAGGCGTAGTATAGAGTGCAGAATCAAGATACATCAGAGAAACGCAAGACTCGGGTACACAGATAAGTCGGCAGTAGCAGAACATGTTCATCAGAATGGGAAATCAACTACTAGAACATTTAAAATATTGGACGGAAATATGCGTTATTTCCCAATGATAATTAGAGAATCACTAGAAATTATGGGAAACAGGGACAACTTTAACAGAGAGGATGGGTGTCGACTGAGTAACACATGGAGATTGGCTTTGCCAAGGACCAGCGATTTAAGCAATCGTGGTCAACAAGGCACAACGGATGAGCAACGAAGCAGCGCCTAAGTATATAATGAGGAGCAGAGCACAACAACTTCAGTCCTTAGAATTCTTCTGAAGAAGCTGACAGCATAATCAGCAGTCAAATTCGACAAGCATGGCAACACCCAGAAGAAACCACTTATTACATTGTATATAGGGTGGTATCAAATGGGTAGGTTGCCCGTTGTTAGTTACCATTATGTTCGCAGGTGACTATAGATGGGAAGATTCTACTATATTAGTTTATGTGTTTGTTTATGTTTATATTTATGTTTATGTATTTACTTTCATGTATTATGACCCATGTCAGCTTACCAGATGTGTTTGTAGTTTCCTTCTGTACTCTTTACCTATAAACTTTTTTGTTATCCTACGCAGATCCTCAATAGTTATGGACCTGCTGGAGTTGGTCAACAGTCACTGCATCTTACTCTGCGGGAGTTGAAATATTTATACTACGTGCCCGGAACAATGTTCTCAGCCACGCAGTCAATATAGGGTTAATTTATTTTCTGTTGATTGTTACGTCTGTTAGCCAATAGGTACAGTAAGAGCTACACAGAATTTACCAATAGTGTTAGTAATTAATGATGCAAGAGCATAATCTTCTAGCCCGGAAGATTTTCAAATTTGGTTTTCTGTTATTTATTTATCATTGATGATTCGTTTTGTGCTGATACATAAAGAACCTCGTACAAAATGATAGGGAAATGGCCCTCGGTTAAATTGCACCAAATTTTAGTGTGTTCTAGGTCTTTGCCTACTGAACAATAGTTCTCATGGGCACAATGCTCAAAAGTCAATATAGCGCAAGCCACTACTTGTTGAAGACAGAACCATTAAGCGCGGAATCAAAGAATTAGTGTACTGTTCCTACCTTATACGAATTAACGTATGTTCATATTTATGTATTCCCATAGTGCTATATACTCATGTATATGCGAATGTATGTGTGGCATTAAGAAAGCATATGTCATAGAAATAATCCTGATAACAGCATTGAAGTATTCCAAAAAACCCTAATTCTAAAACCATTGATAAAAACTAAGTACGACTGTAGTGATGGGATTACTCGAGCGAAAAATAACCGTTTATCTGGTTATTGAAATAACCTTCATCACTCGGTTATCGCCAATGAGTATTCGAGTAAAAAAAAACTAATGTCACTAATGACAGTCCCTGAATTATAACCATTACTTACTGGAATTGCTTAAGGTTTTGTATTTCGTAGTGTTGCGTGCGCCGTGAAGTCATACTGAATGGATATTCAAAAATATAAATAAAAAATAAGTAGATATTCTTTGTTAAATAAATGCTTAATAAAAAATTAAAATATTTTTCTTTGGTACAATGCATCTAACTCTTTTTGAATATTAAACTATATATACATATATATAATCAGATATATGATTAAAGAACACTACATTATAAAATGGTATGTACAAATATCATCTGGGACGCGTGTTTCAATCCGCTATTTATCCAACAATCCACCGCGACAGCAGGTAAACAGCACTAATTAAATGATAATTCCCACTTAATAGTTCAGTCTTCGACAAACAGTGGCTTGCGCTGTATTGATTTTTGAGCATTGCACTTATGAGAATTATTGTTCAGGAGGCCAAGACCTATACATACTAAAATTTGGTGCAATTCAACCGAGGGCTATTTTCCTATCATTCCGTGCGAGGTTCTTTGCAAATTTTCCTGTAAAGATTTTCTGCACAAGCCGTTCACACCGAGACTTCAATGATACGATACGCTGTGGTTTCACTAATTGCATATACAATGTGTCCACGGCAAGGCGGTATTATAGGTGTAAATAACAATTTTCTTTGGATTAGAAACACAGTTTTTTGTATTCTGCTCTTGCTTCACCCAAAAACTATTTGTAGTATCTTGGACTTTAAAAAATTTATAGAGGGCGCTGGTAACAGCTTAAAAATAAAAATCGCATCATGTAAAGTGCCTTTTCTGTGCGAAATATTGAAAAATTTTATTAAAAAAATTTGCTCAGAATTAAAAAATATGACGTTGTACCAAATTACAAAACTAAAAACATTTTTTTTTTAATTTATGAAATTTTATTTTTTTTTAATGTAATACTTAAATGTAATGACAATTTAAATTTGTTTTTCTACCCATGTTCCTCCATTTTCAGCACATATCTCAACTCTGTTCTTAAATTCTTTGCATCTATTTTGAATGGCTTGGAGGTCAATTGAATTTATAGCATTTATAGCTTTCAATACATTTACATCCGTTGTTAAATCATAGGAATAAACAATTTGCTTCAGATAACCCCATAAATAAAAATCGCAAATAGTCAAATCAGGTGATCTGGGTGGATACGGAAAGGATCCAAATCATCCAATCCCCTTTTCTGCAAAATTATTCTTACTATTTATGTGCTGTGGGCTGAACAACCATTTTGCTGAAAATACAAACGTGCTCTTTCATCCAGTGGCAAGGTATGTAAGTGTTCATGAAAAAATGTTTCCAGTAGAGTTAAAGAATTATTCTGATTCAATTTACCGTCAATGAAGTATGGTCCGATTATACCATTGTAGGATATTGCACACCAAACACAACTCTTTTAGAATATTGACTACCTGTAACAATTCTAACATTTGGGTTTGTATCGCTCCAGTAGCGGCAATTCTGACTGTACACAACACCATTGGTGAGTTTCTTCATCAAAGAAAACGATGTCAATGAAAAAAACGGACTTCTGCAAATTTTATATTAAAATTTAAAAAAATTAAAATTTTATAAATAAAAAAATGGTTTTAGTTCTGTAATTTCGTTCAACATCATATTTTTTAATTCTGAGCAAGTTTTTCCAATAAAATTTTTCAATATTTCGCACAGAAAGGCACTTTAACTGATGCGATTTTTATTTTTAAGCTGTTACCAGCTGTTATAAATTTTTTAAAGTCTAAGATACTAAAAATAGTTTTTGGGTGAAGCAAGAGCAGAATACAAAAAATTGTGTTTGTAATACAAACAAAATTGTCATTTGTCAACAAAATTGTCAACACCGCTTTGCCGTAGACACATTGTATATCATTGCCCAATGAATACAATATTTTATTCTTACTCTTGTCTATTAGTGCTGAAAAAATGACGGGACAGGAAAGTATATTAATGTTAAACCGTGATAGAATATGGGAGATCAGTGAAAATAAAACAAGTGATAGGACGCAACATTTAGGTTAATATCCACTAGTGTTGTGCTTTCTTATATGGCTTCCGCCCTGTGGGCGCTTTTCGTGGTTGTGCGGTTGTTGTATGTTTCGTGAAAATATGTCAGGCAAGGGGGTTAGGATGAGTGAGGAGGATACAATTTTTGTTAGTAATAATTTTTGTTCTACAGAGGCGACATAAATGTGTTTTAGTATGATGTTGTTTTTTGGTGTTTTTTGTTTTGTTTGTATGGTTTGAGCATCTTTTGAATTTTTGTGGTGTTTAATTTATATTTGTTGATTTTATTCTAGGTTAATACCTTAACATATGTAGAGTTATATTAACAAAAGTTAGTAAATAATGGCGTGATAGAACTGAAAGACATAGTTAAACTAAGTACGACATACAAACATTTACTCAAGGGGATCAAAATATACAAACGGCATACGAAACAATGTTTTGAAGCTTCTAAAGCCATCGAAAGAAAAAAATATATAAAAAACCACAACGACGCAAGAGTGGGGCAAATAGCTCATTTTTTGGACAAACGATAATTCCCAAGCCTGGAATTAATGAAACTTAATTTTTTTTTAAACTATTCGTTATAAAATTGCCTTTAATTCTATCGAGCCCGAATTTTGAAATTTCAAAATTAAAGATGGCTAATCCAATATCGCGGACATAAATTATGGAAGTAAATTAAAATTTTATCAAAAGATTGTTTAAAATTATAAAAAATTGTTACTTGCGGTTTTTTTTTTGGTTTCTAATCTTATTTTCTGATCCCCGAATTTTGCGATTCAAAAAACCAAGATAGCGGATCCAATATGGCGGCCATATTTTTTTAAATGAAATGTACATGCACAAACTGTTAAAAATTGTTACTTAGGACTTTTAAGGGTTTCTGATCGAGAATCTGAAATCTAAATTACGTAATATCGTAATCCAAAATGGCAAATCCAATATGGCGGCCATAATATTTTTTTTAATTGACATGTAAATGCGTGAATCTGAAGTCCAAATTACGTAATATCGAAATCCAAGATGGCGAATCTAATATGGTGTCCGTAAGTTAAAAAAGAATGACAAATCAAGAAGGAAACTGTTAAAAATTTTTTCGCAGTTTGCTTATCTCGTTTCGGATATTA
Source organism: Rutpela maculata (assembly GCA_936432065.2). Classification (NCBI taxonomy): domain Eukaryota; kingdom Metazoa; phylum Arthropoda; class Insecta; order Coleoptera; family Cerambycidae; genus Rutpela; species Rutpela maculata. Next base: position 29,922,187 of record OW386291.2, on the reverse strand, counting down.
AAATTTCGATATTTTGCAAACCAGAAAATAAAATTCAATATGGCTGCCATAAATTTTTAAAAAATGATGATGTACATGCGAAAATAGTTAAAAATTGTTACTTGCAGGTTTTTGCGATTGCTGACTACGCATTCGTAATTTCGAATTCTAAGATGGCAGATTCGAATATGCCATCTTATAAAAAAATGAGATAACCAATCAAAAATGTTGACATCTTTAAACCTAATTTTTAATAATTTGCGTATATACATTTCATTTAAAAAAATATGATGGCCGCCATATTGGATCCGCCATATTGAATCCGCCATCTTGGATTACGATACTACATAATTTAGACTTCATATTCATGATCAGAAACTCTTAAAAGCCCTAAGTAACAATTGTTATCGATTTGCGCATGTACATCTCATTTAAAAAAATATTATGGCCGCCATATTGGATCCGACATCTTGGATTTCGATATTACGTAATTTAGACTTCAGATTCATGATCAGCAATCTCTAAAACCCTTAAGTAACAATTTTTAACAATTCGCGCATTTACAGGTTAATTAAAAAAATATTATGGCCGTCATATTGGATTCGCCATTTTGGATTACGATATTACGTAATTTTGATTTCAGATTCTCGATCAGAAACCCTTAAAAGTCCTAAGTAACAATTTTGAACAGTTTGTGCACGTACATTTCATTTAAAAAACTATTATGGCCGCCATATTGGATCCGCTATCTTGGTTTTTTTAATCGCAAAGTTCGAGGATCAGAAATGAGATTAGAAACCAAAAAAACCCCCAAGTAACAATTTTTTATAATTTTAAACAATCTTTTGATAAAATTTTAATTCACTTTCAAAATTTATGTCCGCGATATTGGATTAGCCATCTTTAATTTTGAAATTTCAAAATTCGGACTCGGTAGAATTAAAGGCAATTTTATAACGAATAGTTAAAAAAAAAAATTAAGTTTCATTAATTCCAGGTTTGGGAATTATCATTTGTCCCAAAATGAGCTATTTGCCCCACTACGGCGAAGAATAGAAATTTGAGAAATTGCCGGATGCGCCGGTGAAAATTACACAGCGACTCAGTTATTAGAGTCTTCAATGGTAGAACGTAACATAAAAGTACGACATATTGCTGAAGGAGCGCGGCGGTCAGTATTACATAGTGTACTAAGAAAACAACACAAAAGTGACATAGATGTCTAGTAAAAATAGAAAAAAGAGAATTACCAGGACTAGAGCAAACAAGAACGAGTGACAATTTTAGACGATACTAGAAATAAGAGGGAGGAGTAAACAAAACAGGAAGCTAAAAGTAATAGAAACAAAAAATAGAAGAACTAGAAGCAAAGTATACGGCACTAGGCAGAATTGAAAGGAGAGTACCCCCACCAAGAAAGGAATAATATATGAAGAAAGAAAAATCAAAAGAGCAAAGAAATGTTCATATTCTAGGGTAATGTCATCGATATATTATGATTTATTCATTTGTACACTCCAACTAGACAGTTTAAAAATAATAATTTATTGATGTAGCCATATAGGCGTACAAACTTGAACCTTAATTTACCTTTGTGTCGCATAGTAGGACAATTTAATAATTATTGTACTGAAATAGACATATTTGGATCAACTTCTATTCCCTTTCTCTAAAAAACCGCTTAAAATAGGTGTTTCTCAATGTTTCTTGAATATTTTTCGTTATTGTTTGTTAATATGTTGTGATACATCGGTACCTTGGCCCGTTCTCGGCGTGGTGGGGCTAGGGACAAGATCGGGTTTTCAGATCCAAGAGGCCCGGTGGTGTTCTTTTCTCTGTTGCGCCGGGGATGGAGTTGTACCCTTGTGTTGCTGAGACACTGATACAACTGTTAATTGTATTTGTTATATTATTTTTATTATTGTCGTAGTTTTGCTAGTCATTATAAGTCTATCATTTAAATATTATTTAAATATTTTGAAATTTATCTATAATCTCTTTCTTTTATATATTTTTTCACTAAATGCTTATTTATATCTAGTTAGAACTTTTATAGAATTGATATTATATTTGTATCCCAAAGTTAATAATAATAAATAAATAATAAATAACAAGCGAAGGAGACGAAGAACTTCTGAAAAAGTTATTTAGAAAGTCAGAGACGCAAGATAGAAGAAATAAATAAGAGGAAAGCACAAAAGAAGAGGGAATCGAAACCAACCGCAAGTATAAAGATAAGAGAAGAACGAGAGGAGGTATGGCTTAAAAGAGGCATTAAGACATTGCGATATAACTAAGAAGAAGAAGAAGAAGAAGAAGAACAGATAAATGATAAATAAAGTATTTATTTTTATTTACTGATTGATTTTTTTCAAAAACAATAGGGTTCTTCCTTTAGCTAACGCTAACTTACCTTCGAAATTTCAATACAATCAGACTTTTCTTCTTCTTAGTTATCGCGCTTACAAGAAACGTGACGGACGGACGGACAGGCGGACATTTTGTAAGTTGTTCAGAATTCGTTCACTAACACAATGATATGAATTTTTTTTCTCTACGAGCGATATTTCCGGTTTTAGAAATGTGCCGATCAAATGCAATATACTCTTCATTTTTGCGAAGATTATAATAATATAGAATGTGTATATATTTAAGCTAAACATAACTGTACTAGGAATAGCACTGGAGCTAGATAAATCGCAGAAAGGAAAAGATGAAACGACAATAAAACTAGAAACAAGGAAGAAAAGAGGGGAAAAGTCAAAAACCAAAGTAAGAACCGAAAAAAGACAAAGGACAACAGCAACAAGAAACATATGCCAGTATCATTGCAAAGAAGAAAAATGAAAGTAACGGAAAAGAAAATGAAGTAGAAAACAAAAAAGAAAAATAGCAAATCAAGAAGAAAACAAAAACCATCATAAGATAGGATAAGAATCAGGAATTCGCAGAGTAATGAAAGAAATAAAGAAATTAGCGTTAAGGATTTACAAGGAGGACTAAAGACAGACTAAAAATGAAGCGGTAATTGTATAAGTGCAAACGGAAAAACAACAAGAAACACTCAGGAAAACATTGCGAGAAGTACTTTTAAAGTCATATAGAACACACGGACCTGATGTTAAAATAACAATCATTGATGGAGATCATCAATCAGATGAATTTATAAGAGAAGTGATAATACAGAATTTAGAATTAAGAAAAATATGGAACGAGGAACGATTATCAAGAGGAATTGGATGTACAGGGTGGGGCAATAATGAGCCGAACTTCGATAGTTCGAGTTCTATGATAGCTACACATTTAAAAAAATAATATGAGTTAACTAGATAAATGAGCCTATAACCGGAAATTATATTCGTATATATAGCGTACCAAGACGGATTGATGCCCCTCAGTAGTGATCACATGTATGCCTAAGTTGTAGAACCAGATTTGTCTCAGATAAAATGCTTTTGATGTAGTGAGTTTGGATAATGGATTAGTTTGCTGAAGGTCCACAGTCACATAACATCAACTGGTACCCTAATTACTTCCACGTTCAGTGGAAGTGTAGTAACGACAAAAAAATTTTAAAAAATTTTTATTGACCAAATAGGCTTAAAATGTCATGAAACGTCGTGATTTTAAGTTTGAGCGAAGTTTGAGCGAAGAAAAAATTTCTGTCTTTCTGTCTTTTTTTTGTGCGCACGTCTACTCTGGAACAGTTTAAGATTTTGACTTGAAATTTGGTACACATATGTATTTTAACGAGATCTAGAATTAGATTATATTTTCATCTTGTTCCGTCGAAGGGTTGGAGGGTAAATTGGGGTAAATTTGGGGTAAGAGTCCATGAAATTAGTATTTAGTATATACAAGATAATCTGAGGTCTCAAAAAAATTTTTGGCATTAGCCACCCCCACCTCCTTATTAAAGAGGATGAAAAGAAAATGTGATTTACTGCATGTACAGGAACCAGAAACCTAAAAATATTTTTTTAATTCATCCACCCCCCACTACCACCCCCCCCCCCCTATCACCACCCCCGCCCCACTACCGATGTGGTGTATCGTTTTATGGGTTTTTGGGGTAGAGGATTTCAAATATTATATTATTAAAGTTCCGTAAACAATTATTTTCACATACAAAGTTTTTTCGTTGTGAGTAACTTGGATAGAGAATCTGGATGTGGAAGTAGTGATTCCTTGGGCAGCGGTTTTTTATGTTTCCTTTATGTTTTGCAGTTGATTTTTTAAAATCCCATTTACTGCAGGTCGCTATTTGATGACTAAAGTATAAGTTGAACCTGGCGGAGAATTTTTTTTGCATACGATGCCTTTTTTATTAAAAATTATTTGGCTTATTTTGTTCTGTACATTCTCTATATACAATCTATACATGAGTGATGTAGCGTATTCCCCTACATATAAGTTTCTGTTACTATAAATATAAAAATAATAAAAAATTAATATTGAACGTTATTTTTTAATGTTAGTACAAATTTTTAAAATTTGAATTTTATATTATTTTATGGATAAATCTCCATAATTTGGTGATCCCAACATATTCATATTGGGAGCCAGAGATCTCCTATAACAATTAGATGATTATTCAATGCAAATATATTACCTTCACACTCAGTTAACTTTCCACTATTATCATTTTCACATAATGGATTAGAACTAATGGTTTCCTTCTGCAAATCTTATTACGAGATTCGAGCACTTTTTGCACCATTAATTTTCTTCGAGACATCATTTTTATGTTTTATTTTAGATGATATAAACACTATTATACAATCCTAAACGTCATAAACTTTAAAACTATATTTTCGGTGTCACGTCACACACAGTTTAATACGATATAATAATAAAATGTTACCTTCTAGCGGATGAAGGTACATAGTTCCTTCTTCCGTTATTACAACGTAGTAATAAAAAGTTACATTTGAATAATGAAGGAGTTATGAATATATAGCTCCTTCTTTCATAGCAACCCACACAATTACTGTAACGTAGCTCTGCTTGTTATCTCCTTGGATATTGAAAACAGAACCAAATGCTTTATGGACAGGTCGCATATGCACATAACTCCTTCATCCACAGCAAAATTTGAGTTTTTCACAAAATTTTACATGACTCCTTCATCCACTTGACCCTTCAATTGTGACTATAGTGATTTTTTCCATATTCATCTGAATGTGGCATTATTTCAACACAAAAATCAATACATCCAAATGGTTGGGAGATGGTCGATAATAATATAGGACTGAAAGGAGTCCAGAAAGTGGCTTCAGAAAATGTACCGATATATATATATAGCATTTTATTAAAAAAATAGGTACTTGATCCTGTAGAATCATCTTGGCTCATCCTGTATATTCAGGAATAATTTCCGGTTATAGACATTTTTATCTAGTTTACTTGCATTTTTTTTAATTCCTAACTATTGTAAAACTCGAGCTTTCGAAGCCCAACGCACTGCACTATTGTCCCACTCTGTATAACAAAAAAGAAATGTGAGAAAGAAGAAGAACTTGATAATTCAAATGACGTAGACGTAAGAGATAACTAATGGAACATATTATAAATAGGTGCAAAATTGAGACAAGATAGAATCGAGGGATCTTACGGAACATGTAATATCCACCAACAAAAGGCAACCGAGAAAAAGATATCATGAAACAGATAAACATCTGGGGTAATGAAATGATCAGCGAAGATGAGAAGGTGGAATAGAAAAAAAAAGCAGAAAAAGCAAATGACAACACAAAGGCCCAATACCGAAAAGGTACAGGGCAGGTCTAGAAGACCAGAATTTCTCATCATATGTAGAACGCGCGAAATAGGCGAAAAGCAAAAAAATATATACTATCTATACTTTTTGGTTCATAACCTTTGAGGTACATGCATACTGATAAGAGCCAATCTAGTGGTGGATTTAATAAAGTAAAACGAGGGAGATATAAAGTAAAAAAATTTGGCAACACTGTAATAAATACAACTGTCATATATAATCTGCTTGTCACTGTTTCTTAATTTTTGCAAACTGTATTTTCAGTTTAGATTAAGTTAGAAATACATAATGACATTAAATAGCAATACATTTGAAAATGTCAGAGTAACTAAAATATAAAGGCAAGGTTATTTGAAAAAGTGATTGAAAAAAAAACAATTAAGACTTAAACAAGGTATTAGAAATAATAAACTCGATTTTAACCTTTCAACCGAATGCCTAAATCATATTTGTGAAGTAAATCGCATGAATAAGGGACTTGGTAAAAATCTAAAATTTTTAGAATGCTCAATGCTCATTAATTCTTTCTTTGGAAGATATAAAGAGTGAAAAACATAGTGGTTTACGTTCTGTATGGAATGTTTTTTCTCAAAAATTGCTCATTCATTTCGGTTGTACGTACAGGAAAAGTGCATGAAGTAAACGAACATAGACAAAATTCTGGAACTACAAAAACAAATAAAAAATACAGCACAATAATTTTACTACAATTAATTTTATACTTTTTAAAAATTTTAATATTCGCGCCACCTTCGAAATATGCAACGTTGCAAATCAATTTCAACAGCTGCTTTATTTATACATAACAAATTTAGCAGATTTAGGACTTAAAACTGATTAATCTTCTAATAACTTTTATACTAGGCGGACGATTTTTTCAGGGTTTTAACAGTGTTAATAAGAAACTACTTAATGTTTTGCTAGTTTTTGAAGCATATTGTGGTATTAACCTTCATAATAGCAGGTCAAAAATAAAACGTCAAGTACCAGGTGGGGTCCTTAAGGGACCCCACACAAGTTTTTTATTGCTAGTACCATTTTATGAACTTTTTACCTAGTTATATATTTTTCCAGTTATAATGTATGTATTTCCTGTAAAAAAAGAAATTGACATAGAATAAATTTAAACATTAAGTGTGCTTTGGGCAACTTATTTGAAAAATTATCAAAATACAAATTTTTGTCTAGTTAATCACATTATTGGCACAAAACTTTTTTTGACCTATGATTCTTACAAACATGCTGTTTGCAATTCATGCAGGTTGTATTATCTTTAGATCTTTTTTTCTAGGACACTTATAACAGCGTAATCTCGTTTTCTGGTGGTTCCATTCCGACCTCTATCACGTTTTTTATATAATTCATTTCTGTGCTCATTTTGTGACGCATATTTGTTATTTTCTTTTTATATCAAGCGATTCCCAATAGTTTGAGGATAAAAGTCACGGAGCCCTGAAAAACTTTATATTTTCTATGCATCTTTTTTTGGAAATTTTAAGAATGGGGTCCTTTAGGGACACCACCTGGTATTAGGAAGGTTAAAAGCGAAAATTAACTTAGACTAGCGTTCATCCAAGCTCTACTATGTCAAGTAAGGCATCTTTGTCAAACTTTCCAAATGGATTGATTACTCCGAAACTAAACGGACGGTTTTATTTTTATTGAAAATTCAAAGTAAAGTAAAATTACTTTATGTATTCGTATACCAAATTATATTTAAATCTGCAAAAGTTCATTTCAGTATACACGTACTTTAAAGGATGATGGCATATTTTGGTTTCGCATAAAATTGTCCGTTAATTGACTCTATAATGCCGAGATACTAACACAGAATGCGTCAGATGGATAATAGTCCGGTCGAATTATCACGAATAGTATTAAAATGTGGCGAAAATACATAACCACGATTTTATTGTTTTAAGTTGATGAGTTAAACATCCAAAACAAGCCCTTACAGTTTGCCAACTGATGTCATACCGGATAAAGGGGGTGGGGGGTCATAAAGTTGAAAACTCTTAGAGGAAAGTTCAAATGGTATATAGGTTATAGGTATTTAAAAAACCTACAAAATGAGCCCCCGAAAATTAAGATAGCTTTATTAGGTCAGGAGTAAATTCAAAAAAACCGAAATTTTGAAAAAAAATTTTAATTTCAGCAACATTTTAGAAAAATTTTGAAATTTTACTAAGTATGTGCTATATAGGAGGAAATATCTGATAAAAATTTCAGATCGATATCTGCATTATTTTTTGATATATTCAATTTTTTGAAAAAAAAAGGGTCTTTGAAAAATGGCTATAAATGAGTACTTCATTTTCTGTCAGATTTTACTATGAGAAGAAAAATTCTATTCTTCGAGAGTTGTTCAATATTTACAATTTTTTTCTATATAGTCATTATTCAGAAAAAAGTGGTGGAAATTTAATTTGAAAAAATAGAAAATTTTTTTTGCTTAAAAAAAAATCCAATTAAAGTTAAATATCTTTTGAATGGATCGAAAAATCATGTTTGCCATGTAGAAGAGTTGTTTTTTTGGTTCACTTCGAAAAAAAATCACCGCATTCCATTCAAAAGATAATTAACTTTAATTGGATTTTTTTTATGCAAAAAAATTTTCTATTTTTTCAAATTAAATTTTCACCACTTTTTTCTGAATAAGGACCATATAGAAAAAATTTGTAAATATTGAACAACTCTCGAAGAATAGAATTTTTCTTCCTATATCAAAATCTGACAGAAAATGAAGTACTTATAGCCATTTTTCGAAGACCCTTTTTTTTCAAAAAAATTGGATATATCAAAAAATAATGCAGATATCGACATGAAATTTTTGTCAGATATTCCTTCCTATATAGCACATACCTTAGTAAAATTTCAAAAATTTTTCTGAAATATTGCTGAAATTAAATTTTTTTTCAAAATTTCGGTTTTTTTGAATTTACTCTTGACCTAATAAAGCTATCTTAATGTTCGGGGGCTCATTTTATAGGTTTTTTTAATACCTATAACTTTCCTATTTGAACTTTCCTCTCAGATTATTAGCCTTCTATTTAAACGCGAAAAACTGACTTTTCAACTTTACGACCCCCCACCCCCCCCTTATCCAGTATGACATCAGTTGGCAAACTATAAGGGCTTATTTTGGATGTCAAACCCATCAACTTAAAAAAATAAAATCGTGCTTATGTATTTTCGCTGTGTCAAATTACAATTCGACTGAACTATAATAACTACAATAAAAAATCTGCTCATAATAAAAGGAAACAATTTTGGCGGTAGTTATTTGATAAAATATCAAATGTTATAATAAACTACTATTACAGTATGGTATTAATTATATTAGGTTATTCAGAAAGTAATATTTCAATACACTATCTGAGTTTTTGACCAAATGTTCTAATGTTTCATTTATGTACAGTTATAAATAATTTTCGGGAACCAAGTGCCATGAAAGCTACATATATTATGCCTTGTACGATATAAACTTCTCTTTTAGAATTTCCCAGTTGGCGCTATATTATAAAACTGAAAGCTATTATCCGAAAAGGGGTTGTAATCAAGAGACTCTTTGATGTAATCCTTTAAGCTGTTTAATATCCTTTTATAAACTCACACGCAACTAACTTGGTCCATCATCTACTCTTTTACTGTTATAATTAAGCATTACTCTCATTCAGCTGCCCGGTCTTAAAAAATTGTTTTGCTAAAGCTAACAAATTTCTAATGATTTAAGTTTTTAAACTGTATTATGGATAATAGCGACATTCTAGATCTACGTAAGCTATTTCAGTTAGTTGCAATTTTTATTCGACACATTTCTGTCAGTCATATCGAGCAGTAGAACGCACCAGAAATTTGTTATAGAGCGCTACGTGATGGAACTGATTGAGAGAGAGGTATTATCAGTGTACACAAAAAATTTCGTTCAAAATAACATAGCGGTGGCGCAGCGGGCTAAAGAGCGTTTGTGACGAGCACATTTGATCAATTATATGACACACAAACTGGCGTAATGTGTAACATATTTCCTTCGCTGTAAAATAATTATTAATTTTTTTTGTAATGTGTTCGAGATTCAGACTGAACTTTATATTATTTAGAGGAAACAAGTTACTACTTCAGCAGCTCAGAGACTCGGCAGACGAGTCATGGGTCAGAAAACACTTTCCAAATGGTCTTACGTGTTTGGTAGATTGTAGTTAATAAATGACAGATGTTTTTTATAATTTATCTTAAAGAAATGTTAATTTGACTTATATAATGATAATTTTCCTAGAGAAGGGCGGGGCGCCAATCTTTCTATATTCGTAATTTACACTGAGAGTGGACTTTGATTATAAGAAAGATAAACTAATCAAATTATAACGAAAGTATAAATTGTTGACTATAAAATGTGTAAATTAATAATCCAAATTTAGTGAAAATCAAGAGTAGATTAATACTTGCAGATATTCCTAAAAGGTATTCAACTTTGTTTTTACAAAAAGGTTAATTAATTAATTCAGAAGGTATTATCTAAATGGTTTGTATAGTTTGTATCAAAATACCTGAAATAAATGGACAAAGTAATTATGAAATTGATTTTATTATAAACCAATAAAAGTGGATGTGTTTTTGTTAGAAAACGACTAAATTGGGGCCTTAAAATTAAACAAATTTATGTACAATAGGGAAAACGAATGGACGATAATATGTTACGTAGATATTATCTAAAATACTGTCTTAAACATGAACTGACAACATAGTGTTTTAAAAGTCATAATTAATTATTTAAATGTAAACGTTTCGTAGAAATTGTGATCACAAAGTCTTTACAGATCGTTTCATATATTTGTTTTCAATTAGACGTTACGCAGATAATCTACACCTAAATAATAATTGAAATGTACTAATTGTTCGTTGAAAACATATTAAAGATAAAGTTGAAAACTGAAATAATTTAAAAAAAAAACATTTGCAATTTGATTCTTTAAAGAACTCTAAAAGTGTTAAAGCATAAAAATATGAGATATAAAAAAACATCAGATAGAAATTTTATTTGCGACACTTATCTGGAATTCTCAGTGGATTAAAGTAGTGAATCCAAGTGAGAGATGATGATGGTGAAGTCCACTGTGATGCAGTCACTGAGTTCTAGATGAGCCCAATATTAAGTCAGGGAGTTCCCAGTACCATGTTCGACACTTCCATAAGGGCAATTTACATCTATCCTATCATATTACCGTCTCGGTCTCCGCAAAAAGTAGTCCTAGTCTAATATATACATTCCATCTCCAAAATACGTAGAGGAGAAGAAAGACAACCCCATTAGGTGATTAAAATAAAAGTTTCCAACCCGAACTTAAATGTGACGTTAAAAAAACGTATCTAGAATGCGTATCTACGATCTGCATCTAGAACCCTGGAAAGAAATCAAGCATATAGCATGGCTTGCTGCAAAATGGCCGTTGCCAAATCTAAGTTAAATCAATCACGGATTAAACCGGTGAAGAACAATATCTTAGGCCTGCTTCATATTCATGAAGAGGGACTATCAACCCTCACGATGTTGAAGTCGTTGTTAAAAAACGAATTTGATTAATGAAGATACATTACTACTCAAAAAATGAGGAGACAATTACGAAATACAAAGCTTCTCGTAACGGAGAATAATTCATTATGTTCGTCCTTTCGCGGGATGCAAATCGTTTCGCATGTTTACCCTCTCTCCATTCTTAAAGCCAAGTTCGAACATCAGCTACCTTGAGTACACTTAGACGTGACTCTGGTTTCATACCGTTGTGTTTGTTTATGAAGCAATTTTAAGAAACATTGCTTGAGTTCATTTATGTTTTAATTTATGAAGCAGCAATATGCATGCTACAAACGTACGCCGACTATACCGCTGGACTGCTGACTAAACTTCTATATAATAATGGCAACGGACAAAATCATAGCATTTTTTGAAAAATGGACAACTATAGCTAATCCACAAAAAACAATTGTAATAATAGTGAGCTAACGCTGGTCGCTGCCTTATGCTTGACATTAATTCAAATTTATATAAGTTGTAACTTTAAATAACATAGAAGTACATCCAAGTTTGACCCCAATTTTTTTTAGTTTAAAAACGCTCAGACGCTGACGCTTTGGATGGAAGTAACAAATATTCGAACATAAATACGAAATCTTATTAAATTCTATGCTTTCTATGTCGTACTATAATGCTGCAAGTCCACCAAAGTAAACTATTTCATCTACAGCCATAATTATTATTTACTAAATCACCTCTTACTACAGAATATTGTTTAATAAAAACTTCGGATAGTTTGTGAGGTTAAGTTAATGTCAACCGAAATACCTGTCACAAGTCATTTCATATTCGGAAATGGAATTCGATTACTCCCAGACCGTTCTACCGATTCCGCTGAATTCTCAGAGATTATCGCAAAAATAATAAATAAATCATTAGAATTAGGTGAATTTCACAGTCGGTTAAAAATTTCAATAATCACCTCTATATTTAAAAAGACGATCCTCTTCAAATTCAAAACTATAGGTCAATTTCTTCTAAGTATCATATCAAAAATAATAGAGAAAGGTATAGCTAACAGAAAAAAAATATTCCTGATGGATAATAATATTTTCACGAGTCACCAATATGGCTTCAGAGAGGGTCACTCTACGGAAATGGCAACTGTTAACTTTGCTCACCACATAAATGATGAAAGTGTTATTCGACTTGACCAGAGCTTTTGATAACCCAAATTTTCATTTTGAATTAGATAAGCTGTCTAAAACTGATACTCAAGGACAATTTCAGCAATGGATCTACTCATTCTTAAAAAATCGCAAATTACTACTGAGAATAAATAAAAACATATATAATAAGTTCGATATTACATCAGGTATACCCCAGTATAGCGATTTGGGTCCTCTAGCTTTTTTAATGTTTATAAATGATCTCTCCGACTATATACTCGACGGTGAAGTGTTCACATTTGCAGATGACATCTCCATCATAATCTCAAGTCCCGATGTAGACGAATTAAATAAAAAAATCAATAATGTGCGCATCCAGTTTGACAACTACTACTACTTCCATAAAAATAGTCTCATCATAAATTATTCAAAAATAGTAGCAATTAAATTCCACAACTACTCGAGACTAAAAGTAATTAACTATAATTTTCACATAGACAATAATTCTTTTGCTTTAAGCAGCCACTGTTTTCTAGGTACAATCGTCGATGAAGACCTAAAATGGAACGAATATAACAACTCAATTTGCTCTAAACTTAATAACCAATACTATGCACTCTTGAATTTAAAAACCATTCTAGGTAAGAAAGAGCTTCTAGCGGCCTAATATGCCCTAATCTACTCTGTGATTGGCTACAATATAACTGTAAACCGTCTATCAGTAACGACTAATAGAATATTCTTAGCCCAGAAAAGAATAATTCAGCTTATGTTTAATTTGGAGATACAGATAATCATATAGGCAAACATATAAGGACGAGAAAATCTTAACGTTTACGGGGATATATCTATTTAAACTTTTGAGTTACATACCGAGTGTAACAAGATCACGGTACACCGTTTCTTCTTTAGTTTTGAAGATAATTAATTGAAATTTGGGATATCCTATGTACATAATAAGCGGCACTTTTTGACATACAAGTGATTTTTTTCAGTTCCGGTTTCACAGGAAGTGACACTAGTTTCCAATTTTTAAATGGTACACCCTGTATATTATCTCATTTTTGAATTCTGCATAATTTTCTGAATCGAACGATATCAAATAAGTGACATTTCAAACGTCAATATTTTTTATAATATAATTTTTACTTTTCCATTTAAGTGTGCCATGACGGTTCCGATGTATTCTAAATGATCCGTGTAATGCTAGAAAAATCTAAATCCCGTCAAAAATACTAAATTACGTGATTTATGAGCGAATAAAGTTCATTAAAATGGTTTTTGGGGGAAAACTTAATTTTTTTAAATGGAATCATATTGGTACCGTGGTACCATTTATTAGTACTATTAATAAGGAATTACTAAGAATAAGCAAAATGTGCGATAAATACAAACAATATTGCAGGTAAAAGAAAATAAGAAAATACAATTTTGTTCTAATTAAATGTTAAGTAAATATTAGATAATATTATTTATAGACCAGTGCCAAACCGGTTTCCAAAGGCCATAAGTCTGAAAAATTCTTAGCAGTATATGGATGGTGGGAAAATTTAGGATTAATGGATATAATTGGGGAAAAATCAATTGGACCGCAACAGATAACCGGAAGTGAGGTTGGGGTATGAAAAGTTGTGTGTTTAGTGGTAAAACGTTGTTTTTTAAAATTTCTGGCAAAAGTAGACCTCCTATCGAAAAAAGTTTAATATAAAAGTTGTAGATAATTGAGAGATCTGCAACTTTTATTTGAACCATTTTTTTACATAACCTCAAAAATATTGAGAAAAACGCGAAACGAAACGAAAAACCAATTTTTTGTTTTTTTATTTCTATCTTCCACAAAAATAATTTAATTTGGATGAAATTCGCTGAAAATGTACATTATTATGCATCAAAAAAGCTGTAATTTTTTTGAGGCGTAATATTCATTTTTTGATTTTTTTGCGAATTTAATTTGAAAAAAAGGCCTAATTTTCAATCAAAAAAGTTGATTAACAAAGTTTTGATTTTTGAAAATTTCAGGACGGTATTTTTTTCATTAAAACCTCTACTTTAAGATGGTGTAAAAAAATCATTCTGTTGCTGTGGAAAAACATTGTCAAAAATTGAAAAAACCAAAAAAAAACACTTTTTTCAAGATCGATTTTTCCGTAAATATCACTAAATCTTCATTGTTCAATTAAATGAAGTATTTTAAGTGGTGTGCAAAACGTTAATTTCAATGAAATACGTAATAGAGGAACTTTAATTAACCGTTTAAGGCTCGGACTGCTGAAAACCGAAATGTTTAAACAATTATTTTACCTAAGAAATTGCTAAAAATGACCATTTATAGGCAAGAAAAAAACTTTTTTATGCTTTATGGGCACACATGGATTGATACAATTTTATTGATATACACATTTCAAAATATTCAAAGTTGAAAAATTGATATGGCGGGGCAGTTTTACTACTACGTGCTCTCGAACGCGCGCGCACTTTTTTTTCGTTCTTTCCTTCCAGCTCGCTTGCAACCCACCTGTCCTTGCCTTTTCACACGTTCACAATTGGCACGTCATTGTTTACACCGTTATTCATGGTAATTTTCAATAGTAACTTCTGTGATTCTCCTCATATAATTTGCTTTATATGATATGAAAAAGTATTTGGAGTATGAGCTTGCTTCCTTTCCATTGTCAATATTTACAGAAAATGACCTCAGAAAAAATGTGAAATCGCATGTTTACGATGAATTTACGAGCATTGATGCATTGCCGATCTCCAGTAATATTGTACACGTTGTTGATGGTGGATTTCTGCTACACAAAGTAGTTTAGCAAAAGAATGATACGATTGATGAAATCGTTAATAAGTATTTGGATTACGTACAGAGCCACCACGGAGCAAACAGTTACGTTGTATTTGATGTGACAATTGTAAAATAATTACTGGCTAACCAAAATTTATCAAAGCTCAGAGAAATTTTTTATCGGAAAAATGTAGACAAACAAACAAAAGCCGAAAATGGATTGAAGCTAACAGCGTCTATTTATAAATGTAAGAAAAAGTATATGTCACTGAATGATTTGAAGTTTGAAATATATCAAACCGCTACGGTAAGGACTTCATTTAATTTAAAAAAACTACCACCAACTGAGGAAGAAGCTGAACAACACTACTACAGGGCTTATTTTCAAATTCAAACTTGGCTTGGTAACAAACTTACAGCTACAGATTGGGGGTGGAAACAACATCTAACCGGAATAATGCCTAAATTGACAGAAAAAGAATTAACTCCTGAAAGTTTGCTAAAATCTATCTGCTGCAGCTGTGAAACTGGTTGTGGTAGTAAAAGATGCGGCTGTCGAAAGCGTGGAGTAAAATGCTCTATTCTATGCTGGAATTGTCACGGGGCCGAAACTGTTCTAATTCTGAAATACAACCATTAGAATAAATCAGCGATTCGGAGATGTGTAACGAAACAAATGTTCAAAATAATATTGAAAATTAAGATCCTAATGAACTTGAGGACCTTGACGAAGTCGAAGACCTTATCGAAGATCCTGAAGAAACCGAACAATGTGTTGAGTCTGATGATGTAGAGCAGCTTCCTAGAAAAATGAGATTATTATAAATTTTGGTTATGTATTTCTGCTTTGTTAATTGATTTAATGTATAATACGTAATAAATTTATTTTTAATGTGAGAGTGCCCATAAAGCATAAAAAAGTTTTTTTCTTGCCTAAAAATGGTCATTTTTAGCAACTTATTAGGTAAAATTATTGTTTGAACATTTTGGTTTTCAGCAGGCCGAACCTTAAACGGTTAATTAAAGTTTCCTTATTACGTATAACATTGAAATTACACAACTTGCACAACTTACAACACTTCATTTAAATGAACAATGGAGAATTAGTGACATTAACGGTAAAATCGATCTTGGAAAAAGGTGTTTTTTTTGGTTCTTTTCATTTTTGACAATGTTTTCCATAGTAAGAGTGTGATTTTTTTTCACAATCTTAAAGCAGAGGTTTTAATGAAAAAATACCGTCCTGAAATTTTCAAAAATCAAAACTTTGTTAATCAACTTTTTTTATTGAAAATTAGGCCTCTTTTCAAATTAAATTCGCAAAAAAATCAAAAAATGAATATTACGCCTCAAAAAAATTACAGCTTTTTTGATGCATAACAATTTATATTTTCACCGAATTTCATCAAAATTGAATTATTTTTGTGGAAGATAAAAATAAAAAAAACAAAAAATTGGTTTTTCGTTTCGTTTCGCGTTTTTCTCAAAATTTGAGGTTATGTAAAAAAATGGTTCAAATAAAAGTTGTAGATCTCTCAATTATCTACAACTTTTACTATAAACTTTTTTCGATGGGAGGTCTACTTTTGTCAGAAATCGCAAAAAAACACGTTTTACCTCTAAACACACACCATTACACGTTCGCCAACATTTATGGCAACCGTGCATAGTCCTCAATTGTGGCACTTCATGAAATATTTGCCATATTTAGGGCCGCTTTTGTAAGGAGTGTGTAAATCTAGGAATTATTTTTTTACACTCCATACATCTCAATTTATAACGATAAATTATTTTTGGCAACGGTCGCCACTATTGGGCAAGTGTAAATAAGTTGCCTTAAATATGTAGATATGGGAATATGTGTAAGCAGGAAGCCATTATTATAGCTTAACAAAGAGTGTGTAAATTGCGCTGTTGCCAAATGAAGTAGGTTACCATAATTATTAGTACAGTCTTATTGTGTGTTAATATTAAAATAAAACTGCTGATTTTGATCCATTTTCAATTTCAGTGTCTGATTGTTCGGAATTTGTTAAAAATAAGTGAACTCAGAGATATATTCTTGGTTTTGAAAGTATTGTAATTGTGAAATAATCACCCTCCGAGATTTCCCGGATTTTCAGGTTTCAGAGCATGTAGATTCCGAAAATTAAATCCATTTAATTCCATCAGTCTATCTGTCTGTCGGTCTGGTATCTGTTTGTCTGTGTGGCGCTATATCTATAAAATCTATAAAATCATTTGACGGAGAATGATAATATTTGGCAGGTAGTTGATAACCCCACGATAAATATAATTAATGAAAGAAATGAGACGAAAAACACTGATATTTGGCATGTAGCTACCACAACTCTCAATGATAAAATTATGAAAAATATACAGGGTGGTCACTCTAAAAAAAAAAATAATGCGATGGAAGAAAATGATACAAGTCTTAGGAAAAATACCATAGTTAAAAATAATAAACAGGGTCGTCATTCAACAGAAAAAATAATTAATGACTAAATGATGCAAACAGTGCATTTTTTAATGAGGCTGTGAGCCAGTGAGGGAAGATTTGGGTAAATGGCTTTACCGATTTCTTTTGTTTGCTCTTAGCACCGTAAATGAACAATGTAATTTCAACAGGTTGAAAGCTCTCAAAATTTTCTAAGTAATTTTGCATTATTTATTGATCTTTTAGAATAGAGAGTATTCCTAGTATAGAAGAATCTTCTCCATTTTCAAGATTTTTTTTCACTAAAAATTTTGCATTAAAAGATTTTTTTAAGCAATATACAATATACACTGATAAAAATACCTGTCAAATTACCGAGTAATTGAGCACTTTACTCAGGAAATTTCCTATGATATGACTAGAAAAATACATTTTTTTCTGAATAATATCGATGTAAGTAATGTTCAGGTGTAGATTTAACATATCGTTGTACATTTACAGTAAAACTATAATTTTACTTTGAAATTTTAATGCTTTTTGTAGTTTTTCTTGGGCAAGTGGGCAAATTTATTTTACACCAGAAAATTACGACAACAATATATTTTCTGTTGATCAAAAATATAATTAAGGAAAGAAATGTGACGGAAGACAGTAATATTTGGCATGCAGTTAACACAATTGTCAAGGAGGAAAAATATGAAAAATATGTACACTTTAAAAAAATTAATGAAAAAAATGCGATGGAAGACGATAATCTTTCGCATGCAGTTAACACAGCTGCAAAGGAAGAATATTTTAAAAAATATACAGGGTGGTCACCTAAAAAAATAAAGAGAAAATGTGACGAAGGATGATACTATTTCGAATATAGGTAACGCAACTGTTAAACAAAAGCATTTAAAAAATATACAGGGCGTAATGATATTGCCGCATGCAGTTAACAGAACTGGCAAGGAAGAGAATTTTTAAAAATACACAGAGTAGTCACCCTAAAAAACTAAAGAAAACATGTGACGGAGGATGATAATATTTCGAATATAGATAATACAACTGTCAAAGAAAAGTACTTAAAAAATATACAGAGGGCGGTCACTCTCCAAGAAAAAGATGAAAAATGTAACGGAGCAATAGTATTTCACATGTAGTTAACACAACTGTCAAAGAAAAATATGAGGGAATTAAACAGAGAAAAATTTAATAAAATAAATGTGACGAAGAACGATAATATTTTGCATGTAGTTACCACAACAACTGTCAAGAAAAAAAAATAAAAGAACAGGGTGTCACCATAAAAAAATAATGAAAAAATGTGACAGATGATAATAATATTTCGCATGTAGATAACATAACTGTCAAAGAAAAACATGAAAAAATATACAGGGTGGTCACTACAAAAAAAGAATGAAAAATGTGACGAAGGGCAATAATATACCGCAGGTAGTTAACATAACTGCCAAAGACGAAAAATATGAAAAAATATACAACCTAAAAAAAATAATAAAAAAAATGTGACGGACGACGATATTTCGCATGCACAGCTGTCAAGGAAGGAAAATATGAAAAATATACAGGATTGTCACTATAAAAAATAATTATAGTGGAAATAATATTTGGCCTGTAATTGACGCAATTACCGAGAATTAAACCTGAAATACTTTTAGTGAAAAGTATACAGGGTGGTTATTTAAAAATAAATAATTAAGAAACGGCAGAAGGAAATGATATTTGGAGTATAGTTGTCACTTACCAGGAAGAAATACTGATACTTTTTAGTTAAAAAAATATGCAGGGTCGTCATTCTACAGAAAAGATAATGAATAAATGAAAGATGCTAAATAGAGGGGGAAGTATTGCGTAAAGACCAGTAAATTTGGGACAATGGCATTTCAACGAGTTAAAAGTTCTTGAAATTTTCTAAGTAATGTTTTATAATTTTTTAATTTCAACAACTATCTATCAAATATTCTTCCCCTTAAGTAGTAGTAAATATAGAGCCAGCAGACAAACACGCCAGACCGATAGGCAGACAGGTAGACAGACAGGCTGACGTCATTAAAAGCATCAACAGATTTTAATTTTCGTAATCTGCATGAAATGTGAATATCCGAGGAAAGCGCTCGGAAGTTGTTCTTTTCACTATTATAACAATTTTCTTCGGTAAAGGAGGGAAGTAAAAGAAAATAACAAAAAATGGAAAAATATAAAGAAAGCCGCAAATATCGAAAATAAAACAAAACACACATTTATTTCTAGAAATGAATATCGAGAGATAATATATATTATGACAGAGGAAATTAATAAAAACAATGATTTGCAGGAAAATCTAGCAAATTTACCACATTTATTATTTCTTGATCCGACCAATAATCATATATCATATACAATTTCAATATTTTTGCGTTTTCCTGTTGTAAAGTTTAATCTCTTCTAAAATTCGTTAACGCCATTTAAAAATGTACGGCAAAACACGCAACATTTGAAAAATAATACTATACTATAACAAATAGCGAAGATAATATGTACTAATAAGTTATGTACTGATATGTTTTCTGAAGGTCTCTGCTATTCTACAAGTTCTAACATTTTTATGTTCAGGAGCTCATCTTACACTTTCTAACATCACTTCTGGCAACCTCAATGTACAATAAAGGAATATCTTAACTATCAACTATATTAAGAGCATAATGAAATGGCAACAATGCACATTCCTTAAAGAGGGCACCACTGTCTTACCACGCCCCCGTTTCCACAAATTGGTGAGGGTGAAAAACTTACTTTAGCCATTATTGTGGAAACTTACACAGATTATTACAAATTGTTAAATTTGAAGAAAATAAATAAGAAAATAACACCAATTAATATCCCATTGGTTAATAAAATAAATAACAGAAGATCTGTGGCAATTATGAAATATATGTCGCTATAAACTAAGGAACCACACCAACAGAAAATTATGGCAACGAGGGTAAGTTGCCATAATTCCGGCAGCTGCCATAACAGTGGTTTAAGTATACACAAGTTACCATAAATATAGGGAAACATACACATCTTTTCACACCCCCCAACCCACTTCCGGATATCTGTTGCTGTCCAATCGATTTTTCCCCAATTATATACCATTAATCCTAAATTTTTCCACCACCCATATACTGCTAAGAATTTTTTCTTATCAAAAACTATTGGCACTGATCTATTAGGTATTATGCAAATCACAACCTTACACACTTTTTTATTTATTATGAAAATGCCTACTTTCTGTATATTGTTGCCCTAATCTGGGCTCGCTAATATTCTAGTTAGGTAAATACTTTAAAACACTCATTATTGGAGAATCAACCAAAACAACTACTCTTCTAACTAATACTGAGTAGGCATTTTCATAATAAATAAAAAAGTGTGTAAGTTGTGATTTGCATAAAACCTAAATAATATTATCTAATCATGATAGAAGCAAACAAATAGAAAATAATTAATTGTATAAATGTTAAGTAACTAACTAAGGTGGCTTTGAAAACAATGAAATATTTAGCTTGTCAAAAATTTGTTGGTTTACCGGTGTTTTTACTGTGTCTTTAAAAACTGTTTAAAATTCTTGTTAATTGTCTTCAAAATGCCGCAAATGTATAAAAGAGATGAAAAAGTGGACATGTTAATTTCCTATTTATGGAGAAAGTAGAAAAATGCCGTAGCGGCTAGACACCTTTATGCCAAACGATATCCTGATAGACAATGTTCAGCGAGAACTTATTTTAAACGGCTTGAAAATCAATTTCGAAGAGAGCCCGAAGAAGATTTCGTTCTTGACGAAGGAACGGAAATTAATGTTTTGGCTCGAATAGAAGTTGATAAGACTGCTTCTTTAAGGCAAATTGGGTTTGAATTGGAAATCAATCACCAAACAGTAAGCCGAATTTTGCATAAATAACACTGTAAATCTTTTAAAAACCAATGGCATCAGCACTTGTACGAAAATGATTACGAACGTAGGATGGAATGTTTCAATTGGATTTTGCAGAATAACGTGCAGCCAAACAATGATTTTTTGGGAATGATTTTATTTTCGGACGAGTCTAGGTTTACAAATTTAGGATTATATAACCGACAAAATACAAAATATTGGTCACGAGATAATCAACACTTATTACGGGAAGGTAACTTTCAAGTGCGGTTCGGTTTCAATGTTTGGCTTGAGATAATCGGTGGTAGAATCATTGGTCCAATAATATTTGAAGGACCCCCGACTCGTTCCAGATACTTGACATTTCTGTAAAATGAGACTGGGGATTTTAGATGAGTTCAGTTTGGATTTAGGACAGGGAATGTATTTCCAACAGGATGAAGAAAAATAGAAACCAACAAGCATTATTATTATTATTTATAATAGGAAATTCACTAAACAGATATTAAATATAATAATATAATATAATATATCTTTATTCATCCAAACGATCACATAAAAGGATATAGGACAAGTCGGCAAAAAAAAAGCACATGCTTTCAAAATGTGATTAGAAGTAAGCATATAAAAAAAATACAAAAAACACAAATGTAAAATACAAAAAGACACAACTGCAAAAATACAAAGATATAAAAATACAAAAATTCAAAAAACAAAAAAATACAGGAAGAATCCAAAATGAAATACAAAAAGGACAGTTTCATGATAATTTTATAAACATAAATAAAATATATAATTGGTCAGTAGGACAAAATACTAGAAAAAAAATTATTACGAAAATACGTGGGATAAATATTCGTCTATAGAGTAGAAAGCATTTTCCAATAAAATATTTTTGATACATGTAGCAAACTTTGTTGTGCTTGCAAGTTTAATAGTTTCAGGTAATTTGTTGTACAGAGTTACACCTAGATAATAAGGATTTGACTTATATAATTCTAATCTGTGCAAGTTATATTGTAAATCATTTCCATGTCTAGTTGGATAATTGTGAAATTCATTTTGAAAATTAAAATTCATAATATTATGCTTAACAAATTTCAACACATCTAGTATATAGATACATGGTAACGTTAGTATTTTTTCCTCAATAAATATCGTTTTACATGTTTCTCGAAATTTTAATCCAAACATACATCTAATTGCTCTCTTTTGCAATATGAATATTCTGTTTGCTGCAGTTGAGTTCCCCCAAACAATTATGCCGTACCTAATAATGGATTCAAAACTTGAATGATAAAATATTTTCGATGTTTCTTTACTAGTTATTTCGTGTAATCTTTTCAATGCAAAACAATTTTTTGCGCATTGTTTTGATAAGTAATCTACATGGCACTTCCAATTTAAGGATAAATCTATATACACCCCCAGTAATTTAAAGTTTGTTACTTGTACTATGGATTTATTATTTAGTTTAATTAATGGACTAGATAGATAATTTGCTGCATGTAGATGAAATTGTAGGGTGTGTGTTTTAGTTGGATTCATTACTAAGTGATTTGAACAGAAGTATTCATTTATATATTTAATATTATTATTCATTAGAGATGTCATTTCTTGTTGGTCTTTATGAAATGATAATAGTGTGGTGTCATCTGCAAAAGCAGTGTGAAATATAGATATATAGTTGTCTATATCATTACAATATAATAAAAATAATAGAGGGCCTAGAACACTTCCTTGTGGAACACCTAAACTTATATCTATTTTATTTGAAGTTTTACCAAAATAGTCTACAAATTGTTTTCTGTTGTTCAAATAGTCGCTAATTAATTTTTTACAATTTCCTCGCAAGCCAAAATGTTCAATTTTCTCCAAAAGAATTTCATGATTCACGCAATCAAACGCCTTAGAAAGATCCACAAAAAGAGCCATAACTTTATTATTTTCGTCCAATTGTTTATATACGGTATCCAAAATTTGTATCAGAGCCGATATTGTAGACTTCTTTTTCCTAAAACCGTGTTGATTTGGTGATAAAATGTTATTTTTTTCGAGAAATGAAATAATTCGTTTATATAATACTTTTTCAAATATTTTTGAAAATACAGATAAAAGTGAAATTGGACGATAGTTTGAGATATGCTTAGGATCACCATTTTTGAAAAGAGGAATAACTTTTGAGATCTTTAAGGCATTTGGAAATCTACCCTCTTTTATACATAAGTTAGCAATATAACATAATGGTTTGGCAAGGTATTGTATGCATTTTTTAATAATATAAGTAGAAAAATTGTCAGTACCAAAGGAATTTGTATTTTTTAGCTCCCGTACTATGTTAATAATTTCACTTTCGCATACTTCATAGAGAAAAATAGTTTTCTCCGTAAAGTTAGGTTGGTTCATTTCCCGCCGGCTAGTTGGAGCAGAATTTTTATTTAAGATTTCATTAGGTAAATTGACAAAGTAATTATTATATTTATTGGCAATTTCTGTTTTATTAGTTATTTCGATGTCATTAACAATTATAGTTTTATTACTTTCAACATTTTTATTTTTAAGAGTAGAGTTTATAATATTCCAGGCTGCTTTTGATTTGTTTTCAGAAAATATAATTTTTTTGTTATAATACGTTTTTTTTTGCCAACCTAATGACACGCCTATAAGTTGCTTTATACCGTTTATAGTAATTTGAGTCCACTGTACCTGTTTTTTGCATACTAAATAATTCTTTTAATCTAATTGAAGACGTTTTTATACCTGTAGTTATCCAACTTTTTTTGTTTACATTGTCCTTATGATTTTTTGTAATATATTTAAAGCTTTGACTGTAGTAAAACTCCAACGTTTTTATAAAGCAATCAAATTTATCATTTACATCCCCATTTGCATTGTAAAGATTACACCAGTCTTCCTCTTCTAGGTACTTAATAAATGTTTGAGTATTTTTTTGTGAAAATGATCTACTTTTGTAAGATTTTTCAGATGTATTGTTCATAACTGGAAATGTAATGAGTTGTGCTCCATGATCTGATATACCATTTTGGATAATTTGTTTAGATAATATGACATCTTTGAAATTAGTAAAAATATAGTCAATTGCACTTGAATTTGTCGCGCCTATTCTTGTAGCTTCATGAAAGGTTGAATCTAAACAGAAAGAATTTGTCAAGTCAATCAATCTATTTTTATTTTGATTGTCATTGAGAAAATTTATGTTTATGTCACCGCATACAACAATTTTACCCAAATTCTTGATACTAGAAATAATATACAAACATTCTTCCAATTTGGTGAAAAATACGTCTATATCACTGTTAGGACTTCTGTAGATACATAATACACATATATTTTCATAGTTATTTTTCACTTTTATGCAGACACATTCAAATATTTTATCAACGTTTAACTTTGAGCACTCCAATATTTCAGAAAATTCTATAGATTTTTTTACAAGTAACATTACACCACCATGAGAAAAACTGGTTCTGTTGTAAACACTAGCTATCTTAAAATTTTTAATTTTAATAAATTCAATATCATTTACATTGCACCAAGTCTCAGTTACACCTACAATATCAGCTTGAGTTTCTGTCAAAAATATTTCAAATTCTTCCACTTTGTTTTTTAGACATTGCATATTTTGATGTATAACTGTCCAGCTCTTATCAGATTTAGTTTGCTTGTTTACTATTTGCTATATTTTAGAATAATTAATTCTCGCTTTGAGTGTAGAAATCTGTTTTAAATAAATTGGACATGTTGCATCCTTTGAGGAGTGTTTCTCACAAAAACTTGTTTTAAATTTCATGTTATGGTTTACACAATTTATACATTTCAAAGATTCTTTTGGACAATCTTTTATTTGGTGATTTCCAGAACATGTTGGACAAACTAATTCAGATTTTTTGCAGTCTTTAGAAAAATGACCGAAACTAGAACATTTGAAGCAACGAATAATGTTGAATGATTCTGTGATAAGACATTTTCGCCAGCCAACGTATAGGAAATCTTGTTTTATTATTTTACTAAATAACTCCGGATCAAGTTCTACTATCAAATTAGTGGATTTATTGTATGTTGTTTTTTGAATAGCATCTGCAAAATAAACCAAGCCGGAGCCATGAGGAAATTTATCAAAGGAGTAAACACGCGGTCACAGATGAAAAAGACGCGAGACGCGATGCCGACTTTGTAGCATGCCGCTTGGGTGGAATAAAATACAGGGGCGTGTCGTGACTATTTCAAAAGTGGAAGCGATTGTGGTATGAGTACAAGTTTTTAGTAGAATAGATCAGTAGAAACATATAGATTCTATTTATAAATCAAGTCCAGTTCTAGTATTTCTAGTAAAAGAATTTATGTATAATAAATTAATATTAAAAATATTGATTCCGTGTCGTATAGTGCTTCTCTAGTTTCCGTGGAAAACACGCCACTAATAAACATGGCCATGGAGAGAAAATACAGGTCCGGGGGGGAAAATTTTTTTCGAAAATTGAAAAATTGATGAGCGATGGGGGGAGAAGGAATTCCAAAAAAAAAATTGATGAGCGGGGGACAGAAATCAGGAAAAATTTTTTGATGAGCGGGGGAAGAAATCCAAAAAAAATTTTTTTTGATGAGTAAGGGGCAGAAATCCAAAAAATATTTAATATATGCCAAGAAGAAATTATAATACAAATTTTTCAACAATTCAAAACCGTTTCCCCCAAACAAGCCCGGGCCCGGGGGGGAATCACCCCCATACCCTCTCCTCTCGACAGGCCTGCTGAAAAAATCAAATATTTACAGGGTTGCCAATCTTAATAATTATTATCATTATGTTAATTTCGCGATTGTGGGAGTTACAGTGTAACATTCAAATTATATATTTGTATGTGATGGTTAGGTAGATTTTGCCAACCGCATTTGGAACCAACTGCCCAAACTTTGGGGAGGAGGCTCCTCTGCCTGGGATCGGCCCTGTAAAGATCTCAACCGGCCTGAATAGATTTAAAATATTACTAAAAGAATTCCTATATTATAATACTTTTTACACAATACAAGAATTTATGACCGTTGTACAAAATATCTAAGTTTTCTATATATTTATTATGTATTTATAATACAGGGTGTTTCGAAAAGATTGGGACAACGCTTAGTCGTAGATACTTGACATTCAAACAAGTCGATTTAACGCAAAAAGTAGTGGTCTAACTCTTTTCGTTTTCTAGACAGATGGTGGTAAAGTAAAAAAAATGTATTCGTAATTTGTCTTTATCTTGGAGACTATTATACGTATCTACGTCAAAGTTGGTAACGGCATGTTTTTCAGGTCGCTAATAAAATGGTAATATTGCCGATGTCATATTTTATAGATGGCGCTAGTTACACTACTTTTATGTGACACTTTTTTGAGGTTAGATTTTGGACATCGTCTTCTATTGTAATCGAAACGCAATTTAGTTTCCTAAAGAAAATGTGTACTTGTTTAAACGCGATAAAATGCACCCTTTCAGAGAAATACGCGATTTACAACAATTCGAAGAAATTCAACACCCCGGGTGTTTTGAAAAGATTGGGACAACGCTTAGTGTAGACTCTTGGCATCAAAACAAGTTGATTTAACCCAAAAAGTAGCGGTCTAACTCTTTTCGTTTTCAAGATACAAAGTGATATAGTAAAAAAAAATGTATTCATATTTTGTCTCTATCTTGGAGAATATTATACGTATCTACAACAAGCACTATTGACGATTTCAAGACATCATACTTGACGTACACCTACTAGATAAGAAACAGCTTATAGGTGCAATTGAATTTCTTCGAACTGGTGTGATAAAGTTGTAAATCGCGTATTTCTCTGAAAGCATGCATTTTATCACGTTTAAACAAGTACACCTTTTCTTTAAGAAACTAAATTGCATTTCGATTATAATAGAAAACGATGTCCAAAATCTAACCTCAAAAAAGTTATGGCTTAAAGGGTCACGTAATATCACAATATCACCATTGTAATTAGCGACCCGAAAAATATCTCGTTACCAACTTTGAAGTAAATACGTATAATAGTCTCCAAGATAGACACAAATTAGGAATACAATTTTTTAACATTACCACCCTATATCTTGAAAACGAAAAGAGTTAGACCACTGCTTTTTGAGTTAAATCGACTTGTTTTGATGTCAAGAATCTACGGCCAAGCGTTT
The DNA here is from genome assembly GCA_936432065.2 of Rutpela maculata. Lineage (NCBI taxonomy): Eukaryota > Metazoa > Arthropoda > Insecta > Coleoptera > Cerambycidae > Rutpela > Rutpela maculata. Next base: position 29,894,438 of record OW386291.2, on the reverse strand, counting down.
TCCAAATCTTTTCGAAACACCTTGTATATTTATTTAACTATTATACCTTATTTATTTTCTAATTATTTTACACTTATATAATGTTAGTTAGTCTGATATATTTATGCATGTGTTCATATATAAAAATATAAATTTTTGGTAAGAGAATCACTTGACAAAATTCGTATACGAATACAATCTGACCATTCAAGAATAGACACATTTCGAATCTATATGACAGTCACCAATTCCTGTACAGGAATAAATTCTAGAACAACACTCCTGAAGATCTGACTAAACTGCTAAGGAAATCATTTTTAACAAATTTATTTTCAACAAACGATCTTTGGGAAAAACTGCTCTAGAATTAAAAATATGACATTTAAACATATATACTTATACCATTCAAAATTGTTATTTAAATAGGTTTCAGATAGGCACACAGAAATTAGTGAAGATTGAGTAATTATTTGTAAAACGGCAAACATCTCATATATATACGATGCGAGCATATAAGAAATTTCGGAGTATAACTTGTTATAAAATGAAAAGTAATGTAAAGAACGCACAGTGGTCAAAATGCCTGAAAATGTGGCCAAAAGTCCCTAAATTGAAATTTCGATTTAGGGACTTCTCATGCCCTAGATACTATATGTCTACTATATGACGTAGATGTTTATGAGGCCCCACGTATGTATATCTAACCCAAGAATCCATTGTAAAACCGAACATCGATCATGCCGCGCCTCGAGCGTACGCTTTGTGAAAAATAACGCCCCCTTCAAATGTTTATTGTGTGCTTTGCAGTTGTCCAAATTTGATTTTGAAAACGGATTCTGTTCTTGATATGAGAGTAATTATATTTTAATTGTGTACTCCAAATTTATTAAAATTAATTTATTAATAATCAAACTCATGCTGAGGATTTTTTTTCATTCCTGCTCCAAGAAATGTAAACAAAAAAGTAATAAGTTAATTTTCCCACGGTTTCCCACCCTGAAACTAATTTCTCTGTACTTGTTACAGACTCCTTCATAATTGCTGTAAAAATTAGCTTCCCACAGCTTCCCCACTTATTTTTTTAAAGCTTTTATTTAACTTGCAATGTTTGTATGTTTGTTTGTTTAGGTCAAATCTTGCAATCAAAATTTCGGCTATTTCTAACTAAGCTAGAGCTTTGAAATTTGGCACACGTGTAAAAGTCCGGTGACAATGCAACATGGTATAGCCACGACCGGCTTTAATGTGAACAGGCCGGAATATGGAAATGTGGCAACATATGGTTCAGTCCTTTCTTGCCAAAACAAAACAGTTGTGCAGTAATCTGTCACCAATAAATTGGCATTATAATACATAAAAAGTGCCTATCTGTTGGTGTAATTTCACAAATTGTGTTTTATAAAGTAAGTAGTTATTATTTTAATTAATTATATGGGTATCTATCGCACCTGAAATCACTTTTTCTGCATCAAATTACGTTATAACCTTACTTTTTATGTAAGCTATATTTTTAATTCAATTCACTTTTACTACCAAAACCAATAAAATAATTTTAATTAATTCTAGGTAACAACATGCCAGATAAATATTGTGTACCTGGTTGTACAACCAATTACAGCTCTTCATCTAAAGGTTATGTCCGAACCTTTAGATTTTCCAAAGAACCAGAACTGAGGAAACAGTGGCTAAAGATAATTTCTAGGAAAAATTGGCAGCCCACAAAATATTCAGTCGTGTGCATAAAACATTTTTATGACAGTGCAATATCCAAATCTGAACGATACAAAGATGCTTATGGTGTGTGGAAGGAGAGAGAAATGATTAAGTTTATGTTAGTGCCTGGTGCAGTGCTCCGAGTAACGGAAACTTACCCTCATCCACCAGTTATCGCTGGGGCGATGATGATGGAGAAAAGATCGCGTGCGAAGTGCATTTTGAAAAATATGAGGATTGTTATGCTATTTGTTAACGACCTAGGTTTCTTAAATTAATTGTTAGCAAATAATTTATTTTGTCATAAAAATATTTCCATGCTGTCTGGATTCCACTTACCCTATAACCCTCTTCCATGTAATTTCAAATATAACCCGTCGATCACTTCCCAGACCAGTTTATATATGAAAACATAAAGGGAGACATAAAAGGGGTGGTTAAAAGGGTTGTTTTTTGGCCGCTTCAGGGGGTTGGGTGGTCAAGAACTTCTCCCACCACTTCCATGGTGTTCATAATCTCGAAAACGGGGGGGGGGGAGGTAATCTCGTCTTTGCACGAAATGTTTACGCTATTTTTTCCTTCATTACATAGACTATTAGTAGGACTGACAGAGTTTAAGATTGCAACGTTGCCACATCGTACACTCCGGCCTGTTTACATTAAAGACGGTCGTGGTATAGCCATTATCTAAATCTAATATGGCGGACGTCCCAAGATGGCGGATCAGCTCTTTAGTCGCAACCCCCTTCACATGGGCATCAAATGAAAGGGTTTGACGAGTAAAGTACGATAAACTATATGACGTCATTCGAAATTCAATATGACGTACGTCCCAAGATGGCGGATCGTCTTTTTCTTCACAACCCCCTTGATATGAGTATCACATGAAAGGGTTTGATGAGTAAAATACGATAAACTATGTGACGTCATTCTAAATTCAATATGGCGGATGCCCTAGGATGGCAAATTATCTTTTTCTTCACGACTCCCTTGCCATGGGTATCAAATGAAAGGGGTTTTGTCTGTCTGTAAAATAAGTAGACTAAAAAGTAAAAAATAATATTATATAAAAAAAATATTTTCAAGAAAAAGATTTTATTTGAAAAACTGTAGGTACAAAAAAGTAAAAATGGTTTTTTAAAAATTCATACACCTGGAAACCAAAAGCTTTGGGGGCGGTTAATTGAGCAAAGTAACTATGCAATAGCGCTATATGACCGTCCCCAAAGCTTTTGGTTTCCAGGTGTATGAATTTAAAAAAAATTATTTTAATTTTTAGTAAGTTTTTTCAAATAAAAGCTTTCCTTAAATTATTTTTTTTATATAATTTCATTTAATTCAGTTGTTTCGGTCGCCGACACAGTGGTCAAAATGCTGGAAAACTTGGCCAAAACTCTTAGCTGTTTTTCAATTTTGCTTGAAATTGTATATAGGGGTTTTCGGGGTCACTGATTTCGAAAGTGATATTATTTTAAAAAAAGTGACGGATCCAATATGGCCGACTTCTTTTTTTAAAAAGATAGTTTTTTCAGCCGAAAGTCAGTGTATAGAGGTTTCCGAGATCGCTGATTTCGAATTTGATATTATTAAAAAAAAAAAAAACGGATCCAATATGGTCGACTTTTTTTTATTAAAATAATAGTCTTTTCAGCCAAAAGTCAGTATATAGGGGTTTCCGAGATCGCCGATTTCGAATTTGATATTATTAAAAAAAAACGGATCTAATAAGGTCGACTTTTTTTATTAAAAATTTAGTTTTTTCAGCTCAAAATCAATGTATAAGGAAGTGTTTTCGAGGTCGATTTCAAATTTGATATACATTTATGTTAAAGACATAAAAATAATTAATTTTTTGTAAAAGATGGCGCAGTGGGGCGGAATGGAAAGGTGAATAAACAACAAAAAATTATTATTTTCATACAATTTTATTGCAACTGCAACAATAATATCAAATTCGAAATTACCACACTCGGAAACCCCTATACAATGACTTTCAGCTAAAAAACTTATTTTTTAACAGAAGAGTCGGCCGTATTGGATCCGTCATTTTTTGTTCTTAAAAAATAATATCAAATTCGAAATCAGCGACCTCAAAACCTCCGATACACCGGCTTTCCGCTGAAAAAACTGATTTTTTAATAAAGCAGTCGGCCATATTGGATCCGCCATTTTGTTTTCTTTTTAAATAACATCAAATTCGAAGTCAGCGACGTCGAAAACCCCCGTGTATCAATTTCCAGCAAAATTGAAATACAACTAAGAGTTTTGGCCACTTTTTCGAGCACTTTGACCACTGCGCAACGTGCTTAAAATTACGAAGACATGATTTTACAGAGCATGAATTTATCATTATGATAACTTATTTCTTTTTTTATAAACAGACTTAAAAACACACATAATTCAATTATTTTTAACACACACTAATGAGAAATGAAGTCACCATCGTGTTTTCACTTATTTCTTTGCACTTTTTTTGTGTATTTTATTTAATAATTTAGATTTTTATAATTATTCTCAGTAATGACTTAGATTTTCAATCTTAAAAATTGTTTTTCAATAAATTTATATATCTCAAATCTCAAAACACATGTGTTCACTCCAAACAGACTGGGCTTGTTTTTGTTAAACAAATAATTTAAATGAGGATTAACGTTTCCCAATGAAAATTTTGTTGCTTTGTACTCAAATACTATTTCTTGTACTAAATTGTCAAAAAAAAATCACTTTTGATTAAATGTTATAAAAAAAAATTATTGTTCTTATACATTTTTTGTAGCTGTTTAAACAATATAAATACTTGAGTCCTACAGCTGGAATGTTTCTATAATATGTAATGAATGTAATATGTCAAACATTTTAAAAAGTTACATTAAAATCGGTTCTGTTTTTGTGGGTTCCTACATCTTCATTGACTCGACTATATTTGTGTATAAGAGAGACAGAATAATAAAGACAAACTTCTAATATTCATTCGGTTAACCTGCCTTCTCCAGTAGTAATGTGCACAAAATATGTAGAGAATATTACTCCAAATTTTATTAACGTCGTTCATTAATTTTATATATCCCGAAATATTTTATTTCATGGAATAAGTAAATAAAATAAATTCCATTTAACTTTTACGTATTGTGATCTTATATTTCAACGTACAAACCTGATATTGCAGAAGTAAAAGCTAGTACATTCTGAGTTTATCAAAGAAATGTTTTTATTGGAAATGTTTGACGACTCTCTTTTCCTTTATATCGATGTACCTTCCGTAATTCTACTAAATAATGCTGCTAGGAACTTATTATAAAAGCAAAGCACTTTTTTTTTACAAAAACTCTTTATCCAATTCAAGCTTTTATTTTCGTGTTTGATATACATTTCTTGTTTACGTTATAACATGATTACTTTAATAAAATTAATTTTCCTCATGCCTTTCCTATGAAGCTATTGTCTTCGGTTGAAACATGTTCCTTTGTTTGCTTTGTTCCTTTAATTATATTATGGAATTAGCTTTAATTAATTGGAGCCTTTGTACAATAATCTTAGTACATTGTTTAGCACAAATACGTGTTAATGATATTTATGTTTATAGTTACAGGGAGGTTAACAGGATGTTCATTCATGTTATATTAACATAAAAACTTATTTACATTGAAATGACGTATGCACTATTTTTATAATATTTTATAATGAATGTGATGTCGAAACAAATTTTGAGGCCTTTGGTTCTTGTACACACACTAAATTAAAATTTTATTTCTTTGCCCCCTTTAATAGTGGATGGGCGGGTGGTAATTGGGGTAATAGTGGAGGTGGATGATACCAAAAAAATTTTGAGATCTTGGCTTGGGCTTGGCTTCATATACTATATCCCAGCTTTATGAACTTTTACTTGCTTCCTTTATCTATGTACCCCCATTTACTCCCCAACCTTCAACGGAATGAGATCAAAATATAATCTTATTTCATGAAATCTCTGTAGCACTCTGGCTGTTTCGGTTGTGTCACATTAAAGCATTGAGGGATGTACAGTGTACACTTCTTCCTCGTAGAGAGCTGCAGCAACTACACATACTAGCTAGAAAAAAAACGTAATTCTGTCTTCTTTCAACATTCATAATATAATAAAATTACAGAAACTTTTAATTGAGACACTATCGGTTAACTTAAAGTAATAAATCAAATCATGACAATGCCATTAGTACAGACAACCTCTTACTTGAGTGCTAATGAATTGATTTTGATGAAACCTTGTGCAATTTTCGAGAAATCATAGTAGGCTTAGAGATAGATAAAAATTTTGTTAATAAAAGTTGTTCAAAATCAGTTAATATGCCTCCATCTAAAATTTTGTGAAAATCGGAATATTTTCAAAAAATAAAATCTTGTTTCACTTCTCGTGAAGACACCCCTGTATCTTTTTTATTTGTGACCAAATTCATTTCAAATTTTTATTAGCAATACAACTCTATAAGACGACTTTATTCAACAGATAAATGCCGCCCAAATCTAAAACACCGGCCTACTACGAAAAAAAGAAAATATCAATTTTCGAGAAATCATAGTAGGCTTAGAGATAGACAAAAATTTTGTTAATAAAAGTTGTTTGGAATCACTTGATATGCCCCCCTGTAAAATTTTTTAAAAATCGGAATATTTTCAAAAAAAAAAAAAAATGTTTCACTTCTCGTGAAGACACCCCTATTCTTTATTTGTGGCCGAATTCATTTCAAATTTTCATCAGCTATAGAACTCCATGAGGTGATTACATCTAAGACATAAAGAGAACTTTTTACAGCAAATGAAAGTCATACACAATTATTATTGGAATTATTTATTATTTAATTACACGTGTATGCAAAATTTCAGCTCGATTGGTTAACGGAAGGTGGGTAAATTTGATTCATCCATACATAATACATACTTACATACAGATTTCCAATTATTATAAGACGATTGAAAAAAAGAAAACGATATTACATTTAAGTTGATGTGCAATAATAAAGTGTCCCTTTTAGCGTTTTATTGAATGCCGATTTTTGTTCACAACTTTCATTTGTTGGAAAAAGTTCTCTTTAGGTGTTAGATAAAATCGCCTTATGGAGTTGTATGGCTGTTAAAAATTTGAAATGATTCGGTCACAAATAGAAAAGATACAGATACAAAAGATACTTCACGAGAAGTGAAACAAAATTTTTTTTGTTGAAAATATTCCGATTTTCACAAAATTACAGGGGAGCATATCAAGTGATTCCGAACAACTTTTATTAACAAAATTTTTGAGTATCTCTAAGCCTACTATGATTTCTCGAAAATTGCTATTTTCTTTTTATCGCAGTAGGCCGGCGTTTTAGATCTGGGCGGCACTTATGTGTTGAATAATGTCGTCTTATGGAGTTGTGTGGCTGATAAAAATTTGAAATGAATTCGGTCACAAATAAAAAAGATACGAGAAGTGAAGCAATTTTTTTTTTATATATTCCGATTTTCACAAAATTTTACAGGGGGACATATCAAGTGATTCTGAACAACTTTTATTAACAAAATTTTTGACTATCTCTAAGCCTACTATGATTTCTCGAAAATTGCTATTTTCTTTTTTTCGCAGTAGGCCGGCGTTTTAGATCTGGGCGGCATTTATGTGTTGAATAAAGTCGTCTTATGGAATTGTGTGGCTGATAAAAATTTGAAATGAATTCGGTCACAAATAAAAAAGATACATGGGTGTCTTCACGAGAAGTGAAACAATTTTTTTTTTTTTATATATTCCGATTTTAACAAAATTTTACAGGGGGGCATATCAAGTGATTCTGAACAACTTTTATTAACAACATTTTTATCTATCTCTTATCACTAGGCGGCATTTATGTGTTGAATAAAGTCTTCTTATGGAGTTGTATGGCTGATAAAAATTTGAAATGAATTCAGTCACAAATAAAAAAGATACAGGGGTGTCTTCACGAGAAGTGAAACACACTGTATATATTATTATAAAAACATATGAAACCTATATAGCTATACCATTTTTAAAGGTTCAATATAATTTTTAAATTGAAAATGAAAAAAAAATGCATATACATTATTTATCAGAAAATTAGCAAGTTACAAAAAAATTCCAAGAGACAGAAAATGTTTAGAAAGCCTTAACGCATACGTCTGGATTTTCAAATTTTTACATTACATATTTTTAAAGCGCTACAATGTCAAAGAGAGGAGTAGTTTTTCATGTTTTTCCGGAAGAACTCGCTGAAAACGCACTTTACAGAAGAGTTGCAAATAAAAGGAAGTCTTACATTTCGATGATACATTTACATGAATTTTTTCAGATTTTTCTCCACTTTTATATTTCCCCTCCTCCATTTTCAGGAATTTTCGAGTGGCCATATCTCGAAAAAATTCAGAAGAGTAAAAACATCTTATTTTGGGCCAAAAAAAGGTATATATATATTGTTTTTTTTTCATTTTTGATCTAATTCTACAAGTTACGGAATCCGTGATAAAAGGGGCGTTTTCTACCTCTTCCGATCATTTCCTACTCTAATCTTTTTTAAAACTTTTTACTTCCACATCCAGTGGAAGTATAGTAACGACAAAAAAATTTTAAAAAATTTTTATTGTTCAAATAGGCTTAGAATGTCGTGAAACGTCGAGATTTCAAGTTTGAGCGAAAAAATAAATTTCTGTCTGTCTGTCGGTCTGTCGGTCTGTCGGTCTGTAACTTTTTTTGTGCGCATGTTTGCTCTGGAAGCATTTGAGATATTGACTTGAAATTTGGTACACATATGTACTTTAACGAGATCTAGAACTAGATTATGTTTTCATCTTGTTCCATCGAAGGGTTGGGGGGTAAATTTGGGGTAAATAGGTAAATCAAGCAGGAAAAATTGATATTTAGTATAGACAAGAGAAGCTAAGGTCTCAAAAAAATTTTTGGAATTAGCCACCCCCATTACCATCCCCACTCCATTATTAAAGGGGATGAAAAAAAAATATGATTTAGTGTGGGTACAAGAACCAGAAACCTCAATATATTTTTTTGCTTTATCCACCCCCCCACTCCCACCCCCTGTCACCACCCCCACCCCACTACCGATGTGGGGTATCGTTTTATGGGTTTTTAGGGTAGAGGATTTCAAATATTATATTATTAAAGTTCCATAAACAATTATTTCCAGATACAAAATTTTTTCGTTGTGTGACTTGGATAGAAAATCCGGATGTGGAAGTAGTGATTCCTTGGGCAGCGGTTTTTATTAATGTCATTACAAACACATTGCACAAAGCTTCATCAAAATCCATTCATTAGCACTCAAGTTAGAGATTTTGGTCATTTTAGCGCTCCGTTGACTGGACTAACAGTTTGTTTTATATTAGTCTGCAAAAATGACTGTCTTTTAGATATTTTTGCAAGAAACTATTGATAATGCATTGGTGCAAACCTTTGTATATACAGAGTACGAAGAAATTCATTTGATTAAAAATAATTGAATTTTAATAATTATGTGTTAATTTTGTGTCGAAGTGTAAGTTCCGACACAGTCAGACTGGGAGAAATTTAGCAACCGCGTAATATCAGATATGGATATTATTATATGTATTTGCTGATCAACCGAACGTTATGAGTTGTGCCGGCTTAATTCATGTTTATCGTTGGACGACATTATTAAACATTGAATTGTTCTGGTCTGTTGATTTTAGTTTATCCATTTACTCTAATAATGAATTATTATTATTAGTTATTCGCTACCTTTCGATAATTATTGTTATAAATATGGTTAAATGTCGTGTGTATTATTACTCACGTATAATCTCTATTGATATTTTAAAGCTTGCAGCAAAAGTAACACGGCCTCAGAAAAAAAAATGTTGTACCAGAAACGAGATCATCATACTCCTACATATTTTGGCATGTTGAATCCAAATCTGGGGTCTGTCATTTTTTTGTATATCGCCTGTTTTTTCGCATTTTATCTGGAGTTTACTACAATATGAAAAGTTTAAAGCTTTTGCAATCTCTAAAAATAACTTTTAAGCTAACTTTAGGTTTTCTAAGGCCGATATAGGCATAATTAATAAACAAATTACTGTATACAGGGTGCCATGACCAATAGCATCGTTAATGTCGTTTTCTATGCGGTCGTGGCCCTCATCGGTCATTGCGTTTTCGTTATGTTGTAGCATACCACTATGATTTTGATGTATTTTTATTAAAATCTCATAAATCACACTCAATTTTGGCGAATACCATACATACATTTATCATCTGTTATAGATTATGTCCAGACATTTGTTTAGTTAATAACAGATATTGTGTTTAGGTTTAAGTTATACTTTTTTGTATATTTATTTTTAAACCATCTATTTACTTTTTTTTGTTACAATTCTTATCAATCTATTTCTCAAACGCACGGAACATAACATCATTTAGAGACGCGCTAGCAAATTCATATATCAATTGTTTGAATTAAGGTTATACTAGTGGCACAAGAAATGATAAGGAGGTCATATACTGACAAAAAAATCCGCAACATCACTGACAGTCGAGCAGCTTTCAAAGCTCTGAATGCAGTAGAGATACGTTCCAAAACAGTAAAAGACTGCCTTGAATTCCTGGCGAAACTGACGGAACACAAGAGTGTACAACTGGAGTGGACGCGAGGACACCAGGACAATGAAGGCAACGAAAAAGCAGATAAGCTGACCAAAGAAGGAGCAAAAATAGCCTTGATGGGACCCAAGTCATCCTGCGGGTTATCAAACAATATCTCAAGAGGAATGGTAAAATAGTCAGAAACATAACATCCCCGCGCCGGGGATAAGACAGTCATGTATGTTCATCATCCAAGACAAAGACTAACGAATTTCTAAAGCTGAGCAGAAATCAGCTGAGATGTGCAGTGGGAATCCTAACAGGACGCTACACACTGAATAGACACCTAACCAACATAGGTGTGAAGGACAATCCAGAATGCAGGATGTGTGGTGAGGAGGAGGAAACTTCTCACCACATACTATGTGAATGCCCAGCCTTGGTGGCTGGGAGGTTTTCATACTTCGGGGGACCAACCGTGACCCCGGAAGAAATATCCAGAGCTCCCATTGACCGTACACTCTCCTTTTGGAGAGGGATTAATGAGACTTGTAGCTACCCCTGGAAGTGTAGAATCATTTCCAAATCTAAAGCGGTATAGTACAGTACAAGTATTGATAATTAATCTGCATATGCATTACCACTTTTGCTATATCTTGTTTTACTAAGTACATCATACAAGTATAAGAAGTTTTGCCGTCGTTTTATTTAAGAACAGTCGATTACTTCTTTTAAGATTTTTGTTTTATACTTTACGGATATTCATATTGGAAATCATTTGAGTACTTAGAATTGCTAACCAACAACTATTTGGATTAATTTTGGATATTAGTATTTATCGACTACCAGTGTGTTTATTGCTACGTCGATCTATCCAGTAAATAATTTGAAGTATACTTAGTACAATCAGTTATGCTTAGAAATCTGCGAGAACCATAAATCCACAGTCAAGTTAATTCAGTCAGTCGAGTTCAGTTCAGTTGGTCCTGTCAAGTCAAATTCAGTCCATCTAGTCTAGTCTACGCGTTGCAAAACATCAAGCGTTATCCAGGCATTCCAGGCAACTACCTTCTTAGCGAGCTTCCTGCGTGACGAGAAATAGTTGGTAGGAGCTGCAGGACCCCACGAGGCTCTCAACGTGAAAGTGCTCGTCATCGAATGGTGAGAAAGTGTTAATTTCGAATTTCTGTGCTACAATTATTGATTGCAAAATGTATTTATTCGGCATTTGATCATTAATGTACAACGTACATCTCAATTTGTTGTTATTTAAGATTTATTAAGTGTTCACCATTTGCAGTATAATAATTTTTTTATAACTATAATAATTTATGATCAATTGGACCGTGGGTCAAATATTTTGCTATTTTGTTCACTATTTTGTCATTGTACATTTTTGTATTTAAAGGATTTAATAAATATTACATTTTATCTTGAATTTCATTTTGATTCTTGCCTGTCTGAATATAATCAGACATGTCCACGATGGTCAGTTTTACCACTTAAGAGGGTAACCTGTATAGTTTAGCTTGTCTGTGAATGGAGACCCTTTTTAAGATCTTTAGTTTCGCTCCCTGTTGATGGCAAAACAAGCTACTTTGAAATTGTTGGTTCAACTTGCGACTTGCCTAAAAATAAGAACCCACCAAATCCCACCTCTCCCACAAAGATATCAGCTATTCGTTCGCTACCTATGCTTTGATTTAGTTCAAATATTTATATTTGGGATAAAACTAAGTTCAGGTGTAACAATATTAGTATGCTGAAAACGAATAACAGGGTGAAAAAATTTTTTATTCATGCGCACCCACTCAAACTGCCAAAAACCACCCTTTTTCGCTTATTTCCCATATGACAGCTTGGCAACGACTATTTTTGCAGGGATTCTTTGTTTTTTTCATGGGGAAATAACGTAACCGAACTCAGGAGTGGAATATATCCTGTCAGGGGGTGTTATAACTGTTTACTTTGTAGTCTCTTGTCAAAGATGTTTCCCTCCCATGAAAAAAATAGTTTTAGACCAGTTCGACCCCTTCCTCATCCTTAAACGAACGGAAACCAGCGCTTTCATACGTTTCACGATATCAATGCTCGTCAGGGCGTTTTTGAAGGGAAACTTTTGGAAATCTAGTAAACGACAATGGTAAGAGTGAATTGTGAGAACCCCTGGGGGTTGGTCCCATCCTCCCAGTGGTGAAAAATTGATTTTGGCTCTCTCTCTGGTTTAACCGATTACCCCCTCCGTTTTAGAGGATGCTAATCGAGAAAAAAATTATTAAAAGCATTTGATTCTTCCTGCTTTCCAATAAGTATATCTGATTGAAGATTGTCAGTTTTAAGAAATATGAATTTCAAATCCCTGTGAGGATAGGTTCATCTTTGATGAAGTTGTCCAGTGGACAAATGATGACTTTGAAACCACTCCCACTCCATATACAAATTAGAAAATAAAAGAAATCAATTTGCCAGCCCCTGGGGAACCAACCCCCTGAGGTTGTCACAATTCACTTTTACCATTGTCCTTTGCTGATCAATGAAGTCCGCCTAAATTTCTGGCCATTCCCCTATAAGAACACCCTGACGAGCATTGATATCGTGAAACGTGTGAAAGAGGAGGTTTCGGTCTATTTGAGGGTTACAGACATAAAACCATTTTCTCTTCATAGCATCAGCATCCTCGAAAACGGAGGGGTAAAGGTCTTTAACAAGAAACAATAAAGAAAACAATTTTACACCCCCTGACAGGGTAGATTCCACATGAGAGCGGTTGCGGTCCACTACCTGACATCACCTTTCACCATCTGTTATACCTCCATGAAAAGGTTTTTAGCCGTTTGAGGCATATGACTAAAAAGTTTTTTCACCCTGTTATTCCTGTTAAGCACCCTCGAAAACGAGGGGGGGGGGGGAGCAGGTTTCATAACTGTAGCACGATTTTGCCCACTCTTCCGACTCCTCACATCCACTACATATCCGTCCAAAATGGTCAGCTATTTCATTGGCATTTTGGTCCTCTGTTAGGAACGTATGTCCGTCTGGGCTTGTCAGTGCTGGTATGGCTTCCCGTTTACCTTTTAGTGCTCTGGTCAGCTTCCACAGCGAGTTGTCTCGAGAACATAGAACTTCCAACTTGTCACCATTTCCGGTTTCCCAGGTGGTTATGGTGGCTCGAATTATCCTTGGACGTAGTCCCCCGAAATTATTAGTCAACATGCCCTTAATCCATTAATAAACTTTTCATCTCTTGTTGTTCCACACAATTTTTGAAAGCACTACACTAAACGATTTTGTGACGTTGTGTTGAATATTTAGGAGTAGAGACAATATGTTCTTCGAGCTCTTAAGTCTTGATAGAGGAATGGCAGATAAATTATGCATCACTCTACATTATGCATTATTTATCTACCATTCTTTTTTTTTTTTCGGGATTAAATTGGCCTCGGGTATTTCCCATTAGCCAGCTGCTTGGATTGTCGCAATTTGCAATATAATAGAAAAAAAAAATAGAATCAATTAAAAACTACGGGAAAAATTACAGTGGGCACACGTTTCACGCCAAGGGGCTCATCATGGCGACTTTAACAAATAAACATTACCAGTAGGCCTCGATAAGGAGGACAAAGGAATAAGTGAAGAAACTACAGAAGTAGGCTGGATCTACCATTCCTCTATCAAAACTTTACTAGTAATATTTTCCTTGTCGAAGCTCCTGTAAAGTGTTTGTAGCTGATGCCATTGGAGGGACCTATTCACACTAATTACAAGGCACCGACTTTGTATTGTTCGACTTTATTAACATCAAGGAGCTCGCAGCGTCAAAGGTGTCTGAGTCTGATTTGCGCTAACAAGAGCCAAAAAGTTCGAAACCGATCCGTGTATGGCTCTAGACACCTGCCGAAGTGGCGAGTCTCCTTTAATTTAAACATAGTACCGTTCACCAGCATTTGTTCCAAGCAGTGCGTTTTAGTGACGATTACATTATCATTCAGAACACACATCCTAATAATAATATTAGGACATCAAGAATAATGCACAAAACACTGCATTGTGCATATTTTATCCACTGAACCTTTTTTTATGGAAAGTTAACTTGGCTTCAATTGTGTGTGTCACGATATTCAACGTAGGATGGGCGGAAACTGAGATATGGCAGAAAATCATATTTCGGTACCTAATTTGCAAAATTGAGGATAGTTCCTGTCCTTTTAGTCCGGTGATATTAGGAAAATGTCCCGGAAAGTTTTGGGACAAGCCAAAAATTAATCTACCCCCTACAGAATTTCCTCAGGAATCCGAAAAATATAGTGTTGACCACTCAAAATGGCGGCTTTAATTGTTATTCAACTTTTTGTAAACATAATGAATTTTGCAACTTACTTGTTTGCTTATATCTTCGCTTCTAAAGGTCATAGAAAAACGTTCGACCCATCAATTTCTTCGCCATGGGTTCCACTATAAAGCAGGTATATGCAAAGAACTAATTTTTGATTGTTAATAACATTTTATGGCAAAAAACTGAAAAAATTGGATTTTTCGATCCTCGAAATTTGAAGTACTGTAGAAACAAATGTAAAATCTGCATGTTAACGATATTATGAGAAATAGTACATATTTTTACCCTTAATGAAATGCACTTTGTTCCGTTGCAAAATATTAATTATTTTTTTTGCAATTAATTTATAAAAAAAAAAAAATCAAACTGTTATACTAAAAGATCATATTAATATTTTACAGTTCTATTTCGGTAACAACATTGTATTTGACGTACGTTTACATAATCAAAAAGAATATTGCAAAAAAAAATTTAATTTGCGACTTTTTTACGCAAAAAATCAATTTTGCAACTTAAACAAATGTAAATATCTCTGTAGATTTTGCATAAAATTTATTGCAACTAACGGCATTTTAATTTTCATAAAAAAACACGAATTTAAGAAAAAAAAAATTTTTTTCTCCTATGCTTTGGAGTCGAGATATGAACATATCACGTTTTTTGTGATTACGGCGAAATTTGAAAATATTTTTACTTGAAAATTTAACTGAATATACTTCAGAATGTGTGTTATCACTTACATAAAGTGTCATGTCTAGATATCTAGATGGACCATGGAAAAAAATCGAGAAAATTACATCCTTGGCGCTCGCGCTCGCACTAGAAGCCAGATCCCCCTCCCCCTTTACTGCTAGTGACGTACTTGGACAATTTTACCGCGGCGGCAGCTTCATTTCTCTTTTTCTCGGCTTCAGGAGTGGCTAGATGGACGTTTTTTTTTAATTCAACTTATTTTTTTTTTCTCAGCTTTCCGATTATTCGATTATTTTTCAATCATTCAATTACGTTGCTTCATAAAATAAATATGTAAAGATTACATACAATTTATTTGATAAAACATTGATGAGTGACTAGTTTTTACTCTTATTGTGGATTAAAAAGGTATACATTTTGTATTTAAAAATTAATTTATTGAATGTACAAACTAAAGCTTATTTTTCTGTCCTCGTTTTTTTTTTTAGGGTGATTTCCTGTGTCGGACTTGCTGTCCGTTTCGTCTCGCATTTCTGCGTACAGACAATCATTGTCATCATCGTCATTATTTATATCAACATTTCCAATAACTTCCTCATTTTCTTGCATTTCATTTAATTTAAACTGACAGACATCAATATTGATTTAATTTGTTTTAAACAGCGAAATAAACATCTAATGCATAACATAACAATAATGCGTGATTGCTTAAATTATAGAATGTTTGTAAAATTGTAAAAAAACGCTGCCCAAGGAATCACTACTTCCACATCCAGATTTTCTATCCAAGTCTCTCACAACGAAAAAAAAACCAATAAAACGATATGTCACATCGGTAGTGGGGGTAGGAACGGTGGTAGTGTCGGTGGATGAATTAAAAAACAAAATTCAGGCCATTTCTTCTTGTATACACACTAAATCACAATATTATTTTTATCACCCCCCTTTAATAATGGGGTGGGGGTGGTAACAGGGGTGGCTAATACCAAAACATTTTTTGGGACCTTAGCTTCTGTTATTTATACTAAATACCAATTTTATGGACTCTTACTTGCTTAATTTACTCATTTACACCCATTTCCCCCAACCCTTCAACGGAATAAGATCAAAATATAATCTTCCAGATCTCGTTAAAATACATACATGTAGCAAATTTCAAGTCAATATATTAAACGGTTCGAGAGTAATCGTGCGCACAAAAAAGTTACAAACGGACCGACCGACAGAGCGACAGACTTTTTTGCTCAAACGTAAAATCTCGACATTTTATAACATTCTAAGCCTATTTAAAAAATAAAAAATTTTACAATTTTGTTTTTGCGTTACTATACTTCCACTGGATGTGGAAATAATTATAAGATGTTTGATTATAAACTACTGAAATTATTTTATCTATATTAATAAAATAATAAAGCTGCTGTATTACAAATTCTTTTTGCGGAGCAACGTAATTGAATAATTGAAAAATAATCGAATAATCGGAAAGATGAGAAAAAAATAATTTGCATTAAAAAAAAACGTCCATCTAGCCACTCTTGAAGCCGAGAAAAAGAGAAATAAAGTTGCCGCCGGGGTAAAACTGTCCAAGTACGCCATTAGCAGTGAAGGGGGAGAGGAATCTGGCGTCTAGCGTGAACGCGAGCGTCAAGGATGTAATTTTCTCGATTTTTTTTCCATGGCCCATCTAGATATATAGACATGACACTTTCTGTAAGTGATAACACATACTCTGAGGTATATTCAGTTAAATTTTCAAGTAAGAATATTTTCATATTTCGCCGTAATCACAAAAAACGTGAAATCTTCCTATCTCGGCTCCAAAGCATCGGAGCAAAAATTTTTTTTCTTAAATTCGTGTTTTTTATGACAATTAAAATGCCGTTAGTTGCAATAAATTTTATTCAAAATCCACTGAGATATTTACATTTGTTTAAGTTGCAAAATTGATTTTTTGCGTAAAAAAGTCGCAAATTAAATTTTTTTTGAAATATTCTTTTTGATTATGTAAATGTACATCAAATACAATGTTTCTACCGAAACAGAACTGTAAAATATTAATATGATATTTTAGTATAACAGTTTGAATTTTTTTTTATAAATTAATTGCAAAAAAAATAATTAATATTTTGCAACGGGACAAAGTGCATTTCACTAAGGGTAAAAATGTGTACTACTTCTCATAATACCGTTAACATGCAGATTTTATATTTGTTTTTACAGTACTTCAAATTTCGAGGATCGAGAAATTACATTTTTTTAGTTTCTTGTCATAAAATGTTATTAACAATCAAAAATTCGTTCTTTGCATATACCTTCCTTAGAGGGGAACCCGTAACGAAGAAATTGACGGGTCGAACGTTTTTCTACGACCTTTAGAAGCGAAGATATAAGCAAACAAGTAAGTTGCAAAATTCATTTTGTTTACAAAAAGTTGAATAACAATTAAAGCTGCCATTTTGAGTGGTCGACACTATTTTTTTCGGATTCCTGAGGAAATTCTGTAGGGGGTAGGCTAATTTTTGGCTTGTCCCAAAACTTTCCGAGAAATCGTTATTTTTTAATCTAAAATCACCGGACTATTTATATATTATACGTTTTAGACATATTCTTCCTAATCTTTACATATAAATATGGCATTGATAAAAATTTTCGCATTATCTTGACTTCATTCAAGCAAAATCTCAACTCGAATTAAATCTTGCCGGTACAGCTTCAGCAAAAATATGTAATTTACTTATATTTTAATAAGAGTTTCTGATTTTGTCATCTTGTGTAAAGTAAAAATACATAGATAAACTATAATGATAGCATTAGAAGAAACAAACATATAACTTACAAATTATTCGAGTAGCAGTTTCGTTGTATTATAGCTTGATACGGTCACGAATCGTGTAAATGAAAAACAAACAATTAGAATTTTAATTATGGTGTGATTTAATGTCTAAAAACGGTCGCAAGCGGCAGTTTGTGATTTGTCTAATGAACTTTAACCCAAAAGAAAACTCAATCAACTACTCTGTGCCGCAAAATTAACGTATAATTAAGAGTTGAATATATTTTGAATTTAACATTTTCAGCACTCTATATACTTCAAATGTTTGTGAATGTGTAAATTTTTTAATTTCATTTGTTAGCATTGGAATAAATATTCTGTTTTTGTGAAACTTTCCGAGAAAAAGTAATTTGTTGCTAATGTTGCGTAGGAAGCATACATCAGTAACCATCTACAAGATCCTTAGAGGATGTAGAACTGGCACCTAAGAGATAAAATGTGCTCAGCTCAAGGCCATGGAAGAGTTACACTGCCTAAACAAGACCCTAATTTGCGCCCTGAGACTCTAAGTTAGTTGCGAATTATTCGTTACAGCTAAAGTTCTCCTGTAATTATGGGTACAAAATAAGTTACGATACGATAGTGTGGGACTTGTTATACAGAGATGATCAACAGATATCTTATCGGTATGATGAAGGGCCTTTTTTATGATTTTTCGTGTTTGTAAGTCTCCTAGGCATATATATTACATAGGTCAATAAGAACTTCATAAATCCCACTTTTAATCATTTAAAAGCTGTCACAGGTTAATTGGAATCTAGTCGGTAGAAATATGTTAGTTTGGGGAATTTTGATCACGATATCAAAAAATAAACTAAGACGACGTTTCTCCTCGTTTTTTTAAATCATGTTTTTTTGTACATCCATTGCCATATCTCAAAAATGAATTGAGCTATCGATGTGAACTTTTTTTTTGTTATAAAACACACACTTAAGCGCTTCTAACTATTCATAGGATTGCTAATAAAAAAAAATGTGAACATGCCAAAAACGTAGATGACCCTGAAAGTTTAGAGAATACGCCATCAAATTTTCTCTAAGCGAGGAACTTTTTTGTTTTTGAAAATTTTGTGTAACATGCTGTGAAGAAAATGAAGTCAATAGACCAAAAAATTTTTAGAAAAAAAATATTTTCATTATTAGCAATAGTTTGCTAGTTACAAATTTTTTAGTATGGAGAGATTGTCGAAGCGTACGCGCGCCGTACTTAAGAATAATAATGATTATGTATTGTGTGTAACGGAACTTTTCATTATTACTTTTTTATGTTTAGGACTGTTTTATCACTTTTTAGGATCTGAAAGGTTAACTTATTTTTTCCAGTGGCACATTAAGGACTAAGGTTGAAGGCAAAAAGGAATTAAAAATCTTAAAATGGAGTATGCATTGTATTGGGATCTCGGAAACGGTGAAAAATAATATTGTAGTAAAATGGAAAAAATGTTGCGCAACTAGGGGGCTAATAAAATCCCATAAACAGAAGTTTAGGAAAAGTAATAATTTTGGAGTGTTTTGATAGAAAGTAAACAAACTATCGAGTTTTCCTTTTTTTGCGTTATTATTGGAGCTAAATAAAAAAAGACAGTTTCTTAAAGCACGTGGCAATCTTAATATTTGTATCCGATATTTCCTGTGTCAGAGTCCCTATCCGAAACTCCCATGCATTGTATTTTTACCCTAGATCCACACAATAACATAGGTCGACAAAAAAAAATTCTGCTCCAAGGACTAAACCTATCATGCCTTAAGTATTTTTGTGTGCTGAATCCGAATTTTCCACTTAGATTTCGAGCAAACGTCAAAAATTGTAAAACAATCGTATTTTGATGATAAAAACCGGGATTTACTCGAAATCTACGCGGTAAAATAAAATTTAAATTGAAAATTCGGATTCAGCAAACAAAAATTCATAGGGAATGATATGCTTAGTCCTTGGAACAGAACTTTTTTTGTTGTAGATCTGTAGTGCACAGGTGCACTTTGTACACAGGTCTACAAAAAAAAATTCTGTTCCAATGACTAAATCTATCATTCCTTATGTCTTTTTCTATGCTGAATCCGATTTTTCATTTTAGAAAAATATTTACCGCTTAGATTTCGAGTAAATCCCGGTTTTTATCATCAAAATACGGTTTTTTTACAATAAAAACCGGGATTTACTCGAAATCTACGCGGTAGAAAATTTTTTCAAATGAAAATTCAGATTCAGCACACAAAAATACTTAAGGCATGATAGGTTTAGTCCTTGGAGCACAATTTTTTTTCTTTGTAGACCTGTGAATTGAGTAAACGTGTTATTTTCGCCTAAATTAGGTAACAAAAAAGGAAAAAATATCTTAAATTAAGTCTTTTTTAATTTCCGCAGCACTAATTATAGTCTCTAAACCCTGTTTACATGGCTTGTGCACAAGTTTATCGTTTTCCTCTATTACTACGCCACATAAAATTCACTCCATTTTACAATGAAACTTAGATTGCTTTTTTATCTTAAATATTTTTTAAGCAGATAATCCACGCACAATTCGCACAATGACCATACGTTCTACAATATAATACAAGTGGTAATAAGAGAAAGAATATCGTTACACATTTTACTTTTACATCCAGTGGAAATAATATAGTATGGACAAAAATATTTTTAAAAATTTTTATTGTCCAAATAGGCTTAGAATGTCATGAAATGTCGAGATTTTAAGTTTGAGAGAAAAAAAATTTCTGTCGGTCTGTCTGTAACTTTTTTTGTGCGCACGATTACTTTGGAACCGTTTAAGATATTGACTTGAAATTTGGTACACGTACCATGTATTTTAACGAAATCTAGAACTAGATTATTCCGGTTAAGGGGTTCGGGGTAAATGGAGATAAAGAATCAAATCAAGCAAGTAATAATCCATAAAACTGGTATTTAGTATATATAAGAGAAGTTAAGCTCTCAAAAATTTTTTTTGCATTAACCCCCTCCATTACCAACTCCCACCATTATTCAAGAGGGCGAAAAAAATAAAATTGTCATTTAGTGTGTGTACAAGAACCAAAGGCCTCAAAATTTTTTTTACCTTATCCACCACTACTACCACCTCCCTTCCACCACCCTCAGCCCCACTACCGATGTGGCATATCGTTTTATAGGTTTTTGAGGTAGACGATTTCAAATATTATAAACATAAACACACCACAGATAGTAGACAACCCCCAAATCCAAAGCCAAGGCTGTCCGGAAGGGGGTTACACATTCGGAAAAACGCAGACATACATCCACACCCCCCGATGTTGTCAATACCGGGGCTGGGGGTCGAACCCAGAGCGCGGTAGCGAGTCGATCAGCGTATTCGCCACTCAATACGCCTTGACCGATTGAGCTACCGTGCCGGTTATATTATTAAAGTTCCATAAAAAATTATTTCCATATTCAAATTTTTTTCGTTCTGAGAGACTTGGATAGAAGATCTGGATGTGGAAGTAGTGATTCCTTGGGCAGCGGTTTTGTAATTTGATCTTCGACGAAAACGAAAAACGTTGATAGTACACCGCCCTGAGATTAGTTAGTTTTAGTGGACGCGGGCGTATTAATACTCAATTTCTGCAATTCGCGCGCTCTAAAAAAACACTGTACCTAAATTATAAAAGACACAATAAAAATTATGCTATCAAAAACTTTTTTGGTCTTTTGGCTTTATTTCCTTCGCAGCATGTTATACAAAATTTCCAAAAACAAAAAAGTTTGTAGCTTACTGAAAATTTGACTGCGTATTTTCTGAACTTTCAAGGTTATCTAAGTTTTTAGCAAGCTTAAAAATGTTTTAATTAACAATACTATACACAGATAGAAGCGCTTAAGTGTGTGTTTTATAACAAAAAAAAGTTTATGTGGATAGCTCCATTCTTTTTTAAGTTATGGCATTAGATGTTCAAAAAAACCTGATTAAAAAAAAAAAATTAACACCTTTTTAAAAATAACATTGTCCGTGACCACTAAAAAATGTCGTATTTCATGATTTCTAATGAACATTGACCTACTTAACGAAATGATATATATCTCAGTTTGTTCTAAGATTAAAAAAAAAACTCGAGAAGGAAGCGACTTTTCTCCTGTTTTTTACTCCACTAATTTACCTTTGTGTAGACTACCGTAAGACTTTTGATAATGTGGTATGGGACACAATGTGGATCATATTATTAAAGAGTTATTTTCATTTCATTAGTTGTAAAACTTGTTTGTTTTTTTATTGCTTAAATGTTCGAATTATATGATAAAACATACTTTTCTTTTTTTTTTCCAAAGGTAAATTCAAATGTGTTTAATTCATCGGCACGGTAGCTCAGTAGGTTAAGGCGTATGCGTAGCGAATATGCCGGTCGACTGCCTATCGCGTTCTGAGTTCGAGCCCTACCTCCGGTACTGACAATACCGGTGGGTATGGGTGTAAGTAAAAACCCCTTCCGGACAGCCTTGGCAGTGGATATAGGGGTCTACTATATATGGTGTGTTTATGTTTATGTTATGTTTATAAGATATGAAAAATTCTTTAAATATGATTTTCTTTTAGTATTTGTAAATTAAATACAGATTGTCCCACTTAAAACGAACTGAAATGTTCAAGAAACAACTATGGACTCAAATATCTCGAAAACGGTTAGATTTATGATTTCTTTATAGAACACAATCTACTTAAAAATGCGATTTCTTTCATATAAATTGCATTTCAAAGTTTCTCTCATCGAAATATTTCTTTAGAGCCCGGCGCCATACTGCTATATTCAAAAAACAATTATATTCAAAACTGAAGACTTCCTTATGCCCTACAAACTGGCTTTTACAGAATCAAAATATCTCTATTCGTTTAGAACCTATCCGACATGTGAGTTTTTATTGGGACAACTTGTATAACTATAAAATTTTTAGGGAATGCATATCGATACTTTTAATATTAATTACAGACATTAATTACAAGCTCGTCCCACTTTATACCAGTAATACCACTATTATTAATGTTCAATATATGTCAGTTGGTTAATTAAAATAATATTGTCAATGTTTAAATATTTCATATTATATTTGTATGTTTTTTTTGTTTTAATAACCACGTGTATTATATTGTGTATGTACCTAATTATTGTAAACGCAAATGTATGTTATTATAATGGACATGTATCCGTAAATAAAGT
This sequence comes from Rutpela maculata, assembly GCA_936432065.2. NCBI lineage: Eukaryota > Metazoa > Arthropoda > Insecta > Coleoptera > Cerambycidae > Rutpela > Rutpela maculata. Next base: position 29,871,140 of record OW386291.2, on the reverse strand, counting down.
ATTACTAATATTATTATTACGATATGCAACGTGTGGTGGAGGACTGACAGGATGGAATAGTTAGGAACGAACCTAATTTGAGATTTGAAAATGATACTACCCTGGTTGCAGTAAGCAAGGATGAGCCCATACGGCTGCTGGACAGACTTCAGACAATAAACTGATTATGGTTTAACTATAAATGATAAAAAGAACGAAAGTTATTATTGTAAACCGAGCAGATAAGGGCACAGAGGCAGGCACGTTAAACACATTTAACTAGGAGGTAGCAAATAAGATGGTATACCTTGTTGCCTTAGATTTCTCCATTTTTCTTTACATTTTTGAGATATGGATCCTACGGAAGCAGATAGACGACGTATTGATGCTATTGAGATGTGAATCTGGAGGCGTTTCCGGAAACCTCTCATCACTCGACTGCATCAATCGTACAGAGAAAATATAGAACGATTGATAGTTAAGCGAAAATCAGATGACAAAAGGCGAATAGAATGCCCTTCAAAACAATGGAAATAACACCATTATCAGTCAATCTCATAAATAAAATTTTTCAATCCGGAATATGTCCATCCAATTTTAAAGTTGCTATAATTAAACCTTTATATAAGAAGGGGGATAAAAATTTGACGGAAAATTACCGACCTATATCCTTGACTTCTAATATTGCAAAAATTTTCGAAAAAGCGTTAAAAAAAGGATTAGTGCAATACCTCAACAAATTTCATTTATTATCAAAAAACCAATTTGGGTTCCGAGAAAATACATCAACAAGTGATGCTATAGCCTGCCTGACTGAAAAGGTTTATGATTGTTTGGATAATAGACCATCCCTCTGTGTTTTTATAGATCTGGAAAAGGCCTTTGACACAATTAGTCACAATAAAATATTTAAAAAAATAGAAAATTTTGGTGTAAGAGGTCTTTGCCACGATTTATTGAAAAGTTATTTAGATAAAAGGACACAAGTTGTAAAAATAGGAAACCAAACAAGCAAAGTAAGAACCGTGCTCTATGGTCTTCCACAAGGTACGGCTCTTGCCCCAATTTTATTTATTATGTATCTAAATGACATATTTAGCCTAGATATTAGAGGAGATATAGTATCATTTGCAGATGACACCGCCATATTTTTTAAAGGAAATTCATGGGAGGAAGTGAAAAGAATTTCGGAATTGGACTTAAAGGTGATTAAGGATTGGTTTGATGAAAATATCTTGACCCTTAGTATCTCAAAAACAAAATATTTTCCATTTTGCTCCTATAGAAGCAATTTACCTTTATTTAATGAAATAAATATTGTTAACACTAATTTGGTCATAACTACCTGTGAAAAAATTAACTATCTGGGAATAACTTTAGACCCTCATTTAAAATGGAATCATCATATCACCAACACCGTAAAAAAACTAAGATCTTTAATTTACAGATTTAAAATATTAAAAGATATATTAAGCAAAAAACACATTAAAATCATTTACTATGGCATGATTGAATCGATTTTAAAATATGGTATTGTAGCATGGGGAGGTGCTAACAAAACTAACATTACACCATTAATATTAATACAAAAAATATATTTAAAGATCTTGTATGGAAAACCCAACCTTTATCCTACTGAATTATTATACAAAGAGTCAGAATTATTAAAGCTATATTCGCAATGTTTATTAATGTACCAATACAAAATATACTTAGAAACAACACTCGTTGATCATAACTACTACACAAGAGGTAAAGATAAAAAACAAATAAAGGTAGTCGTTGCACAAAAGACTATAGGAACAAAACGTTTTGTCTACTTAGGTCCTAGATTATACAATAAGCTCCCAGAAGATATTAAACAAATCAGATCTGTAACAAAATATAAAAAAGAAATAAAAAAATGGCTGCTGAACATAAATTACACAGAAATAGATACATTTATTAATACTGGAATTCTTTAAGCTTTCTTTTAGTCTTTAAGTTTTCTAATTCCTCAAACTTATGTTTTTTTTACTTTTTGTAAATTTTCGTTTTTAAGTTAACTTCAAATTTTTTAATTTTAATATTTTTCTTAATATTGATACCTGAAAATTCACTCACAGCAAATTCTTTTACAATTAAATGAAAGTACATGTTTTATAAAATCCATGAAAACTTATATTGATAATACCCAACACGGGTCTATTGCCTTTGCATTCAGGTTCTTAGCACCCTTCGCAAAGTAAATAGAACTTAGTCGGGTATTTCGCATATGTACGCACACTCCTATCAAACTACCCATTGCTCACAGATTCTAACGAGTCTAAGCAATCACTCATTTATTTATTTATACTTATGCCTATACCTTTATATTAAAATTAATCATTGTATCTTTTGTTAACCTATATAAATAAATAAATAAATATTCTATTCTATTCTATTCTATTCTATTCTATTCTATCACCAAGATGCTTATGGGAAAAAGCTTTGATGAGACTAGGCATCTAACAGGCAGCTGTGATAGATGTCGTGATGCGTCAGACGTACCATATAATAAACGGGTGCCACTAGAATAAGGCATGGAACACAAAGCATCTGGCAAGACAAGAAAAAGAAGAAGAAAAATAAAATTACTCTTGAGTGGACAGTGTGTCTCGTACCTAACCCATTAGTGCATAAGGTTTATTGGATAAGGTGGAAGTAATATTTACGTTTTACTAGCCTGGTGATAGGACTTAAAAACAAGGTCAAACATCAAAACAAATAAATCTTTATTTAAAAAAAATGAACCGTCCCTTTTAAAGAACGCCATGCATACAAGTCACTATAATGTATGATAAACTCTGAAACAGTTTAGTAGATCCACATTGCACTTGATACAAACAACATTGGCTTTCTTGCCACACGTGGCACATCTCCTATCCGCTGGGCAAAAATCTAAAAAAATGTAAACAATATTTTAATACATTTTTACGATTTGCACTTACGCATTTGTATATTATTTTATTTAAATATAAAAACTAACAGATCTCTGTCCATAGAGAACTATTATAATTATCTAAGTTATGGCGAAGAAGCCGGTGGTAGCCAATACTCATTAAATATCTCTCCGGATATTATACCGGGTGCAACAGGATCTCCTTTCTCCTTTAGTTTTGAAGATAACTGACTGAAATTTGGGATATCCTATATACATAATAAGCGGCACTTTTTGACATACTTCCGGTTTCGCCGGAAGCGACACTAACTTTCGATTTTTAAATGTATTGTATTTTTTAATTCTGCTCAATTTTCTGAATCTAACGATACCAAATAAGTGACATTTCAAACGTCAATATTTTTTATAATATAATTTTTAATTTTCAATTTAAGTGTGCCACGACGGTTCCGATTTATTCTAATTGTCCCGAGTAATGCTAGAAAAATCGAAATTCTGTCAAAAAAAATTACGTGATTTATAAGCAAATAAATTTTATCAAAATGGTTTTTAAGGCAAAACTCAATTTTTTCAAATAGAACCATATTGGTAAAGTAGTACCATTTATTAGTACTATTAATAAGGAATTTATTCATATGTCGTATTAAAATGTGCGATAAATACAAACAAAATTACAGCTAAAGGAAAATAAGAAAATACGATTTTGTTCTAATCCAATGTTAAGAAGTAACTAAGGTGGCTTTGAAAACAATGTAATATTTAGCTTATCAAACATTTGTTGGTTTACCGATGTTTTTATTGTGTTTTTAAAAATTGTTTAAAATTCTTGTTAATTGTGTTCAAAATGCCGCAAAGGACAATGTTAAAAATAGCTGATTTTTGGCCCCCGTCGTGGAACGTATAAAACCCAGAGGAAATAGTTAGAAAAGACTCAAAATTAATAAAAATACGTCTTTGTGGTATCAAAAGGCTGGGGAAAATTCTATTTCATCACTAAAAACACAAAAACAACCCCTAAAGTTGCTTTGAATAATAGCTTATACTGAATGTGAAAATTATATTTATTTTATGATAACTATTAGGTATCGATTCAATAGAGATAACAAAAGGGTAAAAACTACTCTTATTCACACCCTATTCAGGGGGTCGAACGCCATACACAGAATCTAATACTAAAAAAATGGGTACTAAGGTGATTAAAAGATTTTTTAATACTAGTTGAGTCAGACCTTCAACTGATCCTGACCTCAGCATCCCCATTTTCAAAAACAACCTCTATAAGAGTATGATATAATATTCGCAGCAAGAATTATTACAAAAACTCGCTTTAGTTAGCGATCCTGTAAACCACCAAACTACCCTATTCGGGGATGCGATTCTATTCACAGTCTCGAATACTAAAAAAAAATGCCACGGCACTTAATAATACACCAAATTATTTTCTATTAGTAAAAGGGACAGACATCCACTTTGTCTTGACGTGAGTATCATTATTATGAAAAACTACCTCTATATATGAAAAATATTTACAGCACGTAATATTACAATAGATCTTTAGTCAACACGTTTCTTTAATAAAGAACAAATAGCGAATTATTTAGCAATCTCGAAAACAACCAACTACCCTATCCGGGTGGTAGAGTGAAATTACTTAGAGAAGATAACATCCGCACAAACCGATATCGCTAGCGAGTGCCGATTGTCTAGGTCGTGTTCGGTATTTATTACATATTTATTGTGAATATTCAACCGTTTCTATGAATAAAACAGATGAAATGAAATTTATTTTAATTGCGACTGTCCAATATTATTAATAAGCGAAAATAGTAAACTTAGTAGTTTTAGTATGTTATCTTCTCTAAGTAATTTCACTTCTAGAATCGTATTCACTGCTTCAAATATTAAAAAATAGGGAACAAAATGAATCAAAATCTACTCCAGATTATGGAATAGATAATGTAATATTAGAAAAAAAAGATTTTCATTTAATGAAATATATAGAATCATAATAAATAAAATAATAGAATCATAATAAAATATTATATACATTGATTACTTAATAGTATCCCTATAAAGAAAAACTGCCGTTATTTAGAGATACTAGAACAGCATCTAGTACAGAAGATTTACAGAAAAAATTAAAATAAAATTAAAGGTTTCTATAGGTTCATACGTCTGCATTTAATAGATAAGATATTAATGATGACCCTGTAAGGAGTTGAAAATGATATTAGTTTATTCTCTGTTATATTATTCCAAGTAAAGGTACTTCTGGGTAAGCCATAGAACTTCATTTGTTGGAGAAAAGGGTACAGTAAATATGCAAATGGTTAATTGCAAAGGAGTATCATTTGGCCACTTATTGTGTTTTCCAGAATGCACTACGAGGAGGCGATCCTTTTTACATTCCGAGTTTTTTTAATCACCTTGGTACCTATTTTTGTAACATTAGGTGCTGTGTTTGGCGTTCCACCCCCTGAGTAGGGTTTGAATAGGGGTAGTTTTTACCAATTTGTTACCCCTATTGAATCGATACCTAATAGTTATTATAAAATAAATATAATTTTCACATTCAGTATAAGCGATTATTCAAAGCAACTTTATGTTTCAGGGGTGAAATGGAATTTTCCCCAGCATATTGATACCACGAAGACGTATTTTTATCGATTTTGAGTCTTTTCCAACCATTTTCTCTGGGTCTTATACGTTCCGCGATAGGGGCCAAAAATCAGCTATTTTTAATATTGTCCTTTATACAAGAGATGAAAAAGTGGACATGTTAATTATTTATGGGGAATGTAGAAAAAGATGCCGTAGCAGCTAGACATTTTTATGCCAAACTGATAATGTCCAGCGAGAAATTATTTTAAAAGACTTGAAAATCAATTCCGAAGATTGCCCAACAATAATCCGAAAATTTCATTCTTGACCAAGGAACGGAAATTAATATTTTGGCTCGAATAGAAGTTGATAAGACTGTTTCTTTAGAGCAAATTGAGTTTGAATTGGAAATCAGTCACCAAACAGTAAGCCGAATTTTGCACAAATACCACTATAAATCTTTTAAATACCAATTGCACCAGCACTTGTACGAAAATGATTACAATGATTACAAATGATTTTATTTTCGAACGAGTCTAGGTTTACAAATTTGGGATTATTTAACCGACAAAATACAAAATATTGGCCACAGGAAAATCAACATTTATTACGGGAGGATAACTTTCAAGTGCGGTTCGGTTTCAATGTTTGGCTTGGAATAATCGGTAGTAAAATCATTGGTTCAATAATATTTGAAGGACCCCTGACTGGTCCCAAGTAACAATTTAAGTTTTATCACAATCTACAAGAGGTTATTAAGTCTATATAATAAAACTGATCGTAAAACTGTTTATACTAGATAATCTCTTAAAAGCTACAATAAACCCGGCATAAAACCAAAACCAAGACCTTTTATAAAGGTTATAAATATCTTCCTTAAATCTATCAATAAAACCAACAGTACTTTAGAACGTAAATCTGTAAGATGTTTTCAAGTCTACCATAAAACCTTTTATAAAATCTTCTTAAAACCGTTAGTACTTGCAATCAAATTTTAAGCCTGCTTTAAGAACATCATAAATAATTGTATCTTTAATAATTCTTTGTCAAAAATTTCTTGCACTTAAACTGTCTAAATCAGAAAATGTCGCTAAGTCATAAAATATGTCTGCCTCGATTGAAATATCTGCATTGTGCTGACGTTTTAAAATTTGATATTGATAAACAACCTAGTATCAAAAAATTGTCAACGCAGACCACTTTATTGATAAAGTATATCAAAAAACTTTTAAAAAAATCACGCACCTTTCATTTGTCAGCTTATTAATTATTATTTACAATTAATAAAAAAAATAGTAACCCTAGTTTTAGCTTACTCACTTACTCAGTGTGATTTTGGACTTTTTAGGGGTTTATATGACATATTAACACATTTTAGATAGTTGCAGGCTAAATGTAAACAGTAAGAATAAGAAAAATATAACTAAACACTGTTGCCTCAACTTTGTTCAAACATGTCTGCTATAGTTAACAGAAAAAAACATGGCTGAAAAATTAATAAAACCATTTATTTTAACAGAATACCCTATTAAGAGTTTGTGGCTTTAGGAAATATTTTTATAAAACAAAAGGTTTTGTTAAGTTCCAATTGCTACACTTTATTACTATTTTAAAGCCTGTAAGCCTTTACCCAGCTTTACTACTCTTCTTTAAAACCCTTAAGATTTGTCTCTGACCGAATGTACTTAGCTTAGATAACATAACCTAAAAAAACATTATTTATTTCGTGTGTTTTTGAGTGTGCGATCATTAATTTCTCGTTTTTTCTGTGATTATATCGTTAATTAAGCAAGAAAAAGTGAAAAACTACAAGTAAGTAGATTTTAAACAGTTACCTTATAATATTCTTTGAATACATGATGAATGTGTTAGGTATTATATGCCCCCTCTCTCAAAGTGTAAAGGTGTAAGTGGGGGAACCAAAGGATTTATAAGTGCTTTATAAAAACTAAAAAGTTTTAACGTAGCTTAATAAAGCTACCAAAAAACTATTAAGTTTTAAGGAACTTTTACCAAATATCGTTAAAAGCAAATAGTATTTATGATAACATGTATTGAGGGTAAGACTACTTAAGAGTTATTAGTTTTATTGCTTGATCATAACGAGTACTTAAAGGCCATGTTTTAAAACTCCCATAAAACTTAAAGATTTATAGATGTCTACCACAAAACTTAAAATATTTAAAATCCACTATAAAACTTAATGGGTTTATTGTGGTTTTTAATAATGCAACAATTAAATGGCTATAAAACCAATAGATCTTAAAGAGCAAAGAGGTTTAACAAATTGCTTTAAAGATAGCTTGAAGGCCTTTTTTAAGTACATATTATCTGCAGATAAATTGGTATCCACAAAAGAAATAATAAAACCCAGTTCGGTTTATTTATCTTCTTAAATCTGTGATAAAACCTGATAAATACTTGTTGGCATTTAAATTGTTACTTGAGGTACCAGATACTTGAGATTCTTGCAAAATGAGATTGAGGACATTTTAAATGAGTTTCCTTTGTATCTAGACAGGGAATGTATTTCCAACAAGATAGCGCTCCTCCCCAAGGATATTAATTGATTACCTTCAACGGAGATTCGGAGAAAACGTAATTTCGACGAATGGTTCTGTGAGGTGACCTCCAAGGTCACCCGATTTAACACCTCTTAATTTCTCTTTTTGGGGGTTATTTAAAAATATTGTCTACACAACCGCCGTTACAACCCGTGAAGACCTGGACTTACGAGTAAGACGCTCAATTAATAACATAACGGCGCAGAAATTGGCGAACGTTCTTCGAGAAACAGCTATGCGAGTTCAAAAGTGCATTGAAGTTAATGGACAGCACTTTGGACAATTGTAATGTTTTGTGTTCATTTTTTATATTCCAAAGCCACCTTATACATAACAAGATAATTAGAACAAAATTGTATTTTCTTATTTTCTTTTAGCTTTGATTTTGTTTACATTTATCGCACATTTTAATACTAATAGTACTAATAAATATGGCTAAATTTGAAAAAATTGAGTTTTGCCCCAAAAACCATTGTGATGAACTTTATTTGCTCATAAATCACATAATTTAGTATTTTTGATGGGATTTCGATTTTTCTAGAATTACACCAGTCATTTACACGAGTCATGGCACACTTAAATGGAAAACTAAAAATTGTATTATAAAAAATATTGACGTTTGAAATGTTACTTATTTGATATCGTTAGATTCAGAAAATTATGCAGAATTAAAAAATGAAATAATATAAAGGGTATTCTATTCAAAAATCGAAAGCTAGTGTCACCTCACCATTCGTTCCTTTTATATACCCTTGATCTACATTTTTATTTATTATGAAATTACCTACATTTTGTATATTGTTGCCCTAATCTGGGCAAGCTAATATACTAATTTGGTAAATACTTTGAATCACTCATTATTGGAGAACCAATTAAAACAACTGCTTCTCTAGCTAATACTGACGAAGTATTAAATTACATGATAGGATTCCCAGCATTTAAGGCAAAAAATACGAACCGACTTGTCAACTTCTTTCATCCACTTACTGTATCCTAACATTGAGTATGAAAAACATAATTATAAAATAATATCAACTTTTTCTGATTTAGTTCATCATATATCACGTTGCTGTTTTGGAGGTATTTTGTCTTTTGTAGATTTCACACCATAGGTATATAGAAAAAAAAAGCCACAAGCTTCTTCTAAAATTCAACCTTCTACCTATTTATCGTTTTTATCGATTTGAGTATTGTCGTTTAGATTGAGGTTTCTCAAAATGAATTCAAAACGATTCAGTCGCATAACTGTTAGATAAAATTTTCTTCATCTGGTCCAATACATTCTCTTATTGGTATATTTTCCAAATCCAGAAAGCAGCATACCGCCAAAAAAGACATATACCTCTTTATTGAGATTCAATGGCACATTTGTATTTTTAACTAATGCATAAGCATTACTCTGCTCAATAATGTTTAGGACATTTTCATCAAAAAAGAGTGAGAAAAAATATATAGAAGATTTTTTATTTTGGAGATCCGCTGGTAGATTTTTTACAAAGCAGTTTATATTTATCGTAAAATTAAGTCCCACTTTATTTCATTCGATTCCATTTTTCTTTTCAGCTGCTTTTTTTGTTTTTAATTCCTGCAGTGGATTTCTGTTTCTTCTTCGGTGGATTATTTTTCGACAAATTTGTGTTTTTCTTCAGTAAAGGATTTGGCTTCTGCTTTTTCACAGGTCGATCTTGCGGAGGTTGATACGATTGTACAAACGCTGACAGTGGAAGATTGTCTTCACTCGAGGCTTATGTAACAGGTGTGGAGGGCATATCGTCCCGAATCTCAAAGTGTCCATTTGGTTTTTTGCTTTTTAACAATTCGATCTTGCAAAGTTTGGTGCGATTTTAGGAGCGACTACAAAATAAGATCATCGTCACTTGAGTCTTGCACAAAAGATGATGAAGGCATGTCGTCCACGGGTTCAAGGTGCGTTGAATGGTGCAAAATAATCTCAGCTTCAGCTTTTAGCATTTATATTGCCCTCATGTTCGTCATCTGAATAGTCGCTATCCTGATCTATTTCTTCTCCATCTTCAGGTGGAATAATAAAAATATCGGTGGAGTCAATATGATCATATTCCAGAGCAGCTAACAACTCATGTAGAGGCAAACTGAAAGAATTTTTTTTTTTTGAAAATGATCATTATGCATGACGTCTCTTTAAAGGGACAGTAATTTTAAGAGTCGATTGCATCAATAATCTATAAGTATAAAAGAATACCCTGACTGACTGACTGACTCACTCACTCACTAACCGATCTATCAACGCACAGCTCAAATCGCTTTGTCTAGAAACTTCAGATTTTGCGATGGATTCCTCTGAGGAAATAGGAAGACACGTATTCGACGGTTTTCAAAAAGAGACCCCGAAAGGGTGAACGGCGAGGGGGACTTCAAGCTTTTCGGAAACGGATAAACCCAAAAGCGTGAAATTCAGCAGAAATACTCTTTATTGGAATCTATTAGACATGAGTAAGACGAAATTTCGATTTTTAATTTCTGAAGGGGTGAGAACGAGGGTGGTATATGGTTTAAAGCGCACCCATATTTTTGAAATCGCGGAAGTCGTGATTATCGAGCGATGGACTCTTCTGAGGAAATAGAGAGACGAGTATTCGACGGTTTTCAAAAAGAGACCCACGAACGGGGAGAGAGAGGTTTTTAAGCTCTTCTGAAACTGTCAAACCTAGAAGCATAAAATTTGGCAGAAATACTCTTTATTGGAATTTATTAGACACGAGTAAGACGAAATGTCGATTTTCACTTTTTGATGGTGAAAACGGGATTGGTAAATGGTCTAAATGATACCCGTATCTCTGAAATCGCGTAAGTCAGAAACGCGATATTCCAGCGATGGACTCTTCTGAGGAAATAAGGAGAGTATTCGACGGTTTTCAAAAAGAGACCCCCGAACGGGTGAACAGGAAGAGTTATGTTTTTCAGCATGAAATTTGACACATACTCACTCATGTGCTATATTGTCGATTAAAATAATTATTTTTTCATTTAACAGGCTCAAAAACAGAAAAATGAATTGTTATCAAATTGCGATGCGCAGTGGGTTCCATCGAGTGTGCTTCCTGAATACTACAGGAGCACTTAGTGAGTACGTAGTACTTCTTTATGGGCCTAAGTTAGTATGTCAATGTTCTTAATCCCACACAGACGAAGACTTCCATTCTCGGGCATCCACTAGTTGTAAATAAATGGCATCACTTCGAATTTTATACGATTTTACAATTCTTTGGTAATCAAATAACTCATCACTAAAAGAAAAGAAATTTGAAACTTTTTTAAACATAATCACTAGTGCGATTGAAATCAACTTGCCAGAAAAATCAAAAACTTTATCAGATAACAAAAGAACTAAAGTTAATTGGTTCACTGATCGTTTAATTCAGATGAGAGTCTACATTTCTTAAGATCTTTACAAAATAAATCCAACACCTGAGTTAAGGAAGGCCAAAATCAACGCCAACGATAAGTACATTTCCCAAAGTAGCAATCGAAGCGGAGCAATGTGGAATGTCATAAATAATAAGAAATCACGAACCAATAACATACGTTCAGACTCTCTAGTTATTAATTCTGAGGAACTGAACAATTACTTTGGAACAGTTGCCGAAAAAACAATAAATATGTTACCCCCTTCAATCAACAACTTTGAAAATTACTTATCTACCACTTGTATAGCTGGACATAACACTGAATTTAGTTTCTCTGAGGTCTCTTACGTATAAATACTTGATGTACTCAACAACTTTAAAAAAACTAACAGTAAAGACGCTTATGATATAATTCTTAAAATCCTAAATTCTATTAAGCACATCATATACATTTCTTTGACCAAACTTATAAATCAATGTATTAGAAACAATTTATTTCCTAGAAACCTGAAAATTTCAAAAGTTATTCCAATTCACAAACAAGGCGACATTGACGATCCTGCCAATTACAGACCAATTTCCATAATACCTTTCTTTGCAAAAATTTTTGAAACTGTATTAAAATTATAAGTAACATCTTATTTTGAGAATTTTAATTTGTTTAATAATCATCAGTTTGGGTTCAGAGTCAAAATGTCCACTACACTAGCTATAAATGCGTTAACAGATATGATAAATGGGGGATTTCGAAGAAAACGAAATTTTGTATGCACAGTTTTTAGATTTAAGCAAAGCATTTGACTGCGTCTCTCATGACATATTGGTCAAAAAGTTAGGTTTTTATACATTTTCTATTGGCAGCCAGAAGTTACTATCATCGTATCTTCAAGAGAGGTATCAGTTTGTTAACTATGATAATATGAATTCTAAGCCCATAAAACTTGGTGTCTCCCAGGGCTCGGTATTAGGCCCAACTCTGTTTCTTATCTTCGTTAATGACTTGCCATATAACACCGTCACAGCAAGATCCGTCCTATTTGCGGATGATACCACATTAATACATAATAATAGAGATATTAACAAATTGCTTACAAGTGTACATGATACTCAATCTATTGTTCAAGACTGGTTCTTGGCAAATAATCTAATGCTTAATGCGAACAAAACAGAATCGATGATTTTTAGTCTAAGACAGCTTACTTTAGATAAAATGATAACCACCGACTGTCAAATTTCTAGGCGTCCATCTGGATAGTAAATTAACATGGGAAAAACATGTACACGTTATTTGTGGCAAAATGTCCAAAAATATTTATTTACTACGTAATCTTGCGAATTGTGTATCGACTACTTTATTAACTGCGTATTTTGGCTTAATTCACTCTGTACTTATCACTGCAATTTTGTTATGGGGCCACTCATCACATGCTGCAACTGCTTTTGCTGTCCAAAGAAAAGCAGTAAGGGTGATCGCAGGTTTAAATTACAGAGAGGACTGCAGGGACTCCTTTAAAAAACTGAAGATACCAAGATTGTATAGAATCTATATTTGCAATGCCTCCTATACATTAAAGAACATGAGTCAAAATATGTATCTCGTGCTCGGCTACATTCGTATCCTACTAGAAGCAACGGGAACTTACATTTTGAATTTTTACGTTTATCAAAAACGATAAAGTTTTTTTCCGTCGACCGTGTGTTTGAGAGTTTGATTAATGTATACAAAATCGTTTATTAATGACCCCTATTAATGCATGATTTCTACAAAATCGTTTATTAATTACCCCTATTAATGCATGATTTCTAAAAATATCCAAATCAAAACGCCGTCATCAATATCTGTCACTGTCAAACTTGTAATTTTTCTCCATTTTATTAAAAGTACAGTCTTCGGAAAAATGTTGTAACTAACTCGTATATTAAAAGACGATTAATAATCTCGACCATTAACTAAATTAAAATATCTCGATTATTAATAGCTGTTATAAATACACTTGTTTGTTAAATAACTATTAACGCTATATCATGTAATATAAAGGAACTGGATTATAAACCCTTTAAAACTGTTGTAAAATCATTTTTAATTGAATTAAATATTTTTTTTTCATTAAACGAGTTTTTTAATGCTGATTTTTCAAGAATATCGATTTATGTAACTAACGTATAATATATGTTTGTTTGTTTGTTTGTTTGTTTGTTTGTTGTAAACTCAAATTCAAATTATATTTGTTTGTTATTTTTTTAGATTATATACATTACAATTATATTTAAATTTATTTATGACTATATATATTATGTATATGCACAATGTATTCTGTATACTATATTCTGTATACTATATTCTGTATGCCTATATTAATTAATATATATTTTTTTAATCTTGTGTTAACGACTTATGTAAATACATTCTTGTATAATGCATCAATAAATACTTACTTACTTACTTATTTACTGTAACATGATAATAACAAATCTAAATGATTTTTATTTTTAGTGATATAAAAAATAATTACCCACTGCGCCTCTGGCTATAGGCTTGAGTCCATCTATTTGTTTATTTACAGTGTTTAATGAGCAACACTTTATTGAAATATAGAAACATATATTTTTAAAAAAATATCACATCAACTGTGATGTCAAGCGACGTATAGATCAGTTCAAAATATGAACCGCAATCATCTCTATACCAAGTTGCACTCCTGAACTGATATAGCCCAAGTTTATGTGTATATTTTTACGCAAACACTTCCTACTTTTTTCTTTTCTATTATTTGAAAATGCAAAATCTAATTAACGTCAGTTACATTTTCCAATAAATTGAGTATACAGTATACATAATTACCAGCGAATATTTTTCGACAGATTTTAAAATGTAAATTAATGTTTCCATTGATACACATTTGTGTAAATAATGTAAATAGCGATTCAACCAATGCCTTACTGAAACTGAAATAACTAATTATTTGAAAATACGCATTTCTCTTCATTTCGTTTGTTGGATATGTAATTACAAATTGACTCATTCATTTATTAACATATTAGACCATGTGTTTTTGTAAAATTTAAATATTTACTAATTATAATTTGTAATATTAATTTCCTCTCTCTCTAATTTATATTTTTTTCCGGGTTTAGATTGGCCTCGAGTATTTCCCATTAGCCAGATGCTCAGATTGTCGTATTTTGCACTATAAAAGAGAGAAATAGGATCAACTAAAAAACTGTGCGAAAAATTACAGTGGGTACACATTTTACGCCAAGTGGCCGACCATGGCGACTTTAATAAACAAACACTACAAGTAACTAGGTCTCGGTAAGAAGGAGAAAGGAATAACAGAGGAAACTACAGAGGTAGACTGGAATTCGAATTTCCCAAATATTTAAATCTCTTAAATGATAAAGTTGCATGTTTGCAAGTATTCAACGACAATTTGAAGCGCATCAAAATTTTGCTTTGCAAGAATGTAATTAATGTTGAGAGGTAATACAAAGCCAATGTCCTGGAGACGATGTATTAAATGGTCGGATTCTCTCTGTTTGAGTCTGCAATTAAATAGAAGGTAGTTAACGTCCTCAGTGTCTCCGCATTCGCTGAAATCGCTCTCTATTATTTTAATTTTATACAGGTAGGAAGGAAATCGGTTAAATTGCAGACGAGTTGTAGTGGTACTTTATAAAATAATAGTATAAACATTATTTTGCTCATAGTATTATGAAACTAAAACCAACTTTACGGCACGTCAAGAATTAAACGAGCACAAGTTATAGTCTGGCGTGGTCGATTGGAAATACCTATTTGATTAAAATTTTGCGAGAATAAACACAGGTACTAATGAGATTAATTATACGGCCGCCTACATCTGTCTTATCTTTTACAGTTACCAAGCCCGAATGAAATTTCTGCCCGTTTTTGTGCCCCTAATCAAAAAGTTTAGTAATATTTTGCTCCAAATTTATAATAAAATATTGGTTAAGTAAAATAAAATAGTCCACATGACGCTGGCGATCACCATATATAAGTTATCGTATTTACAAAAAAAGATTTACGCGCACATGTATATAAACACATACTTATATACGTACAGACACACACATATTTCAATAGTTGAGTTCAACTTATTATGAAATGTATTTCTGTACAAAAACATTTTTATTCGGCAATGATATGCCTATTTCATTAAATTAGATAGGTGTAAAAAACGAATTTCAACCTAAATTTTAGTTTCCCCATGTTTAAAAAAAATGTAGTTGTTTCTAGAGTATTAGGAGATATGCTGATTTCAAAAACTTTATAGTTATGATTGTTATACGCTATCAGTGATGCGTACTCGTTCAATAAAACAGGCCCACGAAAAAAAAGTTATGTTCATCAGTCTAGGCCACCATATCCTTCTGGTTTTGGGATTGCTGAGTCTGAATCTAATGTCAGATATGCTCCATCACATCAATCTTCCTTCCTAACTGCAAAAAATCGTCAAAAAGTGCTAAAATGACACTATTAGAAGCTGAACTCTAACTCTTATTACTGAAATCGTTTGTAAGATTAGGTTATTTTATGGTTTTTCTGAATGCATTGTCAAAAAATATATACAGGAAAACACTTGAAATTACAATTTATAACCTGACACTCTAAAATCGTATACCTTGAAGATGGATCTCTGCTTTGTATTAATTTTACCTAATTTAATGATGCTGAAATTATTCAAACATCCATGCTTTTATGGCATCGGATTCTTTTACCTCCTCCAATATCTTGCGGTGCCCGGTCCCATAGTGAGATGCATAGAACAACTCGCATTTCTATAACATCTGGTAATGTCCAAGCAGAGCCGATTATGTTTAAAAGGGTGTGACTCCCTTAGCACCCTTCTATTTTGCATTACTACTGCAGTTATCCGTTGAATTTCGCAGAACCCGTGGTAACAATTGCGGTACCCCCGGAGATAGGAGGCATACGGTCACCCATCTATTTTACATGGATGACCTTAAACTTTATGCCTCTAGCGAGAGAGATTTACGCCAATCTCTCAGGGTGGTGCTCTCCGCGGCAAGTATCAGCACTTCCTCCGGCAGATCTGGTCTTCTGAGCTGTCGGGGAAGAATAGTGTGCAACTAACATGCTTGCCTTTCCGATCCTTCTACACTCCTTTGGGGTAGTGAAATGGGCACAAGGCGAGCTGCACCAATTCGATGTTGAAACCCGAAAGGTGATGCAGTTCAATAGAAGCTTGCATCCAAAATCGTCTGTTCCACGGTTATATCTCTCACGACAGCAGGGAGACCGTGGATTCTTGAGCCTGGAGTATGTACATAGCAGGTCTATTCTAGATGAATCCTGCAATATCATCAAGAATTCGGATCCCTTTCCCTGCATAGTTCGTGACCATGAAAATGCAGGTATAGAGGCGTTTTTATTTAAGACAGCACAGAGAGCAGCTGATGAGCTTGGTCTCGACTTCGACAGTGGGCTCTATTACCGAATTGGGACCCGCTCAACTAAAAGCACATACAAAAGTAGCTAAGCGAAACAAATTTCTGCAGCTGCACAAGGATAAGCCCTTGCGTGGGGTCTTCTAAAAGAACATTGAAGACGGGCTTATCTGAAAAGCTGACCTTTGCTTTCCTAAGGCCAGTTGGGCTGAAATATTTGCGTGCCAAGACTGTGTCTTTAACGCACTTTTTTTTTATCAAAATCATGTCTTGGGTATGGAGGTTCCTGATGTAAACTGCAGGGCCTGCCAAAGGGCGCCGGAGACACTCATGCATCTATTGTCGGCTTGTCCGGCATACGCTGTCTCGACCTATATTCATAGACATGATGGAGCATTACGAGTGTATCTTCTACGGCACACGTATGGGACAGATGAGACACCAGTGCCGCCTTATGCTCCGGGGGATATCGAGTCCGTGCCGTGGTGGGGAAAGAGCAGTGTCTATATTATTGGAATTACTCTATTCCCACCCTCAGGCAAATACAGGCCAATAAACCTGATATAGTCCTCTTCGACCACCAAATCAGGACAATGTTTGTTATTGAGTTCTCCGCTCCAGCGGAAATAAACACTGATTTGAAACAGGAGGAAACACGGATTAAATATCGAGACCTTCTCTTGGGACCCCGCAGACTCTATCCAGACCACACTCTTAAGCCAGTGGTACTGATTATAGGATCCCTCGGCAGGGTGAGGCATACACTGCTTTCGGAATTAATCAGACTTTTAAAGGATTTCTTGTTTGTTTCTGTATCATAAAAAATAAAGAAGTTATGGCCGATATAATGTGCGTCTTCACATTTTTGTTACAAAATGTCGCCAGTTTGTTACTGTAATTGTACAGCAATTATTATTTTCATTTATTATTTGTTTTTTTATCCTTTTTAAACACTTGCTTTAGAAAAAATTTCCATCCTCCATATTTTAGCCGCCATATTGAATTTTTCTGTTTTAACTTCAGAAAATCTGTTCTTTGACATTGTTTTCATCATCAGTAACCCCGAAAACTCCCTAAGCATATTTTTTATTCGAAAACCGGACTTTTCATAAAATTTTTCAAAAAATTTTAAATTTGGTGATCAAAAAGTTACATGCCCTATCACTCATATTTCTGATTTTGGATAATTGAATATAACAAATATTTTTAAAAAAATCATCAAAATCGGATCTATTTAGGAAATTTAATGATTTTTCAGCTTCATTGACTCGGCTAATTTGAGATCAATATTAAATTGTTAAAGATCCACTTTTTTTAACATTTTCTTTGAGTACTTTAGAGTTTTTATAATCTGTAAAACAAATTAAATTTATGTATATATTTTATATCTGGCCTTTTTTTACTTTAAGCAAACTGCCAAAAATAATTAAAAGATAAGGGTTAGTAATTTTCCGAGATGGCCTCATAAATGAAAGGCAAGTAAACTAAAAAGTTTTTACTTCTTGACTGAAATTTTCTGTTCTATAAGACTTTTTATATGGAGGAGATGTTATAACCAAGCTACTCAAAGTTGAGTTGATTTTAATGAACTGCATCATATACTTCAAAGAGTATTAGAGCTGTAAAAGCACCCAATATGTGGTTAATGAAAAGAGTAAAAAGGAAATGAAATTTCAGCTTCTATTTGAACTGCACGTAGAGTCAGACAGGGTCGAAACTGATCCAGGCAAAAACAAAACTGATATTTGATTATTTTTTAGTAGTTTCTCTGTACGCGATTCTTTGTGCTTATGTCCAATGCATGTATGAATATAGACCATATCACGGTAATTAAAAACGGAAAGTACTAAGCTGTCACATTTTCACACAGTTTTCAAAGATTTTTGCTTATTAATTATTTATCGATTTATACAGGGTGTTTGGTAGGGCGATGCCGACCCTAAACAGGGAGATACAGGGGGGTCATTTGGCATCTATATAACTTATAATACCTATATGAAAAATGCTACGTTTTTTTAATATGCCAACTTTATACATTTTTTTTAAATCTCCATTTTTCACCATTTATGTAATTATTAAGACTAGTTTAACTTTTGACGTTCTGATTTTTTTTTCTTTATTCAAAATAAATAAGGTTCTAAAAATAGCTGCTCTTTATTGTTTTTATTTATCGCAACTTAACAAATTAACCAAAAAAGTTCGGATAGATCTAGTTTTCTTCCGGACTTTATTATGAACAATCTGTTTTTTTTATTCCTTGCGATACGAGCTATACAGCCAGACATATTTAAGAAAAACTGCGAAAAAAACACAATCTTCAACATTCTTTTGTTTAAACAAATGACTTGCGGGACAAAGATTTGATCCAAAACTTTTTGTTTCCGACCAGTTTCAGCAAAAAAAAATGCTACTGTGTAGCAATTCCCTACAAATTTTAATTTCACTCCATTAAATTCCTTAGCTTTAATTCTAGTGTTACCAACATTAAATCAATATTCGTCAATCCGTTATATATATATATACATTTTTTTTTTCTTTTTTCCATATCTATATATATATATTTTTATATATATATATATATATATATATATATATATAGGTATAGACGGTATGTTGCGTAGCCCGATATATCGACAGGTCGTTCATAAGCCCGGCATTTCCCGAGTGTATAAATTAACAAATTTATTAAATATGGCGATTGTTATGAATCTTTTCTAATAGGAAGCCACTAGGGGTAGCTAATTATTATTTTTCTTTCAATTATATAAACATGGCATATTTCAGAGCCCGGATATATTTACTGATCCTTTCAAAGCCCGCTGTATATAAGAATATAGCTAGCGTTCGTTCTCCGTCCCAGCGATGTTGCCAATGTAATCGGGCCTCAGTAGGTTATATTTTTATAATATATATTTCTTTGATGCATGCATCGTCACGAAGCACAATATAATAGGAGTACTTGCTATACTGCGCCACTACCATTACTGTTTACAGTAGAGACGCTAATGGAGGGCCAGCTATTAAAGGAAATATATTCATTCTTTGAACGCCAAAATAATATAACAGTTACGTTTTTTATTATTCATTGTTACGAATTTGAAGATATATTAGAAGAACCTAAAAAAATATTAGGTTATTTTTTTATGCATATAGACATTAATTATTAATAACTGATAATGTAATTACTCCGTGGTAGACCTATAAGTATTTAAATATTTTGAATTTGTCCTCATTTTTTGTTTTCCACTTTTAAAGTATTGCCTTATTAACAGTAAAATAAAAAGATGCAAAGGGGTAGAAATTAAATTACGTTTATTTACCTAACATAGATATATAAAACGAATTGTTTTAATAGTACAGTAACATCAGGTATAATAGTAAAAGAATCCCTTGATGCAATTTTTCTTTTGAAAATGTACTTATTTTGAGACAGCAAGTGACCTTTGTGTTTCCGAGTATATGGGTCAAATATGAGCAAAAAATGATTGCCATCAAATAATAACAAAGCATGAAGTTCTCTTTGAAGTATTTATAAGTTTTTATTTAATTTTATTTCACTGTCACTATAATACTTATAGGCTTAATTTTGAAAAAGTTATTACAATGACCTTTACTACGTACCAGCTGTCCCAAGTTAACATCAATTGAAAGTTGCATTATATGAAATAAGTTTTCAGATTCAGTTTGTCCCACTGTGCAAAGAAATATCTTTAAAAATTAAAAAATATATATTTTTTTAAATTGCGCAGAACCCTTAAAGTGTACAGATAAACGTATAGGGACAAAAAAGTGTCTTCTTTACAAGAGCTTTCAAACAAAAAAAAAAGAAAATAGAAATCGAACCATTAGGAGCTGAGATAAAAAAAACATTCATTGTGGCTAATGGAAGCCATCTTTAATGGTCGCCATTTTGGTGTTGCACGGATTTTAAAGTGGCTCCCTATCTGGAAAGTTACCTTTTGGCATCAACTATGACCACAGAAAGTGGCACATCCCAATCAAAAAGTGCAGCTTTTTGGCTTATATAGCCATGTACCCGACGTACTATAAAGCACAAAGTTCCCTTTTAAGTATGGCAAGCCAAATTTAATATTTTCTTTTATTGATTATATGTTATATGCTTGCACTAATAAAAATAATAATTATTATTATAGTACAGTACCTAGAGGTAAAAATATGCAAAATTTCGGAATAATGTCATATTGAATGGATTTCGTTCATTTTGGAAGTATAAGCTTCACAGAAAAGTTTCTATATTGTGCGGGGGCTTGCTAATTTATAGGGGGTAGATGCCACCCCTTCTCAGGGGATGGCACTTAAAAAATATATATATTTATTGGAGCTGAAGTAGAATCAAATTTTAAGAAGAAAAGGTTCTATGCAATTTTTCACACAAATTGATAGTTTTTAAGTCATAACAACTTCAAAATTGCGATTTTAGCTTAAAAAAAAAAAAGGTTTCCAAACGGTTTTCGTCAGGTATCTCGAAAAGTATTACTTTATCGAAAAAATGTTACAGACCAATTACATAAAGTACAAACTGGGAATTAATTATATTTTTTGTTTATTGATGTAGGATTAATAATTTCGGAGATATTTAAGTTTACATTTGGCATCCAAGTATTCATAAGATAATTATTTAGAGTGAGAGTTAAATATCTCAGAAACTGTGACACATACGTCAAGGATGCTAGTAGGTAGAATAATAGGTTATTAATTAAGCTTTCAACTGTTTTTTTATTTGTTTCTATAGCATAAAAAACAAAGAAGTTATGACCGAAGCAATGTGCGTCTACACATTTTTTTTTAAACAACGTCGCCATTTTGTTACTGTAATTAGCCAGTAATTAAAAAAAGGAATTTCAAACACTTAGTCCAATTAAATAAGTCGACAAATCAAAATTTTGAGGTAAATACTTGAATTTTTGATATAAGTTACTTTGATGTATTAGAACACGACTAATGAAAGAAAGTGTTTTTTCAAAATTACTCAAAATGTGTAAAAGCTAGTAAAAAAGTTTCAAATAAAAATTGTAAAGCATGAAATTCTATATAAAAATGATCTCTAGACTTTTTTTGGTATTACTAAAATTAACGGAGTTAGGCTGGTTAGAAATTAAGGGATGATATGTACAACTTTAAAAAATCATAGCGTGCTGAAAAGTTAATGAATTTAAAAAAATTTTTCTTCTATTTACTCAGAAAAATATAAACATTCGTTTCAGAGAAATGGATTTTTTTTTAAATTGTTAATAAAAAAGTTATAAAAATTTTAATTTTTTTATTTTCAATTAAAACCACTTTGAAGGGTGAAACGATTTTTTTTTACACCATTCTGTTCATCATTTAATATATTGAACATTTGCTTTTGAAATTTTTTTTTATCCATCATTTTCGAGCAGGTATGAATTTATTTAACTGTTTATTTTTTTTCCAAACGTAAGACACTGCTCTTGTGACGTCACGATAACTGAAAAGAAATAAAGAATGCGTACGACAAAGATAAAATGGTTTCGTAGCTGCTACGTTGCCTACAAGACGCGTATACGTCACATCTATTATACTGCCGTCATAAGTCATAAGGAGAATAGCCCATCTGCAAATTGTCGGTTGGCGAGGAAAGTAACAAAGGCGTTTGTTTTTTTCCCAACTAGTAAATATTAATTAAGGAAATCATGTAGCTGCTTTTTATCCACTTATGTTTTTGTACTTTATAATTTTTTAATAATATTTTTAACTGCAAAACTCTTGGGTGCTCATATATTAGTAGGATCTCATTTATGACAAATATCTAGATGCGGCTTTTCACCTTAAGACGGCAGTAACAGCATCCGCGCGTGAAGTCACAACTAACCTCAAAAATATGTGTTTCTTAAGATTTAAGAGTATTACGCAACTGTTATTAAAATTTCTGCCTGGTTCCCGTATTTTCAACTAAAATCTAGTTCAGGGTAATGTTTATGAAGTTCTAAATACTTTGTCCCAATAAAATAGGACTCTTTTTGTAGGTTGGAAATCTAACCTGTAATTATCAGT
Organism: Rutpela maculata; assembly: GCA_936432065.2. Classification (NCBI taxonomy): domain Eukaryota; kingdom Metazoa; phylum Arthropoda; class Insecta; order Coleoptera; family Cerambycidae; genus Rutpela; species Rutpela maculata. Next base: position 29,848,224 of record OW386291.2, on the reverse strand, counting down.
CTATTTCTATTAATCAACAATATTGAAAAATTATTTACGCGAATTTTTAAATATTTGCTTAGAGCTAGTACCGGCTCCAAGCTAAAAATGCGTATACAAACATTAAAAATGAGAATGAACTTGAAAAACTTAAAATGTAAGGTTACGTTGGTTACATGATGCAGATGCCCGATATCTCAATGCAGCGGTTGTGAATGTTTTGGTGAAGAAATGCTCCTACAAATTGTTAACAAAATTTTTAATTGTGGTCAAGTATAATAAGAGTGTTTTGCGAAATCTACATACTTATACACGCTTCGTTTTATGTACATTTTGGTTATAGGTATTAGACACGTGGAATTTTGTTTACGTGATCTAAATATTTTTTAAATTAATCTTTGAATTGTAATGAAAGAAATTATTATTACTGTTAATACTTGCTGATTTCTACTAAATTTAGAATTATTTGTTTGACATTATTGATATAAATTAAAAATAAAGTACACAATATAATTTTTTTTTGCGAGAAAATTTTGCAGATGAATTATTGGAGCATTGGAAATAATTGTTTGAAACATCGTTTTAAATCAGTCGAAATTCGCGTATTTTAACCAAGGTTGCAAAAAATGGGTTTTTTTATGCATTTTAGATTAAATTAATAAACTAATCCGTAATGTAGAAGTAAAAATTATTTGCAAAAATGAATATTTGCAATAATGAAAATTATATTTTTTCCACATTAACAACTGAAATAATTTTTCTTCTTAATTGACAATTACAAATATTTACATTACTTATTTTTTTAAATTACAAAATTTCAACTATTTTAATTTATTATTTTTTAAGACCATAAGAAATTATTATAAAAATTATTATAATTGTATACATATTTTAAAAATTGTGTATACAGAAATATGTTAATCAACAAATTTTTTTTTTGGATCATTAATTTCAATTTTGAATGAAAACAAAATGACTTTAAAAAAAATGATCGATACATTTCCATTAAAATAGATCATTGATATTATTCTATTCCTAATCTAAATAATAATAAAATTGGATAAATTAAATAATAATAATTGAACCATTTTTTGGATGGATAATAACAATTAGAAGAAAATAATTCATTCTTAAAACAAAATGTATGATCCATTCTATATTAAATTAATCTTATAAAAAGTTAAAATAAGAATTATTAAAAACAAATTTGTTAACAATTTTTAGGAGCATTTGTTCACCAAAACATACACCACCGCTGCATTGGGATATATAAACTAGTTCACAAGTTCAAAGCCGTGTTAATGCTTAATAAAGCTCGTGAAAATATGAGTGAGGGCTCATTGGATTCGGAATGACACCTAAAAAAATGTGCAAAAGTTTCAAACCCGCATATAAACAATTGCAAAAGTTATAAACAAATGCAGATTGAAAAAATAACGAGTTTCGTTTTTTGCAAATAACTCGAAAACTATTAATTTTTAAGAAAATTTAAAGGAACATTTTTAAAGAGGAATGAATTTGAAATAAAAAAGTAAGAACTCCCGAAACTCTACGTCTATTAATGTTGAAAATGGAGCTCTGCGCGGCGAACACTAAGCCGTCATGATGCTCTGAAACCGGCCGTAATAAGTCAAAATATTTTTTATGTTATTAAATATTAATTTAAACATTTTTAAAAATTGTGGTATTATTTAGACGCTTAAAGGAACAATATCCCGTTGGAAAAAAATTGTTTCACCGATTTTTCATAAAATGAGCCTATTGTTGTTTTGAGTTTTGCTCGAAAACTATGCATTCTTCCTATAAACACGTCAATAGAAAAGTTTTTGAGAATTAAATTTCCAATCGAAATGGCACCTTCAGAAGTCAAATTTTTTTTTTTTACAAAAATACGCCCAGAAAACAAAACAAAAAAAACGAAAAAATGCAATTTTTTATTTTTTTTAATTTTAGCCTGTAACTTTTTTCAGGTACATTTAGGCATAGACATTGCTGCATAAAAAAACTGGCGTTTTACCGTTAAAATGATTATTAACGGGTAAAACTTCAGCTTTTTTTATGCAGAATACACAGCCCCACAAAAAAAAATAAAAGTTCAAAGTAGCGAACCAGACCCATGTATCCTTATGTATTTTCGGTCGCTGAATCCGAATCCGGGGTTAAAAAAAATCTTACACCCCCAAAAGGTAGATTAAGCTACCAGAATAGTTGTTACTTCTTAATCAATCGAATTATACAAATTAAGGTTATACAGCAGCGTACATACAATAGATATGAAACACACCCCCAGGGAGGGGCGAAAACTAGCCCCCATATATAAAAAAATCGATCCAAAACAACAATGACCGCTGAAAAATCTCGAAATATCTAAGTTTTGTTAAAGTGTTAAGAAACTACATCAGGTCCGACGTAATCTTCATAAACTGCCCCTATAGGGTTGAGAACAACCACCTTTAAGTTCAAAGGACACGAGAAAAACAAGAAAAAACGTAAAATCCAACAGGATTTCTATTTTCATGGGCTGAAATTGCGTAGTACTCTAAAATAGAACCAGAAACGTACGTACCATTAACATCCTACACTGTCAACCCTCAGAGGGTGTGAAAACCCTGTAAGATTTAACTATAAAAAGTTACAGTGACTTCTATAAAAATTCGAAACACCTGCGTTGTGTGGAAGAGAGAAGAAACTAGACTATGTTCGACGATGTGCTTGAAAACCACCCCCACGGGGTTGCGAGATACTACCGCTATATCTGTAGGATGCTGGAAAAACAGAGAGAAACTAACCGGATTTACATTTTCACGGATGCTATGATTGGCAAAAATCGCGTTGTACACCAAGGGTTTGAAACTCATGTCCTATAAATGTTATTAAGTAACACCCCCAGAAAGGATGTAAACTACCGTAATTCAAGATGTAACGAAAAAGCTATACTGTTGCTTATTCGTTTCATTTCCATAGTTTTTTTTATAGGGGTGGCGTCTCTCAACCCCGTGGGGGTGGTGCTTTGAACTTTTTTTTTGTGGGGCTGTGATATCTATGCCTAAATGTACCCGAAAAAAAGTTACAGGCTTAAATTAAAAAAAAAAAAATGCATTTTTCCGTTTCTTTTTGTTTTGTTTTCTGGGCGTATTTTTGTAAAAAAAAATTGACTTCTGAAGGTACCATTTCGATTGGAAATTTAGTTCTCTACAACTTTTCTATTGACGTGTTTATAGGAAAAATGCATAGTTTTCCAGTAAAACTCAAAAATGTGAAAAGTAGACCTTTTTCCTTCGATCTCAAAAACGCACCCTTTTAAATGGTAGCACTGAGCGGTTTTCTCATATTTTGGGATCAATTGAACATAAGAAACAATAAAAACCCTTTAACGTTTTAGTTCCTTTCAACCCCCTTTTTTTGGACATAGACAATAGCCTAAAAATATTGTGATTAAAAATTAAAAACATCGCAATGTCGTAATCCCATAAAGTATAGTTGACATAAGTTCTCCACAAAGCGAAATAATTGTAGTGGCTTTTGTTTAACAATTATCCGACTTGAAATATAAACGTAAACTCTAAAAAAATTTGTTAATTTACAATAGGCTCATTTTATGAAAAATCGGTGAAACCATTTTTTTTCAATGGGACATTGTTCCGTTAAGTCTCTAAATAATACCATAATTTTTAAAAAATTTTAAATTAATATTTTTAATAACATAAAAAAATATTTTTACTTATTACGGCCAATTTCAGAGCATCGTAACGGCTTAGTGTTCGCCGCGCAGAGCGCTGAGAGAGTTTCGGGAGTTCGGCTTTTTTGTTGGAAATTCATTCCTCTTTAAGAATCGTTCTTTCAATTTTCTTAAATATTAATAGTTTTCGAGTTATTTGCAAAAGACGAAACTCATTATATTTTCAATCTTCATTTGTTTATAACTTTTGCTTTTGTTTATGTGCGGGTGTGAAACTTTTACACTTTTTCTAGACGTCATTCCGAATTCAATGAGCCCTCACTAATATTTTTACGAGCTTTATGAAGCACTAACACGGCCTTGAACTTGTAAACTAGTCTGCATCTGCATCATGTACCTAACATAACCTTAAATTTTAAGTTTTTCAAGTTTATTTTCATTTCTAATGTTTGTGTACGCATTTTTAGCTTGGAGCCGGTATTGGCTCCAAGCAAATATTTAAAAATTCACGTAAATAATTTTTCAATATTCTTGATTAATAGAAATAGACTGCTAATTACAGGTTAGATTTCCAACCTACAAAAAGAGACCTATTTTATTAGGACAAAGTGTTTAGAACTTCATAAGTATTACACTGAACTAGATTTTAGTTGAAAATACGGGAACCAGGCAGAAATTTTAATAATAGCTGCGTAATACTCTTAAATCTTAAGAAACACATATTTTTGAGGTTAGCTGTGACGTCACGTGCAGATGCCCTATAGATGTGACGCATGCGCGTCTTGTAGGCAACGCAGCAGCTACGAAACAATTTTATCTTTGTCGTATGCATTCTTTATATCTTTTCAGTTATCATGACTTCACAAGAGCAGTGTCTTACGTTTGGAAAAAACTAAGCAAGTAAATAAATTCATACCTTCTTGAAAATGAAGGGTAAAAAAAAATTTTAAAAGCAGATGTTCAATATATTAAATAATGAACAGAATGGTATAAAAAAAAATTCGTTTCACCGTTCAAAGTGGTTTTAATTGAAAATAAAAAAATTAAAATTTTTATAACTTTTTTATTAACAATTTAAAAAAAAAATCCATTTGTCTGAAAGGAACGTTTATATTTTTCTGAGTAAATAGAAAATTTTTTTTTTAAATTTATTACCTTTTCAGCACGCTATGATTTTTTAAAGTTGTACATATCATCCCTTAATTTCTAACCAGCCCAACTCCGTTAATTTTAGTAATACCAAAAAAAGTCTAGAGATCATTTTTATATAAAATTTCATGCTTTACAATTTTTGTTTGAAACTTTTTTTACTAGCCTTTACACATTTTGAGTAATTTTGAAAAAACACTTTATTGTATTTTTTTTCACCCCTTCCCGGGGGTTCAAAAAAAAATTTCTTTCTTTAATCGTGTTCTAATACATCAGAGTAAGTTATATCAAAAATTCAAGTATTTGCCTCAAAATTCTGATTTGCCGACTTATTTAATTGGACTACACTGTTTCTCATTAATATATAGCATGACGTAGATGTCAAATTTTTTGGTTTGTATACAGCACTTGCTTTAGAAAAAAATACAGTTTAAACTATAAAGGTATTTTCGATAAAACGATATTTTGTTTTCCTTTTCCAAATAGGTATCTCAATAAATATTAGTTTTATTGAAAAAATAAAGCTCATAAACTGATGAATTTAGCTTGTTTATTTATTTACATAGATTTAATAGTTTCGGAGATATGAAAGTTTACAAATGGCGTCCGAACGTTTATAAGTCGTAAAATGCAGTTTAAATGTTAAATATCTGAGAAATTGAGACACCTACGTCACGCACACTAAGAAATGAAATTAAAGAAAATTAATTGCGCTTTCAAATTATTTTTTACTCGTTCCTGTAGCATAAGAAGTAAAGAAGTTATGATGTAAAAATGAGCGTATTATATTTTTTTATATAAAAAGGACGCCATTTTGTTACTCTAATTAGCCAGGAATGTAAAGAAATTATCTCAAATACAGTTTTTCGTTAGGATGTAGCATTACCTAGATGTTCAAATTTTTTTGCTCATTTAAAGCACTTGCTTTAGAAAAAAATGCATTTTAAACTTTAAAGGTAATTTCGAAATTTGGCTACCAAATATAAACTTAAATATCTCCGAAATTATTAATCCTACATCAATAAACAAAAAATATAATTATTTCCCAGTTTGTACTTTTGTAATTGGTCTGTAACATTTTTTCGATAAAGTAATACTTTTCGAGATACTTGACGAAAGGCGTTTGGAAATACCTTTTTTTTTAAGATAAAATCGCAATTTTGAAGTCGTTATAACTTAAAAACTATCAATTTATGTGAAAATTTGCATAGAACCTTTTCTTCTTAAAGTTTGATTCTATGTCTAGAAACTTTTCTGTCAAGCATTTACTATTATACCTCTAAAAATTAACTAAACCCGTTCAATATGACATTATTCCGAAGTTAAAACCTCTAGTTACTGTACTATTAGTGCAAGCATATAAAATACTTGTGCCCGACATTAATTAGTCTTCGCAAGTCATACTCTTAAAAAGGAATTTGTGTGATATTCTTTTCTTTTTTTTTCTTTTCGGGTTCAAAAGTTACTAACAATAATTGCAACAAAATATGCTTTTTCGTCAATATTTTGAAAATTAAGCATGATAGGGCAAAACAATATACGTAACTTTTCGGTAGAGCATAAAATTCTCTCGTATAATGGTTATAATAAAAAACGGTACATTTGATAGTTAAATTATCGTTATTAAAGGTAATATAATATTTATATTTTATTTTATATAATTGTTTATTATTATGTAAAAATTTTGTTTAATAGTTTTCTCAATCTAATGTAATATTGCGTACAGTCATAATATGTTTTCTTAATGTATATGGGGAAGCTAGTTAAGGCTGACCTCTTCCTTTTGTGTGTAAACTCTTTTGTGCACCTTTTTTTCTTACATTCTTCTACCTACATTCAACTTAAATCTGGTGACAGTTACCTACTTTCTTGCACAGAGCAATAAAACAATTAAAGCGTCTCAAATGCCAAAAGAACTGTTGCCAATGGTATACAAAAGCTACACAACGCCTGTTTAAAGCAAGTTAGAGTTATATTACAGTATTTAGCCATAAATCTAACTAAAAAATTATTAGTCCTAAATTACTATGACGAAAATAAAATGTATAAATGAGGTTAAAGAATTATTTTAGAATTTGTTAAAATTAAATAATCAAAACATTAGAATACATTACAACAAATTAACTGAGCAGCTGGAAATTTAAAATAAAATGAAAGTAATTGTTTATAAGAAATGCTTTAGTACAGAAAAAATAATTTTCAATTCCGTAAAAATACATGGCGAAAACTGCAGTCCTAGAGGTAATGACATACTTCACGAAAAGAATTATTTGTAGATGGTACAAATTTTTTTCTTTATTACTTCCACGTCCAGTGGAAGTATAGTAACGACAAAAAAATTTTTAAAAATTTTTATTGTCCAAATAGGCTTAAAATGTCATGAAATGTCGAGTTTTAAGTTTGAGCAAAAACAAAATTTCTGTCTGTCTGTCGGTCTGTCTGTCTAACTTTTTTTTGTGCGCACGTTTACTCTGGAACCGTTTAAGATATTGACTTAAAATTTGGTACACATATGTACTTTAACGAGATCTAGAACTAGATTATATTTTCATCTTGTTCCGTCGAAGGGTTGGGGAGTAAATTGAGGTAAATTTGGGGTAAATGGGTAAATCAAGCAGGTAAGAGTCCATGAAATTGGTATTTAGTATATATAAGAGAAGCTAAGGTCTCAAAAAAATTTTTGGCATTAGCCACCCCCATTACCACCCCCACCTCCTTATTAAAGGGGATGAAAAAGAAATGTGATTTAGTGTATGTACAGGAACCAGAAACCTCAAAATATTTTTTTTACTTCATCCACCCCCCATTACCACCCCCTATCACCACCCCCACCCCACTACCGATGTGGGGTATCGTTTTATGGGTTTTTGTGGTAGAGGATTTCAAATATTATATTATTAAAGTTCCATAAACAATTATTTTCACATACAAAGTTTTTTCGTTGTGAGTGATTTGGATAGAGAATCTGGATGTGGAAGTAGTGATTCCTTGGGCAGCGGTTTTTTTTGAATAGACACGTGATATTTTTAACTTCAATATTTTATAAACAACTCGAAAAATAAAGCAATAAAAGATATAGTTCCACTCACTTTCGTTACAGATTTATGCATTATTACACTATATTTCTTAAATTATACAGAGACAGTAATTTTTAATGGTTTTTATTTCCTTGCTAGTTAACAAATTATCAGAAAGTTTTTTTGTTTATTTTTATTCAATGCTTAGATTTAGTTCAGGACTTCTTATTGCACTTGTTACCACACCAAAACCAAAAACAAATTAAAATAATAAAATCGCGGCAGAAAGAATTCCTTAATCACCTTTTTTGATGCTGTCATAAAATTGTTTAGGGCAAACGCTCTGCTCTTTTCCCACTAATATTTTCGTTAGTGTTTTCTAACTGTGATTAAAATATACCTTTTTTATCTAAATATGTAGGTATATTATTTGCCTACATATATTAAAACAAGAATAGCAGTAGGCTATGTTTTGATTCTAACATATGTTAAATAAAATGGACATTTCGGAGAGAACGCTTTGGTTATATAGACAAAATTAATGTTTTGAATCTAGTTTTTGTCATTTTCCACGGCATACTTTTCTCGATTTTTAAATTATTATTCACAAAAGAATTTTCATGTTTATGTATACGGTTGTTTTTGTTATTTCTTTCTATCTAAAATAAATATAAACACATTCGGCGATTGTTAATAACAAATTGTTTATTAAATAAACAAATAAATTCACAACAAAAAAAATTCTTTTTTCCACCTTTTGGATAATTGCAAATAATAAATTTAGGAATAAAATTTTTTCTTAATAACATGTTTAAATAATGAAAAAAGACAAAAGTGATTATAAACAATTAAAAACAATTTTTAAGAATTTTTTTTAATCATAATATTCTATAACAAATAAAATGGCAGAAAAATATTTTTCAAAAACACGTAATTTATCTATTTGTTTATAAAATTTGTTTAAACAAATAGCAATAAAAATTTTAAGTTTATGTAATCTTATAGTATTTTTGAATATAAAAACAGTAAGAGTAATTAAAATTAATGAAAAAAATTTTTTTCCAACGGGATACTGTTCCTTTAAGTGTTTAAATAACAACATAATTTTTATGAATTTTAAAATTAATATTTAATAACAAAAAATATTTTTACTTGTTCCGGACGGTTTCAGAGCATCGTAACGCCTTAGTGTTCGCTGCGCGGAGCTCTATTTTCAACATTAAATTAAAATTATTAATAATCTCGTTAATAATAGATGTAGAGTTTCGGGAGTCGGGACTTTTTTATTGGGAATTTCTTCCTCTTTAAGAATCTTTCTTTCTTTAAAATTTTTAATAGTTTTCGAGTTATTTGCAAAAAACGGAACTCGTTATTTTTTTCAATTTTCATTAGTTTATAACTTTTGCAATTGTTTATGTGCGGGTTTGAAACTTTTGCACATTTTTCTAGACGTCATTCCGAATCCAATGCAATCAAGGTAGGTGCATGACGTCAGATGCACCATGTAGGGAGACCGACTACAAATATAAATTCAAATAACCATTATAAAAATATATGTGTTCATTAATAAAAAAAATCGCTGCCTAAAAAATCACTACTTCCTCATCTAGATTTTCCTGCCCAAGCCTTTTATAGCAAAAAAATTTCGATACTATATTTGCAATCCACTGTGTAAAAATAATTGTTCATAGATAGAACTTTGATAATATAATATTTGAAATGGTCTATCCCAAAAACCCATAAAACGATGTGCAACATGGTAGTGGAGGTAGTAGAGGGGGAAGTTGTTGGCAAAAAATTTAGAGGCTCTTGTACACATAAATCACAATTTTATTTTTTTATTCCCTTTAATAATGTGGTAGAGGTGGTGGCGAGTGCCAAAAAAGTATTCAGGCCTTTTGTTCCTTTATACACACTAAATCACAATTGTATCTTTTTATTCCCTTCCATAATCACCTTCAATAATTTGAGAAAATTTTTTTTTACGATTACTATACTTCAAATCCACTACGTGGATGTGTAAGTAATAAGTATTCCGCAGTTATGACGTTGTTCTCTTTTGCACGTCCAAATAGAATAAAACGATTCAAGTTAGCCCATCAAAATTGTGCTTTTTTAGAAACCATGTAGGCTTAACAGGGAACCAAGACAGATCACGTCATGCAGTTAGATGCACCATACAGTAAAGGGAACCTGACTTAAAAAACCGCTGCGTAAAGAATCACTATTTCAACATCCAAGGCTCTTACAAAGAAAAAAAGGTTGATACTGTATTTGCAGTCCATTATGTGGAAATAACTGATCAAAGAACTTTAATAATATAATATTTGCAATCGTCTGCCACAAAAGCCCATAAAACAATATGCCATATCGACAGTGGGGATGGTAGTGGGGAGTATAGCTGATGCAAAAAAAAAATTTAGGCCTTTGGTACTTATACACACACAAAATCACAATTTTATTTTTTTTCGTCCTTTAATAATGAGGTAGGGATGGTAATGGGGGTGATAGTGGAAGTGGCTGATGTCAAAAAAAATTTGAGTAGGTACTTGGCTTCTCGTACATACACTAAATCCCAATTTTATAAACTCTCACTTGCTTGCTTTGCCTATTTATCCCCTCATCCCAAACTTCAACGGAATAAGATCAAAACATAATCTATTTCCAGATCTCGTTATAATACACAGGTGTCCCAAATTTTGAGTTAACATCATAAACGGTTCCAGAGTAATCTTGTGCACAAAAAAAAAATTACAGACAGATTTTTTTTGCTCGAACTTAAAATATCGACCTTTCGTGGCATTCTAAGCCTGTTTAAAAAAACATTTTTTTTACCTTTATTATACGTTCACTCCACTATGTGGATGTGGAAGTAGTACCAGCTTATAGTGATTATGGACATTGCCTATCTATCCTTATGATATGTAAAACATCATTCTGCATAATAATAATTATTGTTTAATGACCGATATTTCTCCATGAAAATGTTAGTACCAAAATTATAATAATTAAGTATAGTATTATTGAATACTGAATGCAAAAAAACACAATCCTAATTTAGGGACATTTATTTGAATTTCTGTATTACACTTCAAAACACATTTTAAGACGTTTAAGATGCTAACAACTATTCTTCTTTCATAACACTGTACCATGTATTTCATAATTCTTAGTAGGCACATGAATTTTTGAATTTAGAAAAATTGTTCAAATATGATACAATACTTGTGAGGTTAAAAAATTGATTCAAATAAAGAGCTTTCATTCATCGATTGTGACTTCATGAAGAAAGTATTTAAGAGGAAATAAGAATCGAACCTTATCGAGCCATTGCAACGATGCCAAATATCGGGCTATATAACGTGCGATAGATATCAGCTGTATAAGAGTCTTGGATATACAGGAACAGCGCCGCCTGACTCAGTAGTGCTGAACTAAAAGTGTATCTCGGAACATGAAAATATGACTTTTTGAAGCCCACCCCAAAATTTTGTAGGAAGGAAGCTAACGTGATTTGTGGCCATTTAGTGATGATATACACGGGGGTACGTTGATGAGCCCGACCCCGGGCTGCACAACGTTAAATCGGGCTGCACTACAACCGCTCAGTGTATGAAACGGGCCTGTATATGACCATGCATATCTCTATATATATATATATATATATATATATATGAAGTGTTGGTGTACTTCCGGGTGTTTTCCCACGTAGTTGATAGGCTCCTGCTGGAGCCATTGTTGTCTAAACGACGTTTCGGCAGAATCCCTTCTGCCATCTTCAGGTTCTCTCTGAAAGCTGCCTATTGCTGCTCCTCGTTGCTCGAACTGGACTGTCCAGTATATATATGTTGTTTCTTAGGTTTTCACGGGTGTTGAACGACGTTTTGTTGGCCTTCCGGGTATTTTTCCGCGTAGTTGGTAGGCTCCTGCCGGAGCCACGGTTGTCTAAACGACGTTTCCACATAATCACATCTGCTATCTTCAGGTTCTCGCTGAAACCTGTCTTCTGCTGTTCCTCGTTGCTTGGAGTGAACTGATGTCGTCCGAGTCGTGCGGATCCTTATATATGCTGGGGCCTAGAGCTCGTCCGCGCGGCTGGCTACGTGTTATTGGCCCTCTACTATCTGTGGGAGGCGTAGCGGGCGCGTGAGCTAACCCGACAAGTGACCTTGCTGAACCTCACATTTCACATGATTTCCTCAATTATTCTGGTCTGGTGGAATGTCTTCTCCCCGTAGAGACATATTGTGTTGTTTGTTAGGTTTTCACGGTTCTTAGGTTTTCAAGTCCAACTTTGACACACTTTTGAAAAAGTATCATGTATTTTTGTCTTACCAAAATTATACTTTTATTTTGAGTATACTTTCCCATGACCATAATATACTTCGACTCTTACGGCCTGGACATAAACATGTTTTCCTAAGTGAAAATTCGGTGTTTCTTTGAATTTTCTCCTAGTAGTGCCTTACATCTCTGCGAACGTATATGAGTTCTTTTGTGCCAGTTTTCGACGCTAATGCCTTTCAATCTTGTATGTTACGCTCTAAAATGTCTCTAAATGAATTTTTACCTAAGTCGAAATTTTTATTTAGTCTTCAACTCAGAGCGATTCTGGGATGTTCTATAACAATCACACAGTGTATTTTCTTTGGGGGTTACCACTATGTATATATTTATTTATATTTAACTTTGACAGCTGTGTTAACTGCATGCTATATATCGTGCTCCACCACATGTTTCAATTTTTTTTGGGGAACCACCTGGTATGTTTTTTGCATATTTTTCTTTTAACCATTTTATTAACTGCATGCGAAATATTACCATCCTCCTGCACATTTTTCTAATTTATTTATTTATTTTTTTTTTTTTTGTACATTATTTCTTTTCAGATTTTTCTTCTTCGACAGTTGTGTTAATTATATGCAAAATATTATCGTCCTTGACCACGCTGTATATATTTTTTTTCATGTTTTTCTTTTTCCACAGTTAACACCTTCATGCTAAATATTATCGTGCTCCGCCAAATTTTTTTAATTTTTTTTTAGTGACCACCCTGTATTTTTTTTCAAATTTTTTTCCTTGTCAATTGTGTTAACCGCAAATACTCCAATACTACAAGTACAGAGTCCACTCTGTATATTTTTCAGTTTTCAGTTCTTCGTTGGCAGTAGCGTCAATTACCTACCAATATGGTAGGTAGTTGACGCTACCCTCTCCGTCAAGTGGTTTTGTAGATATAGCGCCAACAGACAGGCAGGCAGGCAGACGGAATTAAATGGCTTTAATTTTCGTAGTCTACGTACTCTGAGGCGTGAAAATCCGGAAAAATCTCAGTGGGTGATTTTTTCACGATTACAATGCCTACTTCCCGTTGGTAATCGAGGGAAGTAAAATATGAAATTTTCAAGCTTTTCGAGTATTTATACAGTGTGTCCCGCTTTTCATAAATCCACCCTAATATCTCAGTTATTAATAATGCGATTTTCTTCAAATTTGGGTGGTAATTATATGTTGGAAAAATGAATTATTTGGCATAGTAAACATTTTCATTTTTCATTGGCGTGCGGTTTTGGGGGGTAAAAAGTGGTCGATTTTTCGGCAAAAGGATATTAGGGCTAATTTTAGACAAATTTTTCTATCATATTTGGATTTAGCATGTCCAAAAACCCCTTAATCCATATTCTCCATGATCTCAAAAACGGATTATGGCAGAAACGAAAAATTAATTAATTTGTTAACATATCAGTTATTAATGATGCGATTTTCTTCAAATTTGGGTGGTAATTATATGTTGGAAAAACAAATTATTTGGCAGAGTAAAAATTTTCATTCTTCATTGGCGTGCGGTTTTAGGGGGTAAAATAGTAGGTTTCTTGGCAAAAGGATATTAAGCCTTATTTTAGACAAATTTTTCTATCATATTTGGATTCAGCATGTCCAAAAACCCCTTAATCCATATTCTTCATTATCTCAAAAACGGATTATGGCAGAAACGAAATATTAATTAATTTCTTAAAAAACACTTTTTAATTTTTTGCTATAACAAACCTAAAAACAATTTTTTTTTATAAATTCTGGTCTCTTCAACACCTTCCAATGATACCACACCGTTTGTCGTAAATGTTGCCTCGTCACTAAATATTATGTTCTTTAAAAAAATCTGTCGTTAAGACTTACCTTGCAACCATAGGCATTAATCAAAATTGCTTTAAAAAACAAATTTTTATTTGATATTTGGCGATTCATAAGAATTGTCAAAAGTTAATAGTGTTATTTAATTTATCAATCTTACTGATAATGGCAGAAAAAGTTGACATTGACCGCTTAATTGGTGATAATGAAAGATCTACGCGTCAGGTTGCTCGAATATTTAATCAACTTCATCGTGATCGAGCACCAATTTAGCACAAAACCATTGGTGACATCAACAAACTGTTTGGAAGAACCGGAGCCATTTTCAAGATAAGACGAAGAAGGTACAATTTAAATTTACGACAATATCCAGACGATGAACCCATTTTATCAGAATTTCGGAACAATCCAAATGGTAGTATAAGGGCAGTTGCGAGAACACTAAATTTAACCAAAAATAAAATATGGAGGTGTTTGAAACGCAGTAGGATTAGGGTATTTAAACCAACATTTTTGCATACTCTCTTAGAAGGTGATTTTTAACGGCGGTTTGAATTTTGGCTATGGTTGCAATGACAGATTTTTTTTAAAGAACATACTGTTTAGTGACGAGGCAACAATTACGACAAACGGTGTGGTATCTAGTCAAAATTGTAGATATTGGTCAGCCGAAAATCCCAACTTTGTAATTAACTGTAAAAACCAATACAGTGAAAAAGTTAACGTGTGGTGTGGCATATTAAACGAACAAATTGTTGGCCCCTTTTTCTTGGATAACCTCAAGGCAGAAAATTTTCTAAATTTTTTACAAAATGATTTAGACGATTTTTTTATGGAAATGCCTTTAGCACAGAGAGAAAATGTATACTTTCAGTTAGATGGTGCCCCTGCGCACAATTCTCTGACAGTTAGAAATTTTTTTAATGCAAACTTCCCTATGAAGTGGATAGGTAGAAATAGCCCTTTAGAACCGTGGCCCCCTAGATCGATTGATATTACCTTGTGACTTTTTTCAATGGGGGTACTTGAAAAATAAGATGTATGCTACTCGGCCGCGTAACAGACAAGAGCTTTGCCGTAGGATTAGGCAAGCGTGTCAATAAATTACTCCCCAAACTTTAAGAAAAGTGATTGAACGGTTAAGAAAGGTTGTTGAAAAGTGTATTTTATTGGAAGGTGGTTATGTTGAAGAGACCAGAATTTTAAAAAAAGTTGTTTTTAGGTTTGTTATAGCAATTAAATAAAGTTGTAAAACATTAAGAAGTGTTTTTTAAGACATTAATTAATATTTCGTTTCTGCCATAATCTGTTTTTGAGATCATGGAGAATATGGATTAAGAGGTTTTTGGACATGCTGAATCCAAATATGATAGAAAAATTTGTCTAAAATAAGCCCTAATATCCTTTTGCCAAAAAACCTACCTATTTTACACCCTAAAACCGCACGCCAATGAAGAATGAAAGTTTTACTATGCCAAATAATTCATTTTTCCCACATATAATTACCACCCAAATTTGAAGAAAATCGCATTATTAATAACTGAGATACCTATTAAGGTGGATTTATGAAAAGCGGGACACACTGTATATCAGTGATTTTCTTCTAGTGCTTATATATCTGCTGGCTAAGTACCTTATGGCACTTTATAAAGGTATTAAATCGTCGAATGTGTAGCTTATATGTACAGGAATATTGCAAACGCTTTGTATTGGAAATTTAAAAATTAAATTAAATTAAATGTAAAAAAACTTTTTATCAACCAGCTTTTATTGTTATTTAATTGTACAGAAACGAAAAAGGTAAGTTCTGTTCAATTAATTGTCTTAAAAGCTTAGAAAAAAAATACTTACTTAGGTAATTACAACCTTTGTCAAATAAAATTAATGACAATTAATTTAACATATAATATTTCTTTCGTTTCAGCACACCTAAATAGTAATAAAAGATTGATTTTAAAAAGTTTTTTTTACATTTACTTTAATATGATATCCAGTAAAAAAAACGGATAATTAAATGAGCAAGTTATATAGAAAAGTCTCACTAAACTTGTTATACAGGGTATTTCATGAGGAACTGTACATACTTCCATGGGCAGTAGAGGACCACTTGGATATTCAGGAACGGCCATTGAAATTTTCCTGTCGCTCTTAATTTCTGAGATACAGGGTGACAAAAGAATTTTGGTTTAAATTTATCTTGGCCAGAATGTCCTTACTATTGATCGGATTTTGTTTACATTTTAAACACTTTATACACTTAACAGTTGATAGATTGCTATTATAATTTTTTTTAATGCCAGGGCCGGACTTTTTAATTTGATTTTTCCGCTTCCTGTATATATATTTTTTAACATTTAGTTGCTAATTATAAAAGCCCATACATCATTAAACAAAATCATGTAATTAGATTTTTTGTCCCACCATTATTGATTTTTTTACAAGTGATTGAATTTGGAAAAATGGGGAATTTGAAGAAAAACAGCTTCATTTGCTTACATTAATTGTCCAAATAAATAAAACTGGTCAAATAAATATTTAAAAAGTATATAAAAAAAATATTACAAATAGTTGGAGCAAATTTTCAAAATGAGAATCTCCAGCTTCCGTACATTTTTGTTGGCGTTTATTTAAATTGCCAACAGATTTTCTAAGTTGCGCTGGATTGTTTCTCATTGGGTCACTACAGTGTAAAATTCGCTGAAATAACTGATCTCTACTATTTATTGGGACACTGTAGACTTCTGTTATGAGATAGAAAATAATCGACGGGGTTGAAATCTGAGGGTCTAGCCGGCCAAGGATGAGGTCCTCCACGTCCAATTGTAACATTGCTCCTTCGCTGTTCAATAAATTATTAATTTGTTTGTAATGTGTTCGAGATATATTATTTAGAGGAAACAAGTTACTACACCAGCAGCTCAGAGACTCGGCAGACGAGTCATGGGTGAGAAGACACTTTCCAAATGGTCTTACGTGTTTGGTAAATTGTAGTTAATAAATGACAGATGTTTTTAAAATTTATCTTAAAGAAATGTTAATTTGACTTATATAATGATAATTTTCCTAGAGAGGCGGGGCGCCAATCTTTCTGTATTCGAAATTTATACTAAGAGTGGAGTTTGATTACAAGAAAGATAAACTAATCAAATTATAAAGAAAGTATAAATTGTTGGCTATAAAAAAGTGTAAATTAATAATCCAAATTTAGCAAAAATCAAGATTAGATTAATACTTCACTAATACTTCATACTAATTAATATTTCTAAAAGATATTCAACTTTTTTTTACAAAAAGGTTAATTAATTAATTCAGTAGGTATTATCTAAATGGTTTGTATAGTTTGTATCAAAATACCTGAAATAAATGGACAAAGTAATTATAAAATTGATTATATTATAAACCAATAAAACTGGATGTGTTTTTGTTAGAAAACGACTAAACTGAGGCCTTAAAATTAAACAAATTTATGTACAATAGGGAAAACGAATGGACGATAATATGTTACGTAGATATTATTTAAAATATTGTCTTAAACATGAACCGACAATATAGTGCTTTAAAAGTCATAATTAATTATTTAAATGTAAACATTTCGTAGATATTATGATCACAAAGTCTTTACAGATCGTTTCATATATTTGTTTTCAATTAGACATTACGCAGATAATCTACACCTAAATTATAATTAAAAGTACTAATTGTTCGTGAAAACATATTAAAGATAAAGTTGAAAATTGAAATAATTTCAAAAAGAAACATTTGCAATTTGATTCTTTAAAGAACTCTAAAAATGTTAAAGCATAAAAATACGATATATATATAAAAAAAAAGATTAGACAAAAATTTTATTTGCGACACTTATCTGGTATTCTCAGTGGATTAAAGTAATGAATCCAAGTGAGGGATGATGATGGTGAAATCCAACCCACTGTGATGCTATCGCTGATTTCTAGATGAGCCCAATATTAAGTCAGGGAATTCCCAGTACCATATTCGATACCTCCAGAAATTCCATAAGGACACTTTACATCTATCCTACCATATTACCGCCTCAGTCTCCGCAAAAAGTAGTCCTAGACTAATACATTTCATCTTCAAAATATGTAGAGGAGAAGAAAGACAACCTCATTAGGTGATTAAAATAAAAGTTTCCAACCCAAACTTAAATGTGACGTTAAAAAAAACGTATCTAGAATGCGTATCTACGATCTGCATCTAGAACCCTGGAAAGAAATGAAGCATATAGCAGGGCTTGCTGCAAAATGGCCATTGCCAAATCTAAGTTACAAAAAAATATATTTCTTTATAAATTACTTGCGGATTAAACCGGTGAAGAACAATATCTTAGGCCTGCTTCATGTTCATGAAGAGTGACTATCAACCCTTACGATGTCGAAGTTGTTGGTAAAAGGCGAATTTGATTACTGAAGACACATCACTACTCAAAAAAAAAAATTAGCAGACAATTACGAAGTACTAAGCTTCTTGTAACGGAGAATAATTCATTCTATTCGCCTTTTCACAGTATGCAAATCGTGTCCCATGTTTACCCTCTCCACTCTTAAAGTTAAGTTATGACATCAGCTACCTTGAGTACACTTAGACGTGACTCTGGTTGCATACCGTTGGGTTTATTTATGAAGAAATTTTAAGAAACAATATTTGAAATCTCCGCGGTCTTTCATGCTTGAGTTAATTTATGTTTTAATTTATGAAGCAGCAATATGCATGCTACACAATCCATCTATTTGGATACTCATTATCCAAATGCCTTCTAACCTCAACACCAAAATGAGGAGGAGCTGCGTCATGCTGGAAGTATTGTCCTCTTATGTCAATACCTTACATTAAACCAGGTAAAATATTTTGTAAGAAATCTAAATACACTTCTGTAGTTAGCCTTGCTAGAAAAATATGTGGGCCAATTAGGTTCCTGTTAATCATACCACACCAAACATTTACCGAGAACTTATGTTGAGAATGGTCTTCTCTTATAGCATGAGGATTGTTTTCGGCCCAGTTATGGGCCATCCTGTGTAAATTGGACCTCGTCTGTGAATAAAGTTCGATATGTAGTCGGTCTGTGATCAATGATCCACTGGCAAAATTCTAACCTATTTACATTGTCAAGCTGTTGAAGCCATTGCGCTTGCTGAATATGATATGGATGTAATCTTTCTTTATTTAGAGTCCTTCAAACCCGCACATGGGGAACTCCTAATTGGGCACTTATTCGTCGGGTACTTAATTCAGGGTGTTCTTGAACAATATTAATGATATTTTCTTGCTCCTCAACGTTTTGAACAATATTTCGTTCCACTTTTGATGATGGAAACCTGCCGTGCTCCCTTACATAGCGATACACAGTTGAAAATGTCTGATGTTCTTCTGTTAGGAAAACGAAAATTATATTCCTCTGCGGCTTGTCTACCATTACCATCACACAATCCATAAACATACATAATATATTGTAAAATTATAAGGCATGATTACTTGCAGACTAAATTTACCATTAAAAGTACACTAGTTCTAATGTTTATGACAACAAACATAGAAATGTCAAACTATCTAAACCTACTATAATTATAATGAAAAAAAAAACTGTTTAATGATTCCTATTATAAAATGTACCTACTTATTAATACGCTACACTTTCTTTGGAATAAAAAAAACTTTGGTTTTAAATTTTTTGTCCATATTGAACATTATTTACCAAGTTTAAATTTACCACTTTTATTTATTTGGACAATTAATGTAAGAAAATGAACCTCCGTGAAAACAGCTGCCAAAGATAGCAGCCAAATTTACCGAACATTACCGAGCGGTACATAGATATACAAACGGCAGGAGCGCCCGCGCTAATATATGCTTGCGCAGTGTGCGGGCCACAATGGAGGACAAATCAACAGATATACTCTGCAGTGACTATTACAATTATTGTTACGAACGAGAACAAAATGCAGAGGAATATAGCACAACTCTAAAAATATGAATAATCGATTAAAAAGACTGGAAAACACTTTAAAGCCATATTAATATCACTATTCCACGAAACACTTGGTAATTAGATCGTGAAGTATACAGATGTACAAACCTCAAGATGATTTATCTTTTCTAGCAATGACATATAACATAAAAAACTCTTAATAAGTTTTTCTTATCACATAAGGGTGTACATTAGTACAAGTTATCAACATATCTCAAGAAAAAGGTGCTTTCTCTTTACAACGGCGTACAAAAAATCCGCTGCCCAAGGAATCACTACTTCCACATCAGATTCTCTATCCAAGTCACTCACAATGAAAAAACTTTGTATGTGAAAATAATTGTTTATGGAACTTTAATAATATAATATTTGAAATCCTCTACCCCAAAAACCCATAAAACGATACCCCACATCGGTAGTGGGGTGGGGGGTGGTGATAGGGAGGTGATAGTGGGGGGTGGATGAAGTAAAAAAATATTTTGAAGTTTCTGGTTCCTGTACATACACTAAATCACAATTTTTTATATACCCTATAAAATTTTTTTGAGACCTTAGCTTCTCTTGTATATACTAAATACCAATTTTATGGACTCTTACCTGCTTGATTGACCTATTTACCCCAAATTTACCCCAATTTACCCCCAACCCTTCGATGGAACAAGATGAAAATATAATCTTGTTCTATATCTCGTTAAAGTACATATATGTACCAAATTTCAAGTCAATATCTTAAACGGTTCCAGAGTAAACGTGCGCACAAAAAAAAGTTACAGACAGACGGACCGACAGACCGACAGACAGACAGATTTTTTTTTTCGCTCAAACTTAAAATTTCGACGTTTCATGACATTTTAAGCCTATTTGGACAATAAAAATTTTTAAAAATTTTTTTGTCGTTACTATACTTCCACTGGACGTGGAAGTAATTATAATAATTTGCGTTCCTATGCATGCGAGAGTTATAAAAATCTGACATTACGTTCCTAACGAGGTATGAAATCGAACGCCTGAAGAGTTTTCTCTTGCATTCGTCATGAAAGGGTATAAAAAATTAAAATATCCCCCAAATAAATTTTTTTTCCAAAACGCGATATGCGAGAGTTATAAAAATCTGACAAAACATTCCTAACGAGATATGAAATTGAACGCCTGAAGAGTTCTTTCTTGCATTCTTCATGGAAGGGTATAAAAAATTAAAATATCTCCCAAATAATTTTTTTTTCCAAAACGCGACTTGCGAGAGTTATAAAAACGTGACATCACGTTCCTAACGAAATATGAAATCGAACGGCTGAAGAGTTTTCTCTTGCATTCTTCATGGAAAGGTATAAAAACATTTAAATTTCCCCCAAATAATTTTTTTTTTTCCAAAACGCGACATGCGAGAGTTATAAAAATCTGGCATCACGTTCCTAACGAGGTATGAAATCGAACGCCTGAAGTGTTTTCTCTTGCATTCTTCATGAAAGTGTATAGAAAATTAAAATATCCCACAAATAATTTTTTTTTCTCAAAACGCGACATGCGAGAGTTATAAAAGTCTGACATCACGTTTCTAACGAGGTATGAAATCGAACGGCTGAAGAATTTTCTCTTGCATTCTTCATGGAAGGGTATAAAAAATTAAAATATCCCCCAAATAAAATTTTTTTTTCCAAAACGCGACATGCGAGAGATATAAAAATCTGACATCACGTTCCTAACGAGATATAAAATCGAACGGCTGAAGAGTGTTCTCTTGCATTCTTCATGGAAGGGTATAAAAAATTAAAATATCCCCCAAATAATTTTTTTTCCAAAACGCGACATGCGATAATTATAAAAATCTGACATCACCTTCTTAACGAGATATGAAATCGAACGCCTGTAGAGTGTTCTCTTGCATTCTTCATGGAAGGGTATTATAAATTAAAATATCCCCCAAATAATTTTTTTTCTCCAAAACACGGCATGCGAGAGTTATAAAAATCTGACATTACGTTCCTAACGAGATATGAAATCGAACGCCTGAAGAGTTTTCTCTTGCATTCTTCATGGAAGGGTATAAAATCAAAGAAGATAATAGAAAAGTAGGAGTGCGCTACATCCTAAAAATTCACTATTATTAAATTTGCAAAAGTAATGTAGGTATTTATTTTACATTTTTCTAAGAAACTTGCTTTTTAACATTACAAATATTTTTAAATATTGAATGTGTTTAGCTTATTTCTATTATTAAAATATTATTATTATTTAAGTATTGTAGGTATTTATTTTACATTTTTCTAAGAAACTTGCTTTTTAACATTGCAAATGTTTTTAAATATTGAATGTGTTTAGCTTATTTCTATCATTAAAATATTATTATTATTTAAGTATTTCTGTTTTTTTTTTTATAAAATTGTAGTGTCTTTGACCATGATGGTTAATAAACTGAATCGTAAGAAAATAATATTTTATTTTTTAACTGACCATAAACCCAAGAAATTACGTATAAGTTTTAAAGAAATATAGGCAAATGCAAATATTTCAAAAATGTGCATATTTGACAAAAGTTCTAAAAATGTTTACAATTCAATTTTTTTAAATGTAAGTATAACATTATTGTCTAAATGTTGGTTGTTTGTTGTTGTTGTTTCTTAATTTTTATTTTTCTTGGCGGGATTCTTTGCCACATGTTTTCTTCTAAAACAGTGTCCGTAAAATCTACAAAATAATGCAATTATCCAGTATTTTACTTGAAAATAACCTCTACGCTCCTATAACATAAAAATCACAGGCGTAGGGGTTATTTTCCAGTAAAATACTGGATAATTGTATTATTTAATTGATTTTACGGACATTGTTTTAGAAGAAAATATGTGGCAGAGGATGCCACCAAGAAACAGAAAAATTAAGCTGCCCGTGAATGTGCAGTCCGTAGGATATCCTGGGATATTTCAGTATGTAGTATGTACAGCCTATTCGTAATACTTAGAAAATCCCGAAATATCCCAGGATGTCCTGGTACGTCCTTAGTACAAGCGCCGGTATATCATTCAGGACGTCCCTCGTACTACTTTTATCTGATACCGAGTTGTGACATTGGGATGACCAAAAGAGTGCCGAAAAGCATACAAACTGGGATATTAGAATATCCATAGGCAAGCCCAAATACTAAATGGGATTTGTCATAGTACGTCCCTCGGACAGCCTTGTGTTGTATGGGTCAATTTTTTATACCCTTTCATGACGAATGCAAGAGAAAACTTTTCAGGCGTTCGATTTCATACCTCGTTAGGAACGTGATGTCAGATTTTTATAACTCTCGCATGTCGTGTTTTGGAAAAAAAAAATCATTTGGGGGATATTTAAATTTTTTATACCCTTCCATGAAGAATGCAAGAGAAAACTCTTCAGCCGTTCGATTTCATATCTCGTTAAGAACGTGATGTCAGATTTTTATATCTCTCGCATGTCGCGTTTTGGAAAAAAAAAAATTATTTGGGGGATATTTTAATTTTTTATACCCTTCCATGAAGAGTGCAAGAGAAAACTCTTCAGGCGTTCGATTTCATATCTCGTTAGGAACGTAATGTTAGATTTTTAACTCTCGCATGCCGTGTTTTGAAAAAAAAATGTATTTGGGGGATATTTTAATTTTTTTATACCCTTCCATGAAGAATGCAAGAGAAACCTCTTCAGGCGTTCGATTTCATACCTCGTTAAGAACGTGATGTCAGATTTTTAACTATCGCATGCATGGGAAGGCAAATTATTATAATTTTTGTACGCCGTTGTCTTTACAACGGCGTTGTAACCACCTTTTTCTTGAGATATGTTGATAACTTGGACACCCTTATATGATAAGAAAAACTCATTAAGAGTTTTTTATTTCAGATAATATTTTATGATGTTTTTATATTTTTATGCCATTGCTAGAAAATATAAATCATCTTGAGGTTAGTACATCTGTATACTTCACGATCTAATTGCCAAGTGTTTCCTGGAATAGTGATATTAACATGGCTTTAAAGTGTTTTCCAGTCTTTACAATCGATTATTCATATTTTTAGTATTGTGCTATATTCCTCTGCATTTTGTTCTCGTTCGTAACAATAATTGTAATAGTCACTGCATTGTATATCTGTTGATTTGTCCTCCATTGTGGCCCGCACACTGCGCGAGCGTATATTAGCGCGGGCGCTCCTGCGGTGTGTACATCTATGTACGGCTCGGTAATGTTCGGTAAATTTGGCTGCTATCTTTGGCAGCTGTTTTCACGGAGGTAGCAAATGAAGCTGTCTTTCTTCAAATTCCCCATTTTAACAAATTCAATTGCTTGTAAAAAATCAATAAAGGTGCGACAAAAAAATCTAATTATATGGTTTTGTTTAGTGATGTATGGGCTTTTATAATTGGCAACTGAATGTTAAAAAAAATATAACAGGGCAATTTTTTTACAGGTAAATTCAAATTAAATAAGTCCGGCCCTGAAATTTAAAAAAAATATATAATAGCAATCTATCAATAATTGATAAGTGTATAAAGCGTCTAAAATTTAAACAAAATCCGATAAATGGCAAGAACGTTCTGGCCAAAAAAAAAATTATTAATTTATATCAAAATCATTTTATCACCCTGTACCTCAGAAGCGACAGGAAAATTTCAGTGGCCGTTCCTAAATACACAAGTGGTCCTCTACCGCCCCTGGAAGTATGTACAGTTTCACATAAAACACCCTATGTAATAATTAAGACAATAAAAATGTAAAAATAAAATTAAATGTAAAAAAAAACTTTTTAATAACATGCTTTTATTATTATTTAGGTGTACTAAAACAAAAAAGTAAGTTCTGTTGAATTAATTGTCTTGTCGCGTGAATAGAAAAGAAAAATACTTACTTAGGTACTTATAATCTTTGTCAAATAAAATTAATGACAATCAATTCAACATATAATATTTTTTCGTTTTAGTTCACCTTAATAATAATAAAAGCTTGATTTTCAAAAGTTTTTTTACATTTAATTTAATATTTAACATATTTAAAAAAAACGGATACTTAAATGAGCAAGTGATATACGAAAGTTTCACTAAACTTGTTATATACCGCGGGGTTACAGAATTCGTACACTGTTGTAAAATGTAAAATCTAATATCAATTGATAATATTAAATAATTAATTACTTCTATAAAAATATTAAATCTTCTAAAAGAATTACTTACATAAAATCGAAACATAAATATTTTGCTTACTTTACATATATGATAGAATCTCGTTTAAGTGCATATATATTCAAAATTTTCTCTTACCTCTGCTTAATGAAACAACCCACAATGCTAGAAAGAGTTATTACGTGCGGTTATAATTATTTTGTAATTTATTTTCGTTTACACCCTCCAAATGTAAATGATTCTATTTGTTGCAGACATATAACATGGACGCGCAGATAGGAGAATCGTCAGCATGCGCTACAGCTCTCATGTGCGGCGTTAAAACAAACTTTGAAACGGTCGGATTGGACGCTCGAGGTCGTTTCGAGAACTGTTTTTCCAGTTTTTCTTCCAGAGTATCATCTTTGATAGATTGGGCACAGGAGTCAGGTAAGACCATAAGAAATTATAGGCTTTTTGCTAAACAAAACAAAATGGAACAAAAAGTCGCTTTAATTTACTGTCCTGCTATCCCCTGCTGTCTGATAAAAAATGTAAAAGTGTTTGAAATTACCAGAGCTTTGTTTGTTCGAGTAATAAACATTTACAAAAAATTGAAAAATTGCCAACGGCCGTTACGTTGCGGTAATGGCTACATTATTCATTATTTTCATGAATTAAAATACACGAATGGGAGTACATTGTGTTGAAATTAATGATACTGCTTAATCATTGATTAAATATGTGAACAAACTAAGTTAAATATACCATTATACAGGGTACATGACGGTTAGTGGCATATTAGACGTTTCATAAAAACTACAAATAATTCAAAGCTAAAATTTTAGGAAGTGGGGTTTTTAAGGGTGGTCTATTTAATGAAAATAACGTCACGTATGTGGCACTTCCGTTTATACCGGAAGTTGATATCAACTTCCTTAATTTACACGACATCATGACTTATTTTTTATGTTGGATTCGAATTTTATTCATTATTTTAAGGTACCTTTCAATATCATTCTCTATCTAAAAAACCAATAATTTCTGAGATATTTCGATCTGAAGCGAAAACTAACTAACCCATTGATGGAAATAAATAACTCTCGCTATGGTAAATTCCAATTTTTCTTCCATGCTTCTGAGATGTGGGCTCAAGCTACAAATGCTCCAAAATATGTGGAGTGCCCAAAAAATTAGTTCCAACTTCGACAACTTTGACCTCCATTAAATTGCTTATTTCAAATGGAACATACCATATTTTATAATCCTATTGGCTTTCCTCTTTTATTACTTTAAACCTATATGTGCATTCCCTATAGCTAAAATGTATGGTTATTGAGTTATTTAAAGTCATTTAGAAAAATGGTTAAATTAACTTCAATATCGACAATAGTGTGCCATGAAGAATACAATAATTTACAATAATTTTGTAAAAGAGTCACAGTATTTTCATTAAAGCTGCTTAAAATTATTTAGGAATGGTAAAAAGTTCGATTCATTCTGTTTTGTATTCGTTTTTTCGAGAAAATAAAAATTAAATGTGCAGAAAATATATGTAAGTATATAAAAATCATTTCCTACTGGGAGAATAAGGAGATGATTCTATAACCTTCATTCAGAAAGTAGTGATCCAAAATCAACTAAAGAGGAAAAATTCAAACATTTTTCTGTCCAAGTGGGCTATTGAAAGCAGTATAAAAAACACAATAACCGCACACTCACCCCCTGTATAATGGCTTTCGGTCAAATTGCTTCAAATTCTAGTATGTTGTATATTTCGAGGTCCTGATTAAAACTCTCCAAGGACACGGCGCTTCAAATGGCCCTCCTTTTAGCTCCAGAGCCTTGAGATCGTTGGCGTTTCCAGCAGTATCAATGAGACATATGTTGAAAACTATATATAAGGACCATTTTGTGTGTGTGGGTGAGTGCGTGTTCTTGCGCAAGCGTGTTTACTAACCTTCAATTATTTGTGGATTGTTGAGATCTATCTGCGGGGGTCGGTGTACTGCATCCATAATTGTATTCAATAGAAGAGATAAGATCTTTTATGTTTTAATCTTTTCAGTAATACTGCTGAAAACATATTTCTTAATTATTTTGCCTTTTTAAAATATAAAGAAAATTGTTACTCTGTAGTTAATTGCTATTCTTTTATGTTGTAACACATTATTAAAAGCGCAATTCACTAATCGAACAATTTAAAAATTAGTCCCTCGATCCAGCACTTAGATATTCTTTTTTTATCATATTTTGATTTTCTTTATCATCTGTCATTATTGACGGATTAAATATAGTTGACTGCCTTAGGCATTAAAATATTTTTTTTACCGTCAACTGGCGGAAATATGGCATATCAGAATATGCGTCCTTGTTTTGTTTGCAATCTTGCTTTACTCCAACGACAGTTAAGTCGGCGAAGCCAACATAAATAAAAGAGCAATCGCCATGGCAAGACGGAATGTAATAGATTTGTCCCCTCTTGAGATGGGTGATTTAGCGAGATTGTGCATTAATTGTAATCGATCAATAATTGATGAGATCAGAGCTATTAAATTGGATCCTGCCTGTATGCGTTTGAATGTACTGACACTTACTTGCATTACTTGCTTTATTTGTGGTGCTATTGCTGATCTGCGGAGACTGACTTTAAAAGCAAGAGTGAAAATCTTTGTCGATCGGGATATCTACATTTCCAAGGGAGTGAGATCTTGTCAGCAGCATTTAGATGATGAAGCCTGTGTAACTCTTTCTTTACTACCAGGTTTGAGGGGTTGTAAATAAACCTTATGTCATTAAAGGCGCGGAATTGCAATCCTTTCTGCAAGGTCTCCGTCAAGCATCCACTAAAATCCCTGATTTCTCGGATGAAAGTAACTTGAATGATGCTAATTTCAACTGCTTAACATCGCTGACAAAGGATCAGTTCAATCTATTGTTAACGTATTGTGATCCAGTCCCAGAAAATGGTAAAATGAGACATGTTTATAAGAAAGATCTTCTAACATTTCTATCTAAAATGCGCCTAGGAATATCAGATGAATTCCTCAAAGTTATATTCCGCTATTCGTCCCGGCAAGCGGTCAGCTTGGCAAATGCCAACGTACGAAATTCGTTGATGCAGAGATTTGTCACTGAAAATGTAGGACATGAGATTATAACTAGGGAAGACTATATTGCCAGACATGTTACTCCCTTTGCGAATGAATTATATAATGCCAATCCTGACGTTCCAAAAGCGATTGCTTGCGTGGATGGTACATATTCTTATATTAGCAAGAGTTCAATATTTCACGTTACGACAATCTTTCTCCCTACATAAAGGTCGTCACTTGGTAAAGCCAGCGCTAATAGTTGTTCCGGATGGATATATTCTTGCTTACTTTTCTGACAGCAGGAATAATGATGCTCAAATGTTGATCAATGAATTCGAGAACGAACGGTGAATGGTATTCGAGCATGGTTTCAGGAAGGAGACATTCTTATAGTTGATCGCGGTTATCGCGATGCAAGAGATTACCTCGAGGCATTGGACATTTCTTTAAGAATGCCGCATGTACTCCTCCGAGGACGAACTCCGTTCACTACTGAAGAAGCAAATGAGACTCGTTTGACCACGAAAACAAGGTGGGTAATCTAATTCAGGAACGGTCATATAAAGAGTGTGTTCAAGTTTTTTGATAATGTTATTGAAATGCCACATGTCGAGAATCCCAAATATTTTTACCTTATAGCGGCAGCATTATGAAACAGGTTTCATCCCCCAATCCAGATGACAGGTGCCAATATGCACATGGCGAGAAAAATGCTGGATGAACCGAACGTTGTCCAAGCGAGGGTCGAAATCGAAAACCTTTAGAGAAGACGAGGTCAATGGGCTAGACTAGAAGATAATAATATTACTTTCCCTCACTCTCCTTGGATTATTTGCGAAATCTCACATTCGGTATATATCAAATATCTTTGACACCATCGTATGTTCAAGAAAAGTTGCAACGAGAAGAAAATGAAGAATTCCAGATCGATGAATTAATGAATGAAAGGGAATTTTTGAGAATAAGAGTTTACTCTAGATTCAGGAATAGGTCCAAGTACGAGATATACATTTCATACAATGAAAATGTAGCAGAAGGTATGGATGAAAATCTCGATAACACCTTTGTTGATGGATATTATTGTACCTGCAAGACTGGAACTAGGACTCTCGGCACTTGTGTTGCAAGTGTTCTATGGTATCTTGGGTACGCTAGGTATCAGTAGAATGTTCATTATCCTTCAATTTCTCTATTGCATACAATTATGGATGCAGCACACCGACCCCCGCAGATAGATCTCAACAATCCACGAATAATTGAAGGTTAGTAAACACGCTTGCGCGACAACACGCACTCACCCACACAAACAAAAACATACACACAAAATGGTCCTTATATTAGTCTTATATATAATTTTCAACATATGTCTCATTGATACTGCTGGAAACGCCATGTTCAACGATCTCAAAGCTCTGGAGCTAAAAGTAAGGCATTTGAAGCGCCGTGTCCCTGGAGACTTTTGAACAAGACCTCGAAATATACAACATACTAGAATTTGAAGCAATTTGACCGAAAGCCATTTTACAGTGTGCGAGGCCTTTGCATAAATTTTAATATTTTCAACAAAAACAATGCAATGGTTTTGGATCACTACCTTCTGAGTGGTATCTTCTGTGTTTTACGTATTTCTTTAAATTGTTGGGCATCTATTTTTACTAATTGTTTTAACCAAGTATGAAGAAGTGCAACATTATTTTCAACTATTTGTAGTTATTATAGCTAATCCAACGAATGAATATATATTAAATAGAACTAGAATTTATAATTTATAAGTGTTTTCTAAACATTACGATGGCAGAAAGCGATTTCGCAAAAGCGCAAAGTTAGAGTTTACTTAAAGTCCATTTATTTGTACTGTAGGGTTCATTCGCTAAAATAATTGCTGAAATGCTCAATCATGACTAAAATTATTCAGATTACCAATTATCGTAATAATTCAAATAAAGCTGTTACTATTTTACACCTGCCTCTATAGTTCTCGCAATTTACTTAATTATGTCATGTTAAAATTTAGTTTGACTAACTAAACAAAAAAAATATATTTTATTTTATTTACAGCATATAATTTATCAAGTAGTTGTCATTATATTGAATTAGTCCGGCGGATTAGAACCTAGCTTGACAAGAATTATGCACAAGCGGTTAAAAGCGATTTCTCTTTTCTGTCGTATCAGTAGGGGCCTAAGAACCATATTCAGAATGGGAGCCCATCGGATCAGTCACTTTTAACTTATGGACAGTCGCGCAAAGTACAGTTTGGGACCTAATGTCATTTTAGACTATTAATTCCGTTTCAGTCGCGAGATCATTTTTGGGTGTAGATCTATGTTTTTAGGGACGACAAACCTGATTATAACTGTCTCGAGGCCCATAGGCCCATAGTACTCCCGTTTGGGTACCTAGAGTTTGAACGAGTATGTACTGAAGGTGTATCACGGGTACCTGAGGAATATTGTGATCAGTTTCTTTGCTTCCAACCATGAGTTGACGTTTATGAGACTCAAAAAGGTTCTTTGAACGAAGCTTTATTTAATTTTACTGAAATAAATTGCATATTTAGACCAGAGAATACACAAAGAACACCGAAGAGGCTCTTCTGACCTCTGCATTAATTGCAGGTTATGCCAATTCCTCCTTGTTCCGAGCACCTGGAGGAATAAAAAGGGTATTATGATAATAGTTATCAACATCGGAGTGTCAGATTGTATGTTGTGAACCCTGAGGATTTTGTTTTTACCTTTATTGAACTTGTAACTTTATCTACTCTTGCTCACAACTGCAATTGCACAGGCTGATGCATGGCAGTTGGGAATTTTCGCAAACCCACATGGGGTTTTGCAGGAACAGGAGATGACCTCGCGGCATGCCCTTCCTGGATCATCCACTTGACTGGAGGAAGTAAAATACTATTTAAGGAGCGATACGACCATGGTCCTTGCCCTTGCGAATTCACATTCGAACACGTATACGTTTTCCCATGTAATTTGTATTGGAAAACGTATACGAATGCGAATGGTCAAGGATAAGGGCCCTGTGCGTTGATTTGTGTATACCATATAATATATGACATTAACTTTACTTTCCATACTTCTTGTGGTGTCTTGGTTCACCCATACAATGCAGGGTCGGAAAGAACGAAATCCTTCATCAGACTCTGTCCCCATATATGCCCCGCCTGATAGGCAGCTCTCTGGGTATGCAGATGGAGAGCATCTTAGTAGAGGGGATATTTTCTATGCCTCTACCCTTGTTGAATAGCTAAAGACGGGCGGTATTGACTTCTTCATCTTATGAACATCTACCATACATTATAACGACATACCTTTCCAGTACGGGTAGGCCCTGCTCAATTTCATCCAAGGAAAGAGCTTTGGACAAGCCCTCAAAGATAGTACTTACTGCAGGAAAATCTTTCCATGCCGCCAGAGCTGTTTTTTTTCCTTTGAATAAAAACAGCTCTCGTTTATTCTCATCGCCTCTCAAAAACACACTCCAATTTTTAGGGGTTACTTTATCCCCTTCTACTCTGCGCCTAATGCCAGTTCTGCGCTTCAAGCGTGCGGCAGCTTTCAGAGAGTCAGGATGATAGTCATCAAAAACTACGTCAATCCGACGAACTGATCCAGTAAATTGATTACTTTTTTCATTTTTTTAGGTTTATTTTTTAGGATGTTTCTAGGTTGTTTGTTAGGTTGTTTTTTTAAAGTTAGTTGAAAAAAAAAAGAGAGTTGAGGTTTGGTTTGGCTACGAGATTGGTTTTTCCGATTTTATTTTTTTTTCAAGGTTATGTACTATGTACCAGGGCCTATGTACTATGGGCCTCAGGGCCTCGAGCCCCCAAAAACATAGATCTACACCCAAAAAATGATCTCGCTATGGCGACTGAAATGGAATTAATAGTCCAAAATGACATTAGGTCCCAAACTGTACTTTGTACAAAAGTTAAAAGTGACTGATCCGGTGGGCTCCCGTTCTGAATATGGTCCTTAGGTCCCTACTGACACGACAGAAAAGAGAAATCGCTTTTAACCGCTTGTGCATAATTCTTACAGCAATCCGCCGGACTAAATATTTGATACAAAATCTTAATAATAACATCTTGCAGGCGCTGAAAGGAAGCAAAAAATATATTTTACTTTCAATTCAGAGATATTTAGATCAATAATATAATGGCAGTAATATAAGATTAGCTCTAAGTACAAATAATTGTAAAATAATACATTCATAATAATAGAACCTTTTTAATATGCATATGCATACCATGCAAAAGAAGAAAGAACAGAGATGCTCGGCTGTTGCGTGAGGAAAAATGTAAAAGTGTTTGGAATTATGAGATTTTTTCTTGTTAACATAATAAACAATTACAAAAAAATTGAAAAATTGCCAACGGCAGTTACGTTGCGACATTCTTCATTATTTTTATGAATTAAAATACATTAACGGGAGTGCATTGGGTTGAATTAATGAGTCTATTTAATCATTGATTATATTCACGTACAATTTCATTAATTTGACATACTGACAGAACTAAGACGTCACCAAAGCACACTTTTCAATAAATAGAATTTTTCATTTTCAAATTGGGTTTGTTTTGAAAGAATATTTGAGATCTATGCGGCAGTTTTCTCGAAAACGGTTAAAATTATCAAGTTCTATCATGTGTACCTTTTTCGTAGCAATAACTCCTGCATGAGATTTTCTAGTCATATGGCCTATTATTGTCCACCCTGTATACTATTACTGAAAACAATACTGTCAGCAAGTTTTTATACCTATGTACCTCACGTACACACTACTTACCTTCTTTTGCATCGCTGAGAAATGAATAAAAATGAACTGAATAATAAAAGTAAATGGGTTAACTTGTTTATTACGAAATGTTCTATAAGCAAACTAAAAAGAATTTTTATCGCAGGATTTAAAATAAAATAGATATCTCACCCCAACTTATTTATTCCCTAATTTTTCATATTTTTATTATTTATATCCCGCCAAACAGTTACCAACAAGGATTGTAGTGAATTGGGTTATCCACAAAAATGCTCTTTAAAAATAATTTGTCAGACTCACGGTTACACAGATAAAAAAAACTAATGGCTCCCTTATTTTGGCTAAATGGTAACACCCCCAGGTGCGGAAACTCAGTTTTACGCTCATAACCGACCACTCTATGAAACAAAACAAAAATCTCTACCTACACAAAATGCAGGGTTGCCGTATAGAAAAATAGCACTTCCAACTTAGGAAGATATGTTTACAATATTTACATTTTTTACATTAAAAACATCGGTAGTTATTAACGGCTGACAATAATACACAGAAACAAAATAAATCTGGTGGCTCCATACCACGAAGCCAATTACATGGCATCGATCGTTCGTTTTGTCATCGCGGATCAAAGAGAAAATGTAAAAGACCATGCTTTGTCTATTGTCGAAGGATAATGAGCTAAACGATT
Organism: Rutpela maculata; assembly: GCA_936432065.2. Taxonomy (NCBI): domain Eukaryota; kingdom Metazoa; phylum Arthropoda; class Insecta; order Coleoptera; family Cerambycidae; genus Rutpela; species Rutpela maculata. The sequence continues at coordinate 29,814,617 of OW386291.2, read as the reverse complement.
TAAGAGAGCTTACAGATTATGTATGAACCAAACGCGGTAACGGTGCCAAGGTCACACGCCATAGAAACGATAATATTCAGTATTCATACAGTACGGTTTCGATGCCATTTTATCTCTGTTTAAATGTAATATCTATCCTCCGATTAAAGAATTCATATCTAGATACATAATTGTATTGGTTTGTATGTTGCTGAGATAGTCCCAATCTAAGGCACATCAGTTGCAAACATCCCATAACTTCTTGATTGGCTAGTCGATCTATCCGGGTCCGTTTCGGGCACGATCAGTTCAGTTCGATAATCATAATATCAGTTTGATAGTGTCCGCCATTAATGTTAATAAGTGTTTTTCGTGTTTTTCGATCAAAATGTGGTGAAGAAGTCGTTTTATATTAAGTTGTCATTTGCTTAATACCTAAATAATATTCTCTATTAATATTTACACAGTATAGTGATAATATATTTAGTGCAAAATGGTGAAGTGCTGTGCCGTTTGCAGAAAGCAGTTGAGAAAAAAAAATCTATCGTTTCATAGCCGTAACATGATGAGGTTCAGTTTACCGCTGTAATAAAGTGAGGGGCGAAAACTAGCTCCCATTTATAAAAATCGATCCAAAACAGTAATGACTGCTGAAAAAGCTCTAAATGTCTAAGTTTTGTTAAAGTGATAAAAAACTGCATCAGGTCCGACGTAGTCTTCATAAACTGCCCCTATAGGGTTGAGAATAACCACCATTAAGTTTGAAGGACACAAAACAAGAGAAAACGTGAAATCCAACAGAATTTCTATTTTGCGTAGTACTCTAAAATAGAACTAGAAACTTACGTACCATCAACGTCCTACAATGTCAACCCTCACTCAGATGGTGTGAAAACTACACCTCCCCCCACTATGTAAGATTTATCCATAAAAAGTTACAGTGACTTCTATAAAAATTCGAAACACCTGCGCTGTGTGGAAGTGAGACTATATTCGACGCTGTGCTTGAAAACCACCCCCATGGGGTTGCGAGATGCCATCCCTGTGTCCGTAGGATGGTGGAAAGACAAAGAGAAACTAACCGGATTTACATTTTTATGGATGCTATGATTAGCAAAAATCGTGATGCACACTTCCAGCGTCCTACGGATATATGGGTAGCATCTCGTAACCCCATGGGGGTGGTTTTCAAGCACAGCGTCGAACATAGTCTAGTTTCTTCTCACTTCCACACAACGCAGGTGTTTCAAATTTTTATAGAAGTCACTGTAACTTTTTATAGATAAATCTTACATGGGGGGTAGTTTTCACACCATCTGAGCGTCGACACTGTAGGACGTTGATGGTATGTAAGTTTCTATTTCTATTTTAGAGTACTGCGCAAAATAGAAATTCTGTTGGATTTTACGTTTTCTCTTGTTTTGTGTCCTTTAAACTTAGAGGTGGTTGTTCTCAACCCTATAGGAGCAGTTTATGAAGATTACGTCGGATCTGATGCAGTTTCTTATCACTTTAACAAAACTTAAACATTTCAAGTTTTTTCAGCAGTCATTACTGTTTTGGATCGATTTTTTTATAAATGGGGGCTAGTTTTCGCCCCTCACTGGGGGTGTGTTTCATATCTATTGCATGTACGCTGCTGTTTAACCTTAATTTGTATAATTCGATCGATTAGGATGTAACAACCATTCTCGTAGCTTAATATTCTTTTTACCCCAGTCCAGGGGTGTTTCTTGGCTCTAGCTAAAGATTTTGAGGGTGTACGAATTTTTTTAACCTCGGATTCGGATTCAGCGACCGAAAATACATAGAGATACATGGGTCTGGTTCACTGGTCTGAACTTTTTTTTTGTGGAGCTGTGTTATCTCGCAAACAAAAAGACCCCTTGGGGCGCTAGGCTGGTGATACTACTTCAAAATGGAGTACTTAACTGTACAAGAGAAAATTGAAATGGTTCCGGTTTATGGAGAAGCTGGCAGGAGTCTTATTGATGCTGTCGATCTCTACGTACAACAAAACCCCAATTTTGCACTGGATATGCATTACTGGAGTGTTTAAAATTCGCACTGGTTTCGCCAAATTAAATATCAGCGTCCTTGGACTGTCAACGTGTGGTGTAGAATAATTGGCAACAAACTCATTGGCTCCTACATTATTGAAAGCAACTTGAATGGTCAAATGTACCGAGGCATTTTGGAAAATGAACTGCCAACATTACTTGAAGATTTGAGCTTAGAAGTGCGACAGAACATGTGATTTCAGCATGATAGTTGTCCAGCATACTTTTCGGTGGTAGCCCGTGAATTACTTGATCGTGATTTTAATGGTCGCTGGATCGGTAGAGCTGGTCCGGTAAATTGGCCAGCTAGATCACCAGATCTTACTTACCCAGATTTATTTTTGTGGGGCTATCTCAAAGAAAAAGTTTACAAACAAATACCAATAACACGTGGGAATATGATTTAGCGCATCAGAAATGCTTGTGCTGAAATTCAAGCACACACACTTCTCAGTTGTGTACAGTCATTTCAGATGTGGATTAGTAAGTGCATAGAAGTCGAGGGCCACCATTTTGAGGACTTACTTTCATTGAAAGATGATGAGGCGAAAGAACTCATGTATATCAAGCACCCTGATAAGTGAGAGATGAAGGAACTTACATAAATCAAGCACCCTGATAGGTGAGAAGCGAGAGGACTCACGTTAAATAAGCACCCCAAAGGGAACAGAAAACTACTATGTCCATGTCGTTGTTACTGGGTTGCGTTAAAAGTAATTTATTCACCAGGCATTTATATTTCTACAGGTAAGAATTTCCCAGTTATTCGCAATTTGCAAAATAAATAAAATTTGTTGACGACACATTTTGATTATTACAATGAAAACGTGGTATTTTTTATCGCAAACGTATTGTAGAATTGTATGCATAGGTTTCCCGTAGGATAAATTAAAAAAAAAATTGAATTTCATCATGAATCGAAAACAATTTTTCTGTCAAATACTACGTATTTTTAGACGTAGAATTCGAATTTGCAATAAAAAATGGGGGTTCCTATTTAAAATTTCGAAGTTATCCCCCGTCCGACCTACAAGGAGGGGGGAGGGCGATTAATTTTAGCACTAATGTATTTCCTCCGCGGAATTATTAAATTTTGATTATTGAAATTTTTTTCGTAAAGTGCTTATTATTCGAGATATTTGAAAGTTTCAGGTTAAAAAATCACCCGGTAGATAGATTGCTTAAAGACGGTGTTTAGTTAACACAAAACTATCCTTGTACTGTAGGGTGGAGTGAAATTTTTAAAGTTCCATTTTGGAATAGTTGCAGAAAGTTGCCTACTAGTATCCCAAGACAAAACCTAAATGATGTTTTGAAATATTAAAATATCTTCTGCCCTCTACTACCCATTAAAGGGGGTGTGAAATAATATTTTTTCATTTTCAAAATTTTATTTTGCAATAGTTGCAGAAAGTTGTCTATTAGTATCCCAAAGAGAAAACCTAAATGATGTTTTGAGATATTAAAATATCTTCTGCCCTCTACCACCCATTAAAAGGAGTGTAAAATAATAGTTTTTTTTAATTTTCAAAATTTAATTTTGGAATACTTGCAAAAAGTTGCCTATTACTATCCCAAAGAGAAAACCTAAATGATGTTTTGAAATATTACAATATCTTCTGCCCTCTACCCCCCTCAAAGGAGGTGTGAAATAGACTTGTCAATTTAAAAAAAAAGGAAAAGCTTTTTGTGCTAATAATATAAATATAATGTTATAGTAAGGTTACAGAAACACCAAAGTATCTTTTGTCTGGAATAAATATTACTTTAAAGGGAGAATAGCAAATTTCATAGATTATGGATATTGAAATTACATTATTTTCAAGTAACATTCTTATTTACGTTACGGTTCTGTCATATTCTCGGGCCGAGTAACTAGATTTAGCCGGTTATGGTCTATAGTTAGATTTTCATTTGTCAGTCAGTACCTACAAGTGTTGACTGACAAACAACTAAGGTTATTGACGGAAGTAAGATAAGAAGGGCTAGGACAAAAATTAGACAGAACCTGCAATCACAAAAAACTTCCGAGCCATTAAAAGCCATGTACTTCGATGATAGAAAAGATAAAACTCTTGTGATGGAGAAAATTAAATAAGTCTCATAGAAGAACAATAGTAGAAGAGCATATTTCATTGATACAGGAACCCGGCTCCCATTTCATGGGTCACACAACACCAATATCCGGCTCAGCAAAACACATTTTCGAGTCTATTTTCACCTTCTTGGAAAGTAACAATTACAGCTTAGATAACCTTGTAGCTATAGGATGTGATGGGACGGTGGTCAATACAGAATCCAAAAGCGGTGATAGTTCACCTTGAGTTACAGATAAAACGACCTTTCCAAAGATTCATATGTCAACTTCATATGAATGAACTACCCCTGAGGCATCTATTGGAATATATCGATAGTGGCACAAGTGATCCTCGTGGATATTCTGGGTTTCTAGGAAAACAAATAGAAGATTGTGAAAATCTGCCACCTATTAAATTTAAACCTATCACTTGTGATTTACCAAACATTGATTTCAATGAATTGAGTACCGATCAAAAGTATCACTTTGAAATTTGTCGTGCAATATCTAGTGGAAATTGTTCAAATGATTTATCAAACCACGAATGCTTCTTTATCAGTTATTGGTTCAGACAAACGAGATGGATTTATTAAAACCACATTTGATTCACGCTGAATGTCAAAATTTGAGACAAAAAGGCAATTCAAACAGTAGAGCTTCTGTTACAGTTGGAGGGTGGGAGGGATGGAACTCGTCGAGCAGTCACCTCCACATGGTGAGTTCTGGGTTGTTTGACATTAAACAAGCGAAGAACTGCTCTAAACAGAAATCTGACAGCAGATGGAAATAATACAGAAAAGCCGCATTATTACTTCAAAATTATTCCTCTCAAGGGTTGATATCTCGGGGTGATTAAAAATCGAAAACGTTATTTAGCGTGATAATTGATAAGAATTATGCTAATAGTCAATTTTGATTTTCAAGTTATAGTTTTGATATACGATATATTTCTAGATTTCCCTAAATATAAGGGTCTGTAGAGGGCAGAAGATGTAGTTCAAATGTAATAAAATTTTATATAGGTACTAATAGACCCCAAAGACAAATTTTCTTCACTATTCCAAATTCGTTTTGAAAAGTTAAATTTTTCGCTCCACTCTATGTACTGTGATGTGTAAGATCCGATGTGCCTGAATAGTGTGGGTTGATGCATATAATCCACTCAGTAGACGCAGTAAAACAGAAATTATTGCTCCGTGCAACAATTCGGTACTAGAGGGTTAAAAAACAACTTATCACCATTTTTGAACCTAGTCACTTATACAAGATGGCGTCTTATTACATACAGCCTGTACAACAGTAATGGTACAATAGAAGCATAACGGTTCGCTCTAGAACAAGTAATCGTTGGTAAAACCAAAAGCACACACCCCGCAAGCTGTATTCGTCTGTCTATCTATCTGTCCTTGCATCATGTTTCTTTCAAACACGAAATTTTTGGAGTAAGTTAATATTAGCTAGAGAATGAGAATTGATTGAAATTCTGTGAATTGTTATTTCCTATTATTCATTTATATATTGTTAAGTGTTTACACCACTTTTGTAACCACCATGTACTGTGGATCCGAAAATTATAACACCAGGATAACACTAAACACCAATATATTAACTTGCGTACTAACTACAACAAATAATTTACTAATATTGCACTGAGCACTATAATTCAATAATGCAATCACTTGATCACTTTGCTTACTTCTTCTTTTATCCTTCTGAACTTACTATCCGAACTGAATGGAACTGAACTGCGCGGCCACTCACTCTCCTTTCATAGTCTTAGGTAACTCGTTCTACAACATTCCAGTACATCATTTTACAATGTTCCAGATAGATGTCAGATCTTTTCTCGACGTTTCTAGATTAAGATACTGCGCGTGCCATGTCTGGGATGATTGCCAAACTAATTAACTAACTTAATTGTTTTCTGTTACTTATACATGGAACTTAAAGGGAATTCCTACAGATAACATAACAGAATAACATTGTGGTTCTTTAGTATAGACCAGGGTGTATTAAATTGGTGATGCGACAAGAGCCCGCACAGTGGCTTCATAAGTGCTTACTTTGTACATTATGTAATAGATGGCAGGAGCAATATGGTCCGTCGTTACTTACGCATAGAAAGATAATTTTTCAGGTTCTGTGCATACGTGCATACAGTGTTGCATACATTTACGGCCTTTCGTTTGTGGTTAGTGAAACAAAAGTCCAGTGACATCTGACATTAAATAGCTAAATTAAAAACCAAATGATGCACGGGCCCCATATATGCAACACAACATGCAACATGGCAATTCGTCTATGGGGCATCTGCACGTGACGTCACAGCTAACCTCAAATATATATATTTCTTAAGATTGACACGTATTACGTAGCTATTATTAAAATTTCTACCTGGTTCCTGTACTTTCAACCAAAATCTAGCTCAACGTAATGTTTATGAAGTTTTAAATAACAATAAAATAAAATAAAACGCATCTTGCAAGTTAGGAATCTAACCTATATTAGCAGTCTATTTTTATTAATCAACAATATTGAAAAAATATTTGCGTGAATTTATAAATATTTGCTTGGAGCCAGTATGGTTACATGCTAAAAATGCGCATAAAAACGTTAAAAATGAGGATAAACTTAAAAAACTAAAAATTTGAGGTTATGTTAGTTATATGGTGCACATGCCCTATTTATACACAGTGCAACGGCTATTTAGTACTTTTCGGGGCGAACCCTGTATGCGTGGTCCCTTTTATATACCTCACCTTTGTTCTGGACTTAAGGGACGAGAGCATTTCTTCATTGTGTAAGTGGGAGAGACACGACACAGTATAATTATATCCTTGTTATATGGAATTTGATTCGATTGATTTATATAGGCAACCTACCCTTGAAAGAGGTGTTCGACTCCCTCATTGCACTAGGAACCTTCACGGGGCAAAACGGTAATGAAATCCTTTTCTCAGTTCCATAAAATGTGGGCAGAAAGTGCCGCGTAATGTCATGATTATTTTTAATCACCTCATGTCCGAGACTTAATTTCATTTGAGTCATAAATTTCTTAGTAAACACCTGGTCACGTCGATATTTGGCAGAAACAGCCATGTCAGTTGTTTACGTTTGGAAACAGGTTACCGGCCGAGGCACCGTCGGTACGGGTTGCCCACGTCATTGCGCGATGTATAAATTTTAATTACAAATTGTTTTTTAACACGGATCCTTAACGAAAAAGGATAAATCGGGTTTGGAAGGAAGTAACGGCCATTTTCGAAGCTGATGGAGCGCTGAGCAGATGGGCTGGATAAACCCTCCTAGTGAAATTGATAGTTGATATTTAAAGAAAGGGCCATTCTGCGAGAAGGTAAGTTTAAATTTTTTCGTCATGTAGGCGGGTTGTTAATTGTTTTTCGTTGCGGTAACGATATTTCTTGTTTTTTTGTAGATTTGCCGGCCCATCTTACCATCTTACTATCTTGCTATCTTATTAGCTTACTATCTTACGATTTTATTATATTATGGTCTTACTGCCGTGTGATTTTATGATCCTGTAATTTATAAATTTATAGAACTGTTGCACTGCTTAATAATTTACCCGTCCGTTGAATAACTAGGGTTGCACGTGGTGCGTGCTGCCCTATCGCTCAGTAAGATGCCATCCATTACCATAACCCCATAACGATTCAATGACAAACTAGGAGGCTCTCGATTGGGGAATCAATTAGATTGTGTTCTCGGAATCTTGTTACCTTAGTAGTAGTAACTCCGTAAACCTATAACTGCATAACTTTGGGAATATAATACAAGAATGTGAAGAATCTGAACAGGAGAATGCATGAGCAAAACTTTTAGCCCTTTAACCCCGTTATTCTGGGAACTCAATGAAAGCAAATTAGGGAATCTTAATTGGGGATTCAGTGAAAATGTAACGTTGGAAGTGGAGTATCTTTTCAGGTAATTTCTGTTTATGTGACTTCATGTGATATCTTGCTTTTGCGAACTTGATCTTCGATCGACCTATGTGACTGATTTATTTTACGCTTCTTGCTCTATATCACATGTTAGCTCTTCAATATCTAAAAAAAGTGTGCCGTCATTGAAAATATTGATACGAAATTTAGTTATATTTATAGGTTTAACAATATTTGATCCGTTTCTGCTGCAATCGTGGACTTGCCAGACATAATGAGATTGGTTGAAAACAATTCGTGATTGGTCAGCTGACCACGTTAGACAGAGGTTATTGGCTCTGACTAGTTTGCGATTTCTTGCAGAAACAAGCCTAATTATGTTTGATAGCAACCGCTACTACTTTGTAGTTTGTGTTTGGTCTTAATGAGCAGAATGGTGACAAAGATAATTTATATCTGTTTTTGAGTAAATGTTGCAAAAATTTAAATGATTTTAACATTACGTTTTCCCCAATTCTTGTTACGCATGGGAATTACATCGGCAATTTGAGTTCTATTGTATTCATGTTCTACTTTTTATAGCAACACGATAAGGAGTAATTAGGGCTATTGCTTGTTTCAATACAACTCTAGTGAGCCTGAACGGCGATTAAAAACATGAAATGTTACATGGCACGCCAAACTTAGATCGAAATATATTTTGAGTTGAAATTATTATCATACATTTATTTTTTAACCCAATAATAAATTTGAATTAATTATTAGGTAATATTGTTTAAGATTTTATAGGAATATAAATTCGTAGCCTTACTTTTGTGAAAAACATCAATTAATGATTGGGGCAAGCCCCTTTATAGTATAAAAAAAGAAAATCTCTCGTAGGAATTGTTCGTTGTTTGCTCTACAGACTATATTACCTTGCTTTCAGAGAATGTGTTTTAAAAAAATATATTTTTTCTTGACTGATTTCTGTTTAATACGTAAATTATTAGATTTGTCCTTCTCTGTAAGGGTTGAAATATGATTGATAATAAAATATAACATAAATAGAACGAATTATTTTAAGAGATATATAAAGAAGAAGGTTTCACATAAATTCAGAAGATGAAAGTGAACATAAATGAGGTTGTATACTGACTTTACTCAAAATGGATTTTCTTAGTAATTCAAAGGTATTTCCTAAGTAGCTCAAGTTAATTATACACACGGTGGTATATCAATCTTTCCCTAAATGAACTGTTTCCATTCTTTGAGATTCCTGCTTCTTTATTCCCTAAATGTGAGTAATAACTCGTTTCTTTCCCTGCCTTTGTTTTGCTGAAAATACATTAACGTGGGTGGTTAATGATGTATGTAAAATAAAAATGAAACCAACAGTGTTTTCAAGCAGTATTAAATTATATGGTAATATTTAAAAAAATATTACTTAGAAAAATTTTAATATAATAGGCTATCGTGGGAAAATTACTCAAATTATTCCTTCTCTAGAAATTAACATATGAGTGAACATTTGCCTTAATTTTGAATAAGGACTTCTTTGTGTTAAAAGTTTCATAGACTTTCAGGAAATTAAAAATTTATTTTCCGCGCTTTCGCAAAACTTATGTGCACAAAACTCCAATTCTCAAAGGAAATACCTTAATTTCCCCTTAAAATTGTTCTGACTTAGTAAAGTTCCTTTGATTATTCTATGTGAAAGTCCTCACCAATGTATTGTCGCAACGTGTGTTTTAGAAAGCGTCATGTTAGTTTTTACCAGACTACGCCACGTAAAGGGCATAGAGCAGTATTACTATGAGAAGATGACAACAGAAAATATGCGCAGAAACGAGTTTGTGCACTCCATCATTCTCAGCTAATGAAAACGAATTACGTCGACACCAGTGGCGGCGGTGGCTGCAGTAGAGCTGCGGCGCTGCGGCGGTAATAGTAATAATAAAACAATTTTTTTAGGCAAAGTTTAGTACAAATTACTCTTCTTACATTTCTCCTAAACAGTGGTTACTCGTAACAGTTGGCAAGTTATAATCTACTCCATTACACAGCTCCTTGACCGCGAAAATTGTATTGCAGTTACACATCCCTATACCCCAGATGACGCTATGCCACTGTTAAAAATATTCGCGCATGTTGACTCCGCCCTTGTCTCATAATAATACTACACTACCATGGCTAAAAGTTATGTTGTCTATGTATAATCCTTTAACCTCTTCTAGAAGTAAATAACCGCTCCGATTTAAACTCTTTAGGAGAATTAATTAGATTGTGAAAATTATCAAACTTGATAAATCGTTAAAAATTGAAAGTAAAATAGACGTTTAATTTAAAAATAAACTAGTAGAAGTTGCAGTCGGGCGTGACCGACTGCTAATGCCCATTCGATTAACATTTTGTACAATTCACTTTTACGTTTATATGACTTAATTTACGTAAAGTTTGTCCGAACCTAAGAGGCGCACTGTACGCTGCAATATCTTGTTCATCCTCTTATTATTTTTTTTTTCGATCATATTAATGCAACTTATCTATAAAACAATATCCTGCCACGTCGCACAGTGTGGCATTTAAGAATTGTTTACGTCCAAATTCGACTCCCCCTTTATAATTCAACCAAAATCAATCTATTTGGGCTCAAGATTTTCGTAATACTGAGCACCTTAATGAAGAACTACGAAAATTGCAATCCAGCTTATTTCTGACATATGACAGCCGTCAAAAGCCTGTAAGAAATGTGAAAACCCTATAAAAGCAGCATCTAGACACTGTTATTTCCTAATAACTAATTGGAAATCCATCAATATCATATTTTATCATGATTTTTGACTTGCAGAATCTGAATTTCAAGATGCTGAAACCATATACCTAAATAATTTTAGAAATTACCTTTTTTGGCCAATTGGTAATTTTTGGACCCTGTTATGTATGTAACAAAATCTAAAGTACCAAATACCGTTTTATTTTAAGTTCTTTTTTCTGAAATCGATCGGCAATGTCTACATTTTCGGCGCGATTTCAGATCGAAAAATGCACAATTCCAGTATTTTAGTCCGTTGCTAAGAAACTATCAGAAAACAGACTGGAAAAGATCCGTTGCCAAGCAACGATCAACAAAATCGTACGGGAATGTTCCGGCCTAGGCCGGGAAAATAACATTCCCGTACGGTTTTTTTTGTATATTTTAGACAGTAAATAAATACACGCAGACAAACTAACTTATATTAAAATTGTATTTATTAGTAAGCAGTTAGATTGTAATGAAGAAATGTTATGCATTAATACAAATTCCTTAATTTATAATAATATTGATTGTGATTTCAGAAAAAATAGTATGTGTACTTCGGTGTGAAAACATATTCCCGGACGACGATGCAATTTGCATCGTCGTCCGGGAATGTACTGCTTTCACACCTAAATACACAATATACTATTATTCGCAGAATTTGCATATAAGTGTATTAAACGAAAAGGTCAACGAACTAGGACCGTTTCTTGGTTACTTTTGGTAATTTTTTAGTCATTTATCTTCTTGTGAATGGTTAATTGTGCGCGAACTAAATAAGTATCCATGTATGTTCCATTCTGTAATTTTTCTTGAGTATAAAAATGGTCGTAGCTCAAAGAATTACGACACTGTCGTTTTATGGCCATGATATTTGAATTTCAAATGACATGGCGGGACTTGAGAATTTATATTTTAATATACACAAAATATGACCAAAAAGTGATTAATATTAGCCAAAAATTCGCTATATCTAAAATTCTGTCGACTTAAATGTCAAAAGTCATGGATTTTGCATGTCAAAAAAAAATAATACTTGATAGCAATGGACATCTAAGTATTTTCCGAAGAGATAACTGTGCCCAAGCAGTAACTAAAAAATGACCAAATATAAAAAAAATGGTTGTAGTTCAAAACCTTACAACTTTTTCGTTTAGTGAAACGAATAAAAAAATAGAAGGATTTTGCGTATATTTTGTTACTCACAGAAAAGAACCAAAAAATTCTTAAATTGAAATAAAAATTGACCATACCTCAAATTCTTTCGACTTTTGGATTTCGGGTTCAAGAAATTCGGACTCCGCATATCAAAAAACATTACAGAATGTGATAAACATGGAAACTTATGCAGTTTACACAAATAACAGTGTACAAGCAGATAAATGAACGAAAATGACCAAAAAATGGTTGTAGTTTATAGCCTTTTGACCTTGTCGTTTTGTGATACCTATATTCAAATTTTGCGGATAAAAAAAGTTAAAATACATGAGTTTTGGCAAAAAAATGACCATTTCTAAAATTATTTGGATTATTAGTTTCAGAACCATGAATTTCGAATCCTACATGTCAAAAAAAATACAGAATGTGACACACATGGATACTTATTTAGTTCGCGCACAATTAACTGTTCACAAGCAGATAAATGACTAAAAAATGACCAAAAATAACCAAAAAATTGTCGTAATTCGTAGCTCTTTGACCTTTTCGTTTGTGATACTTATATACAAATTCTGCGAATAAGAGAACTTAAAATAAAAGGATATTTGGTACTTTAGATTTTGTTACATACATAAGAGCGCCCAAAAATTACCAGTTTCGGCCAAAAAATAGTAATTTTTAAAATTATTTAGGTATTGAAATTCAGATTCTGCAGGTCAAAAATCATGATAAAATATGGTATTGATGGACTTCCAAGGAGTTAATTGTTGCCTTTAGAGGGTTTTTGCATTTTTTACAGGCTTGGCTGTCTTGTTATTAAATATTAAGTTATAATATTTTCCCCTCTCCTTGTTAATTTCTATTTCTATTTTTATATAGTAAGCTACACAATCAATTTACATATCAACTCGGAAGGCAGAATTCACAAAACAAGCGTTTCGTACTTAAGTGATTCCATCTCGTCTTGGCTGATGGGTTGATTTGAATGTTGTCATTTATTGCATATTGTAAACCTAACTTTGTTCTTCTTATGGAATTTCTCCAGAAATCTTCAAGGGTAGAGACAATTATTAGTAGGTGAATAAATACAAATCACGTCAAATTCCAATCCCATCGGAGAGAAATTTTCGATAGGGATTTTTTTTATGCGAAAATAGCAAAAACTCAAGGACCTCAGAACCGTTGTTACTGTATATCAGATCAAAATCACGTCAAATTCCAATCCCGTCAGAGAGAAATCTTCGATAGGATTTTATTTTATGCAAGAATCTCAATAATGCTAAGACATAAAAGCTCTTATTGTCAGTGAATAATTGAAATCACGCCCTGAGAAAGAGTCGTTAATGATCTTAGGTAGTGCAGCCTTGACCCATCACTCGTTTATCGCCGTACATCTTATCTCGAACCCGACTGGGAGTGGAAGAAAGGGGAAGAACGCGACTGGTGCCCCTTAATAAAGAAATTGGTGTCGCGTCAATTTCACGCCCGGTAGTGTGTTCTTCCATAGGACCACCGCCGGACCATAGCCTACAGTTTATGGCAGGTTTGAGAGACATCACTTAAGATACGCCAAAGTAATCAATGAACAAATATATAAAAAAACCATAAGGGTCGAATTGTAAACTTCCTTCATTTTTAAATTCTATGAAGTCGGTTAAAAATAAAGTCAGTTGACAGAAATGTTTAAAGCTGAATTTTTTTGCCAGTAGGTTATTACTTAAAATAGTTAAAAAAACTTATTCTGCCGGCCATTCTAAGGAATATTGGCAGGAACATAAAAGTCCTGTTAGGTGTTGTCCCGCTGGTGTTCTTCCAGGAGTCAATTTTGTGAAAACAGCCTAAATATAACACAAAGAATAAGAAATTAATTTTAAGCAGATCTTTCAAAAAAGAGTGTCGCCGGCTCCCGTACTATAGATATCTATTATTTAAACACGCTATACGATTCATTGTTTGATTATAAGTGAGGAAAGTTTTTAATCTGTAAATTATAATTCTTACGTAGTTATCTTTTACAAATTAAACATAGTTAATTAAGGAGTGTTGCGGAAAACCTCATTAAACTAAAGTGGAGATGAATATCTGAATAATGCATTATCAAATATGAGCTGTGGCAAAAGAATTTTAAAATAATGCTTCATTGACAAAGTGGCTTGAAGTGTATTTGTTGCATTTTTCGCGAGCCATGCGGTGCTAGAATTTCATTTTAAACATTGATATATTGTAGTAGTTTTTAGTAATTTATCTTCTACAATAGTTGAAGGCTGGCGCTTCCGCTTTAATGTATATTTTAAAATTCAATTCAAAATCTTAATTTATAGCCGCTGTAATAAGAGTAAATTTTTATATTTTGAATGTAAAAATAAAATGAAACTAGCTCTCTATTTTTATTGTATCGCAAGTACAAAGTAGTTGTTGACATTTAAGACAGCTTAATAAATTACTTGGAATGTACCAGAAAAAATATGAAAGAATTTAATAAATTTCCTGGAAAAGCAAATCGATTTTTTAAAAGGTAACTTATTAGCGTAGAAAATATGTTAAAATAAATATATTTATAGTAAATTATTATTCTATTCTTCTAAATTCATTATCCAATTTCACGTAGGTGATGTCCTGTAGTCGAAATATCGAAGTGTACTTGTTATACTTTCAAATATTCTTTAGACCTTTTTAGGCTAGGCAACGAATGATTATTGAGGGAAATTTGACTTCGGAATTTTGTTTGGACTAGTCTGGAGATGAACATTTCAAAATTCCTCACTCCTAGGTGGTGGGCGGGGGGCACTTTAAAGGTCCCATTTTTTGTTTTTTCGCTTATATATCGGAAACTATGCGTCGTAGAGGCTTGACCACTGTATACAAAATTAAATCTGAGAAAATTTGCTACAAGAATCACTACTTACGATATGTTGTTCTGTTCTCGAGATATCCGCACTCGAAATTCGGAAATTGTGGAAAACAATTTTGTCGCCTCACGTTCTTTGCTCTATTTGTTAAGATAACTCTTCAAATGTTATTCCCACGAAAAAGTCGTGAGAAAAGAAGTTGCAGAACATTAAATTTTTAAATTTTTTAACTTGCGGCGAAAAAATTGTTTTCCGCAATTTCCGAATTTCGAGGGCGGATATCTCAAGAACAGAACAACGTATCGACAAATGTAAGCGATTCTTGTAGAAAATTTTATCAGCTTCAATTTTGTATAGAATGGTCAAGCCGCTACGAATGATAGTTTCCGAGATATAAGCGAAAAACCAAAAAATAGGACTTTTAAAGTGCCCCCGCTCACCACCTAGGAGTGGGGACTTCTGAAATGTTCATCTTCAGACTAGTTCAAACAAAAGTTCCGAAGCCAAATTTTCTGCCCCTAACACTTCCTTCTACGCCCTTTTTTTGAACATTCGTTGCTTGGATTACACAGCCCCACAAAAAAAAAGTTCTTGATCTGGATGAGTGACCATAGTATTCCTATGTATTTTTCGACGCTGAATCCGAATCCGAGGTCAAAAAAATTCGTATACCCCCAAACTTTTGCGCTACTGCCAAAAACAACCCCGAAAATGGGGTAAAACAGTCCCATACTCAGGATTCAATGAATGGATGTAAATGAATGGTGAAAAACATGGGAAGGGAAAATGTTTTATATTCAGCAGTCACTTACTTGAATATTGACTGGAAAACTACCCTTATAATATGCTGAAAACTCCCCCTGTACAAGCATAGAGTATATAAATGCCAATAAATCGCGAGAAATGTTAAAGTTTTTATAGTTTGGAATACAGCACATGAATCGTACGCGTGTCTCCAAACCACCCATATAACAGGGTGGAAACCACCCTTATATAAAAATGGACTGCGTGAATACCAATAGATTGTGGGAAATGGAGGAGTTTTCGATGTTTTAATTCCAGCATAGAATCTTGGGTGACCCTGTTCTACCTTATTCTTACTCGGTACAAAAACTACCCCTATAATAGGGTGGAAACCATCCTTATTACAGAATAAATAAATCACGGGGAATAATATTTTTATAGTTTAAGTACAGAACATGAATCTGGAGTGACTCCCAGGGCACCTTGCTTACTCGTGGCCCAAAATCTCTTCTATAAAGGGTAGTAGCCACCCTTATATAAGAATAAATTGAATGAATACCAATAAATCGTGGGAAATGTTGGAGTTTTCATCGTTTCAGTTCCAGAATAGATTCTTGAGTGACGTTGATCTACCCTATTCTCACTTGGTACCCAAAATCATCCCTAAAAAACAACCCCTTCATAATAAAATGTACATATGCCAGTTTTTCAATTTTTCTTCTTAGAATACCTTTTCTTCTCATTTTCAAATGATCTCCTCACTAGCTCTCTTTTATTTTCCTCGTGCGTGTCTTTTTTCATAGGCCAACAGTAGTCGGCCATCATGTGGACATCTCACCTCCCTTGATACCGCTTCCCCATCTTCGAAATATCCTGGTGAAAGCGTTCGCCTTGCTCTTCATTGTCTTCACCCAAATTTTCTGAATGGCGGACAACTGTTGGTCCATAAAAAGAGACACACACGAAGAACACAATAGGGAGCTAATGAGAAGATCATTTGAAAATAAGAAAAAAGGTGTTCTAGGAAAAGAATATTAAAAAAATATTCATGTTCTTCACTGTTTGCTGCATTTATTGCACGAAAAGGTTAATGCAGCTTGAATGAAGAATATGAACATATTTTAAATCTTTTTTTCCTAGAATACCTTTTTTCTTATTTTCAAATGATCTTCTCATTGGCTCCCTATTGTGTTCTTTGTGTGTGTCTCTTTTTATGGACCAACAGTTGTCCGCCATCCAGAAAATTTGGGTGAATACAATGAAGAGCAAGGCGCACGCTTTCACCAGGATATTTCGGAGATGGAGAAGCGGTATCAAGGAAGGTGGGATGTCCACATGATGGCCAACTACTGTTCATCTATGAAAAGAGACACGCACGAAGAACATAAAAGAGAACCAGTGAGGAGATCATTTGAAAATGAGAAGAAAAGGTATTCTGAGAAGAAAAATTGAAAAACTGGCATGTGTACATTTTATTATGTAGGGGTGGTTTTTTAGGGATGATTTTGGGTACCAAGTGAGAATAGAGTAGATCAACGTCACTCAAGAATCTATTCTGGAACTGAAACAATAAAAACTCCAACATTTCCCACGATTTATTGGTATTCATGCAATTTATTTTAATATAAGGGTGGCCACCACCCTTTATATAATATATTTTGGGTCACTAGTAAGCGAGGTGCCCTGGAAGTCACTCCAGATTCATGTTCTGTACTTAAACTATAAAAAAGTTATTTCCCGTGATTTATTGATATTTGTGCTTTATTCTGTAATAAGGATGGTTTGCACCCAATTATAGTTTTTGTACCGACTAAGAATAAGGTAGAACAGGGTCACCCAAGATTCTATTCTAGAATTAAAACATCGAAAACTCCTCCATTTCCCACAATCTATTGATATTCACGCAGTCTATTTTCATATAAGGGTGGTTTCCACCCTGTTATATGGGTGGTTTGGAGACACGCGTACGATTCATGTACTGTATTCCAAACTGTAAAAACTTTAACATTTCTCGCGATTTATTGGCATTTATATACTCTATGCCTGTACAGGGGGAGTTTTCAGCATATTATAAGGGTAGTTTTTCAGTCAATATTCAAGTAAGTGACTGCTGAATATAAAACATTTTCCCTTCCCATGTTTTTTACCATTCATTTACATACATTCATTGAATTCTGATGTATGGGACGATTTTACCCCATTTTCGGGGTTGTTTTTGGCTGTAGCGCAAAAGTTTGGGGGTATACGAATTTGTTTGACCTCGGATTCGAATTCAGCGTCGAAAAACACATAGGAATACTATGGTCAGTCATTCAGATCAAAAACTTTTTTTTTTTTTGTGGGGCTGTGTTATTTATGGAAAACCTCAGATGCAGATTTCATGTCATAAAGTAGACGCAAAGAACAATATTTTCCATAAGGTGTTGCAAAGGACACCGCACGTTTTATAGGTAAATTGGTGGCCTGTCAAATCTTATGAATTTTTGATATGTTGTAGTTCAACTGATTCTGAAAAATAAGTTTGGCAAAACTTCAAATTGTGGACAGTTTCTCTGATAAATGGCTCCAAGGACTCGACCTATCCCTCGACCCTCCGATACTGTATCAACGACTTCTGAAGACATACTGCAGATATTGAAATGATAACTGCTGCAAATGACTAACCAGACTATTTACCATTATTTGGTCTTACATTGATATGCTTGAACTCTGTTTTTTCCGGAAGTGACGTCAAATCACGTTTTTCGAATACAAAATACGCATTTACTTCAATTTAGTACATCATAAATATAAGCAGCTTTACTCAAATTCAGTATCTCAGTAAATAAGTACGTGCATTGATAGAACATTGATGCCAGCTTGATGCTACCGGGTGGTACATCATAATCTTGGTACAAAACAAAGTTAATTTTATTTTTCAATATATAAAATTGCATTTGTGTCTAATCAATGAAAACTAATTATTTGTGAGGCCATTAAGTAGAAAAGGCAATTTTTGTTTATCTGTGATACATTAAACTTTATTAGTTTTAGCAAATTACATAGCTGACTATTTTTATTTTTTTAAATATTTACTTATTTTAATAATTAATTAATAGAAATCAAACAAAAAAAAAAACTTTATTTCAAATTAATTAACAAAAAAACAGCATTCCTCCCCTAGCACGTATTGGTACCAGCAAGACATTCACGGTGCAAGGCGCAATGAAAGGTTGGATGAAACGAGGCCAGATTAGATTAAAAATAGTTAAAAAAGATGAATACATGCCCATCCGCAGCAATGCGAACTAAAATATATGTAAAATGAACGAAATGAAAAAGTAAGTAGATATTTATGCCCTGAGGGCGACGATCTTACAAACCCGAGGGCCTCTGGCCCGAGGGTTTGTAAGTCGCCCGACGGTATAAACATCTATTAATTCCCGCGATGCATACAAACTTTTATGTCATACTACTAGTTCGTTATTGCACACACTATTTAAAAAATCCGAAAATTCAATTTGATTATAACAACATTTTCATTCTATCATATCGTTGCTAGGGAAATGCTTTATTTATTTGTTGAATAACAAATTTTGCTAGCAGTCAAACTTAAAAAGTCAAAATGCAGGAACGTTTTAAAATTCCTGACGAAATTGCAAAAAAGCAGAAAAAGCAACACAAAACTTGCTGCCGAATAAATCGAGAGACGCCTACAACAAAGAATATGGCAAATTACTAAACTGGATAGCCAAAAATTGTGTAGAACATATTGATGAAATTGTGCTGCTTGCATACTTCGGCGATTTCGCTGAAACATTTTCTTCGACTTCCTTATGGTCCAAATATTCAATGGTAAAGAAGTCTTTAATGGTAAATAAGAATATTAACATCGCTAATTATCATAAGTTAAGCGAATATTTGAAGCAACAGTCAAAAGGATGCCAGCCAAAAAAATCTAAAGTTCTGTCTAGAGAAGATGTTTTAAAATTTATTCATGAGGCACCGATGTTTTTAATGAACAAAATTGCATTAATATTTGGTGTATATGGTGGATGTCGACGACAAGAACTTGTGAATATGCTAGTTACTCACGTAGAATATAAAAAATCAGTTTTTGTGGTAAATGTACCAGAGACAAAAACCGATAAAAAGAGCGTTTTTACAATTGTTGACGAAGAAAAATTAACAGTTTGAAGCTGATAAGAGACTACATGTCTTTACGACCACGTGGTCGTTCAGAAAAAAGACTTTTTCTGACCTATAGACAAGGTCGCTGTACTGTACAGCTAGTTGGAAAAAACACATTTGGAAAAATCGCGTTCATCATTGCGAAATATCTGGGCTTGAGCGATCCTGATAAGTATACAGGACACTGTCTGCGTCGAATATCGGCAA
Organism: Rutpela maculata; assembly: GCA_936432065.2. Lineage (NCBI taxonomy): Eukaryota > Metazoa > Arthropoda > Insecta > Coleoptera > Cerambycidae > Rutpela > Rutpela maculata. The sequence goes on along the minus strand of OW386291.2, from coordinate 29,794,692 downwards.
CTCTTCTGACAGAAGCTGGAGCCAGTATGTCCACGTTGAAGCATCATGGTGGATGGAACAGTACATCGGTTGCTGAAGGATATTTAGAGGACAGTATATCTTCAAAAAATGCGGTTTCAAGGATGCTGGCAGGCATACCTTCTGGATCTGGCTTTTCCTTACAGAAACTTGATACCCAGACAATGAAACATGAATCAACATTTGCTGCAGGCAATCTAACTATCACCGGATCCTTCCAGAATTGCCAGTTTAATGTGAATTCGATTAAATAAAGTTAAGTAGATTATTTACATAATACTTTAATTTCATATTTAGTAATTAATAAAGTTTATTAATAAGTTGATCAAAAAATGCTTTTTTTGTCTTTATACCCACGCGTATAAAGTACACTATTATGTAGTTGGTAACTAAGCAATAAAAACACAATAATAAAATAGTATGACATAAAATAATTAATGTATGCAAAAGGCGCCATTGTATCATTGACTGTGAGGGAAAAATCGCTAGCGATGTGATATTGCATGTATTTTTTATGTCAGTTGCTCTACTGTTAAAAAATTAGTAACAATCATTCTAAAATTGTGGAAGTGAATAGAGATTTACAAGAACAAGAACAACGATTAAGAATATAAGTTTCGTATAACTATAAGTTACTACTTTAAAACTAGTCTAGTCACTAAACTTCGACAACCTCCATTGAGTCGTGGTCTCCAGCATCTTCAGTTAGCCTTAAGATATTCATGGATGGATATTTTACGTGTGTTTCGTGTCGTGTATACCCTAAACACCAAATCACACTTGCTACGTGGCAACATGTTCCTGCTGTTTAACTTTCAGTCTTACAAGTACAATAATATGATATAACTGGTTTTTGACGTACAACAACCTCTCCTACTTATCCCATTTGCTGATCGTAATTTTTTTTTTATCGCCTTATTTATATTAATGTCCTGGCGGAGTTTAGCCGTAGGCCATTCTACCACTCAACCAGGACGGACACACACACATAGACAAGGTCACAACACCCATTCCCTGCGACAATGCCATCTGCCGCGGCTGAGACTCGAATTCAGGAGAGGAGAGCGACTAGACCGTGTTGTATCTCACACAACCGCAGTCCATTCCACTGCTACTGTCTCGGCAACACGTGAAAAACGTCACTACATATCCATACATCCATACCCTAGCCAGGATTCGAACCTGGGACCCCGTGGTCGCAAGCCTAACACCTTATGCACTTTGCCATCGAGCCGGTTAATCCCCACAATGATACTTAATCACATTGCGATACCTAGACCTAACGCGAATTCTCAACAATCACGGCTTATTCACACTTCATATCATATTCGAAAGCGTTGTCCCCTTCTTCTTCCTGGTTGTCTTGAACGTATGATGGAGACATTTTAATTTAGAATGAGCCAAATGTCAGATGTCTTAAATGATCTAAATCTAGTGCGGGCAAATCAGGCCAATGATTCTCCTGCAATAATATCCATCTTCCTATCCTTTCCGCTTCTACTCCAGCTTGAAGAAGATTCGGTTCTTGAGCCTTTGCCAATAGTCTTCGATCCAATTCTTTATCTGCTCCTGCCATGTAAACTAAGATGGGAATATATTAATTATAGCATACACTATAAAAGAAATAAGTAATTGTCACAGACTAGACACAACTGCAATGTAATATCTTGAAAAATTAAATTAACTTTGTGTTATACCAAGATTATGATGTACTGGGTATCAAGCTAGCATCAACGTTCTATCAATCAATGCACGTATTTACTTATTTACTAAGATAGTGAATTGTAATAAAGCTATTGATATATGATGTATTAAATTGAAGTAAACGGGTGTTGTGCATTTGAAAGCAGGGGCGGCTTAAGGGCTGGGCAACCCGGGCGACTGCCCGGGGCGCCAAACTGAGGACAAAAATCGTTTATTTTTAACCATTTTTATTAGTTTTCTTTGGAAGATAATATCAAATAATATCAGTATCTATGTCAGTTAAAATGATAATAATTCGAAACAGTCGAATAACATTAAAACCGCCTAAATAATTCAAAAATGTAACACAAACATTTTTGTCTAGCTATAAGATAACTCACTACTTATATCTCAAGCTTCGCGCCCTATTGACACGGAGTCAATCATTAAGATTTTATATAAACAAAGGCCGGCAACATGCACTTTGTTGTTATACCAACATTAGCTGGTTGTATTTCATATCAATCATATCTTACGTAATTTATACTGTTTCTAAATAAATAAAATAAATAAATGGCAATTTGTTTTGTATGAAATATTAAAACAATAAAGAGGAACCTTCCTCTAAGTAAACTTGTGTCGGTGGTCCTCTCATTATAATAGCGTTCAGATGGTGTAAACAAAAAATGTTATACTACAAATTAATTACTCATTTTTATATCGTGTCAGTTTTCCTGTGCCATCCCTTTCATACCCTAAAAAAGGGCAAAAAAGGGCTCTTTCTAAGGTTTTCATTTAACTTTTCTAAGGATTGTACTGACACGCTGAAGCCAATTTTGGACAGTTTTTTTTTCTGTCGGGTCAGTTTCCCCATTCCACCACCCCCTTTTATCCCCTAATTTGTTTTTGTGCAAAATTGGTTTCAGCAAGTTAAAATACTTCAGAAATGTTGGATTAGAAGCTTTGGGCAAGGCCTTTTTTGCTACTTTTTAAGGGGATAAAGAGGGAAAATGACATAATAGAAAAAAAAATTGTGTCCAAAATTGCCTTCAGGGTCTCAAAACTAGATCAGAACCTTATGAAAAGACCTTTTTCGCCCCCCCTTTTAGGGAATAAAAAGGGTGGTAGAGAAAACTGACATAAAAAAAAATTTCTTCAAAAAATGGTATTAGTGCATTGATATACTTCAGAAAGTTGGATCAGAACCAGAATCAAGACCGTTTTTGGTCTTTTTTCAGGAGATAAAAGGGGGTGGTACAGGGAAACTGACACGATAGAAAAATTTTTTTGTCCAAAATTGGTTTCAGCGCGTCAAAATACTGAGTTAGATGAGAACCTTAAGACTAGACCTTTTTCTTTTTGTAGACCTGTAATTATTAATAAAATTGTAAATGCACATTGATGTGTAAGCATAAATTACTTGAGAATGTTTTATCAAAAAGCAATAAGAAAATCTTTTTTTCTGTCTAATGATCTGAAAATCATTTTTTTATAAGAAGCAGAAGAGAGGATTCAACGACACTATATAAACTGATGTCCAGATGGGCTATATCTAAATTTAAAATATGAATTTTATATTTTAAGGCGGTCGGAAGATGTTGCAGAAGAACTGATATTTATTGTTCCCCTTATTATTCATTGGATTTTTGGATGCACTATCAGCCACATAAATAACGAGAGACAATTTTGTGTTAACTTAAAAAGTAGTGATCAGGGAGGTCCGAAGGGATATCTTTGGACTTTAGTACGTAGTACGTCTGTCTATAAAATTTCCATGATTATCTCAGGGAGGGACGCCAAAAAGTACTCCCGCCCGGGTAGAAAATTTATCGTTGAGCCGCCCCTGTTTGAAAGACGTGATTTGACGTCACTTCCGACAAAACTGGAAGTTCAGGCACATCGATATAAGACCAAATAATGGTAAGTAGTCTAGTTATTCATTGCCAGTAGTTATCATTCCAATACCTGCAGTACTTTTTGAGAAAACGTTGATATAGTATCGAGGGGTAGATCCAGTCTTCGTAGCCATCTATCGGAGAAACTGTCCATAATTTGAAGTTTTGCCAGTGGAACTTATTGTTCAGGAGAAACTGTCCATAATTTGAAGTTTTGCCAGTGGAACTTATTGTTCAGAATCAGTTGAACTATAACATATCAAAAATTCATCAAATTTGACAGGCCACTAACGTACCTATAAAACGTCAAGAATGATATTCCAAGATTAGGAATTAACATCTAGTTCACTAAAATATATGGCATTGGTTAATTTAGTTGTGATTTGATCTAAAGTTGAAAGCTGGAGCTGACGACGTACCGGCCTTTATATTGTTATCGCAGAGGTCTAAGCAAATTTCCGTACTATAGCAGAACATACTCGGTAGGTTCATCAATCTTTCTTGCAAATATTAATATTTTAGAATTCATACTATTGTGCATTATTTACAAGCTACATTTTTCTGATGATCCACGTAAATAAATATGAATAAAATGTTGAATAAATCTGTTACATATTGTACAGATTGAAGTATTTTCCAAAGTAGCAATTCGTTTAATTTGTAATGGATATTGATTTCTAAACCTAAAACGCAGTGAATTAGATTCAACCACAAAAAAATTCAACGTTGTATTCATTGTTTTTAAATGTTAAGTAAAATTCAGAAAACATGTGGTAATCACTGATAATAAATTAGTTGTACAGGAAATTAACTAAACAATAAATACAGAATAAATACAGAAATCCCTTAGACATTGTTAACGCTTTTTCCTCGTTATTTCAAACTGCATATACTCCGAATAACGCTAATTTGAACCCTGGCACTGTACACAACAAATTTCACGTCTATAAATATGTTTAGCGAATTAAATGTTTTAGAAGCTTTACTAAAACTGAAGCCTAAGTTCACTAAGGGACCTGACGACGTACCGGCCTTTATTATTAGAGACTATGCATATGCTTTTGTTTACCTGCTAACGATTATTTTTAATTTATCTTTAAAATCCGATGTATTCCCAGATCGGTGGAAATTATCCAGTGTGCCCAATTTTTAAAAGGTGATAAAAGTTACTTGCAAATTATCGTCCTGTTACGATAATTTGTAATTTCGCCAAAGTCTTGGAAATTTCTTTATATGACCGAATTTACAATAATGCGCGAGGGCACATCAGTATATCTCAACACGGCTTTGTAAAGGGTAGGTCAACAGTTACAAATTTATTCACTGTCACACAATTTATTTCTGAGGCTATCAATGCGGGTAAACAAGTTGACGTTATATATACTGATTTCTCCAAAGCTTTTGACAGGCCTGACCAAGGGGAATTCTCCTACATAAACTTAAAGTACTCGGTTTTTCGGACTTGTAAACTTCCCTGCTGTCATATTTTTTAACTAAAAGGAGCCAATACGTAGAATACCGTGGCTTTAGGTCTGACCAATTTCTAACTACTTCCGGAGTGCCCCAAGGCTCATTACCGGGGCCTCTATTATTTATTTTATTTATTAATGATTTAGTGACTTGTGTTGATGTCAACTGCCTGCTGTATGCTCATAACATGAAATTGTATTATACTGTTGGTACCGACGAGGATTGTGTGTTACTCCAAAGTAATTTAAATGATGTTAATGACTGGTGTCTTCTAAATAATCTGCCTTTAAACATCGCCAAATGCAACGTTCTGTATTTCTGCAGGAAGAATAATCCACTGTTATTTGATTGATGAGTTAAACGATACCGCATTAAATAGATCAGATGAGTTTAATGACTTGGGGAGTTCTATTCGACTCGAAACTAAATTTTAACAAACATATAGAAAATATTCTTCTCTCTGTATATAAAAGTTTGGGTTTTGTGACTAGAAATTCAAGTATTTTTGATGACATTGAATTATTAAATCTTCTTTATACTGCATTTGTTAAATCCAGACTTGAATATGCCTCACTAATTTGGAATCCAGGCTATAATAATAGTATATTATTCAACGAGCGGTAATGTAGGTAATCACTCACGCAGATGAAATTTCATGTAATTCATTTCAGTAGTTATCTCCGAAACGAAAAAAAATCAACATTCTGATAGTAGCAAAAGATTCGTAATGGAAAATACTCTTTGACCTCGTTTTTTAATTCGAGCTAACTCCCACCGTTTCGGAGACATCTGCGAAAAATAACAAAAAACAGCTTACATTTCGGAGTCGAAAAAATTGCAAAAACATGCAATCTTGACACGTTCATATTTTTTGAAAAACGCCATTGGGAAGGCCGAACGATGTCGCGACGTAAAGAGGAAGTCTTCCAGATAAACCTGATCGTAAATTGCATGGCGAAATTCGAAAATTCGGCTCGGCGCGAACGAATCGAAAGTAGCATTTTGTGACATTTCAGAAAATCTTTATAGATATTAACGCGAATAATCTGTCACTACCTCCCTGGCTCCACCTTCGTGTGTTGCGCGTTACGTCGATTGGACAGGCCAGCCATGAAGATAAAGGTGATTGGCTCTGTACCTAGTGAGTGAACTCACGCATTATAACTCACCCTGTTTGTTTATGAATACTATTAATTGATCAAGAGCAGTTCATTAATTAGAATTTAACCTAATAAGAGTAGATAAATATTGTAATTGCATAGAGAATATACAACGGCGCTACCTACAATTCGTTTCATGCAAAATTGATCATGTATATCCCGCTGTTGGCTTCGAACATGGACAGTTGCTAAATAAATGTAGATTTCTTAGTTTAGACGACCGCAGGAAACTCTGTTCTCTTTTGTTTTTGCACAAGTTAATTTTTAATCTCATCAATTGCCCTAATATCTTGAATATGTTAAATATTCATGCCTCCTCATTTGAAACGCGTATTCATAAAACGTTTTATCTTCCTACTCCACGAACAAATATTCTGATGTTCTCTCCATTATTTTTTATGGATAACATTTATATGTCTATTGAAGGACAGCTTGATATATTTTACTCGAGTATTTCAATTATTAAGTGTATCTTTTCGTAATAATTTAGTTAGTTTTATTTTAATATGCTTTTAATCTGTATTGCACAAAAACAGAGTCAATAGGAGTTAGAGGACGTGCCCTGGACATCTTTGCCAGTTACCTAAAAAATAGACTACAATTTGTTAAAATTGACGATAAGATTAGGAAGAGCAAAATAATAACAAATGGTGTTTCTCAAAGCACAGTCCTCGCACTAACATTATTTTCAATTTTTATTAATAACTTGAGTCAACTAAATATTTCAGGAAAATTAATTTTATATGCTGATGATACTGCGGTAATTTTTGAGGGGTGAGATGAAGTGGTTTAAAAGTTTCCAAAGATATGAAGAAACTAAAAAATTGGTTGGATAGTAATTTATTATCACTTAATATATCAAAAACAAAATATATCATGTTTTCAATACATAATTCTAAGGTACCTACCATTAAACAAATAAATATTGCTAATACTACTGAAAACCTCGAGTCTACAGATTAAATTAAATATTTGGGAGTAATAGTGGACAATAATTTGAAGTGGCACACACATATACTCTATATTACAGGAAAGGTAAGAAAACTAATATACAAATTTTACAATCTTAGAGACATATTATAAAGAAAAACACTACTTATAGAATCATTTATAAGGTATGGCATAATTGTTTGGGGTGGAACATATGAAAATACTCTAAACCCTGCAAAAGTTATTCAAAAAACAATATTAAAAATTATTCTGCGAAAATCAACTATACAGGGTGTTTGGTACATCGATATAAAGTTTTCACTGAGTGATAGTTGGGATCGTTTGGAACCTATATGACCAAATTTACCCATAGGCAAAGTTTCGCCGTTTTTAAGATATCGACATTTTAAAATATTTTTGCGGAATAGTTGAGTTGTTACTAATATATGTTATTTTTTATGATACTAAATACTTCAGCTTTCTTAAATATTTTTTTTTAGATATTCTTAGTATGCACTTTGTCGAAACAGTACAAAAAGAAATGCCGAAGTATTGGTATGAAAATTATATAGGGCAATTTATGGGCTGAAATACATTAATTCAATTTTTTTTTCTATTTTAAGCAAAATTTTCTCAAACGCGGCCTATTTCGAGAGATTCAAATAGTTTTAAAAACTTCTCTATTGCGTACTCTTTCCAATGGTATACCAGGTTATGACAGAATTATAGTTCATGAAACTAAAAAAGAAACATATTTGTGGACAAGTACGTTTTTAATAAGGAAAGAGCATTAAACAAAATTATAATAAATTCTTTCAGCCGCAAATCAGTGATTTTATTTACTAATGTTTAAAGACAATTTTTTGTCTGTGACATATTGAAATAAAGTCAAACGCATTTACACGTAGAGTGAACAAGAAATGAAATAAACAATGGGTAGGTATCAGGCGACCAGACACAAAAAATGTTTTGCTTGGATACCAGGCAATGGCATCATTTTCTAATGCAGAATATGCTGATATTCTCTTTATGTACCGAATGGTCGACGGAAATGAAGCAGCAGCTAAAGATTTTTATCGGGAACGATTTCCAACAAGAAGAATGCCCAATGTCCAGGTGTTTTGTAACACATATCAACGTAACAGGTAACCTTCATCATAGGGAATGGGTGCATATTGTGCAACATGGTCCTGAAGTAGATGAGCCAATTTTGGGGGCTTTCGAAGCAGATCCTATCCAGCAGTATTGGAAAAGTAGCTCGTCAACTAAATTTGTCCATATGAAAAGTTTGGACAATTCTTAGGATTGAAGGAAAACACCATTCCACTACACGGCTATTTAGGGACTCGAAGAAGGTGACCCAATACGGAGAACTGCCTTTTGCCGTTTTGTGTTGAAAGCTGACCTGGAAAATGAACGTTTTCTTAAAAGTTTTTTTTTGGACAGACAAGTCGAAGTATTCTCGAGAAGGAATAACAAACTTTCATTACTGGGCTGATGCTGACGAAAACTCGCACATGAAAAAACAAACCTCTTTTCAATACAAGTTCAATGTGAATGTATGGGCAGCGCTAACTGGCAGAGCTTTCACTGGTCCGCATTATCTTCCAGACAATTTAAATGGAGACAGTCATTTAGAGGTTTTTGCAGAACACTTTACCATAATATCTTAGATAACATACCTCTAAATGTAAGAGACAGCTTGATATTTCAAAACGACGGATGTCCTGCTCATTACCGAATTACTGCGAGGGAATTTTTAGACGAAACATTTCCTATTCGTTGGATTTGAAGAAATGGGCTAATATTGTGGCCAGCGACGTCTCCAGACTTGATGCTCCTTGATGTCTGGGGTCGAATGAAGGACTAGTTTTTGAGATTGAAATAACCGACCGTAGCCACCTTGTACAAAGAATTAATGAAGCAGGTGCCAGATTAAGGGAAGAAATGAGGTTAGGCGTCACCACTACCCAAATACGAAAGAGAATACGTAAATGCGTTAGAAATGGAGGTTCTCATTTTGAAAACGAAATGAATTAATTATTAGTTTTAGTTACATTTGTTTTAGTTAAAACTGGAAATAAGAATAATAAAATGATCAATACTTATTTAGTTTATTTCTTCATTAAAAATGTAATGTCTGCAAATATGTTTCCTTTTTAGTTTAATGAACTATAATTGTGTCATAACGTGGTAAACCATTGGAAAGAGTATGCAATAGAGAAGTTTTTAAAAGTATTTGAATATCTTGAAGTAGGCGCCGCTTTTGAGAAAATTTTGCCTAAAATAGAAAAAAAAAATCGAACCAATGCATTTCAATACATAAATTGTCCTACATAATTTTTATACCAATGCTTCGGCATTTCTTTTTATGTTGTTTCGACAAAGTGCATATTAAAAATATCTAAAAAAAATATTTAAGAAAGCTGAAAGTATTTATTGTCATAAAAAATAACATGTGTTAGTGACAACTCAACTATTTCGCAAAAATATCTAAAAATGTCGATATCTCAAAAACGGTGAGACTTTGCATAAGAGTAAATATGGTCACATAGGTTCCAAATGACCCCAACTATCACCCAGTGAAAACTTTCTATCGATGTACCAAACACTCTGTATATCCGAGTATATCCTTATTTAAAGAAATAAAATGCCTGAGTGTTAAACATTTATACATTCTTGAATGTTAAAAACTAATTTAACTATGTATAGCCCCTCCACAAGTGCATATAATACAAAATCAAAGTTAAATAAAAACTTAAATGTGAAAATGTATATTAGAACACAACAACAAAATTTTATAGATTACTTAGGACCCAAGTACTATAATGTAATACAAGTAGAACTAAAAAATATTTCGAGTAAAAAACATTTTAGGAAGAAATTACTGGAATATATTATAAATAACCCAGGAAAATTTTATATGTAATAATCATTATTCATCAATCCCACTCAAGATATTACCCCAATGATTTATTTTACATTTATTGTTAGATATTTTCTATATTGTATGCTTGTGAATGTGTACGTATATGTGTATCTGTATAGATGCACATATATGTGTATGGGTACGTAGGTATACAATCCTTTATTATTTAATGTTGATACATGTACTATGGAGATTATTATTATACCTATTTATATACAATTATAATTAAGTGCAAACGAACCTCTTCGGGGTTTAGGCACTTCTTCTTTGATGTAATATTATATAAAACGTGTTTGTACGATAATAATTGAATAAATGAATCGAATTGAATCTGTTAGTGTATGATGCATGTTTGTAATCGGTTCTTTTATCTTTTTGTCAGTTTGTATATTTTTTACCATTAGGTATAAATATAAATATAAATATTGTGTGTTTTTCCCACCCCGTAATTGGTTTTTACTGTGGGACTACATAAATAAATAAATAGTTTTTTGTAAACTACGAAAATCAAAATTTATTTTGTTTAAAATATTAGTTTTATTTTGTTGGAATCTTTTAAAGACAAATTAATATTATAAGAATATTGCAAGCAATATTTGCCAAGGGCCCCGTAATATGTTAATTTATATCGCTTATTAAAAACTCCTTTACAAATGACTAACTCAGAGATTGATTGAATTTTTAATTAAATTCCAATCAATATTGCAATTTTACTGTTATTTTAAAATTCATATTTAAAATCAGTCAGGTAAAATAAATAGCGTAGCGGATGTATTCGAAAAGGTAAAAGAACAATTAAAATACTTGAAAGGAAACCACTGGGGTATAATGAAAAAAAAGCGATCCAAAACTTTATGGAAAAATAAATCATTCGAGTAGTCCGTAAAATATTCAAGGATTAAAACAAAGTGCTTTACGTTATTGTGACCAAAGTTTCTTTTATGAAAATTTCAACCAACTGGAAGCATTAGTCTAATGAGTTCCTTCGGAGTCTTGTGTAACCGGCTGCATTTATTTTAAAAAGGCGAAAAAATTAAATACTAAGGTAGCGATTTTTCTTTTGTATGGATTTAACCCACGATTTTTTGTTTCACTGGCGATTTATCGCTGGTGATAGAGAACGATATGTACCTACTCTTAGTTTAGGCCCAGTAGGCAGGGGGTGAATTTTAAAAGCAATTTATGTTTCTTTTTAGCATTTAAACGATATATTCTGCATACTTTCTTTTTAGAAAAAGATTTACAGCAATTGTATCCCATACGGCCAGAAAATATGTAAATTTGGCACAAAAGTTTGCAATTTGCTACTATTATCATTCAAATTATCTCTTCGGTAACGCTGTGGCTAGTTTTATTTCGTGAAAGGTGAAATTTATTTGCACTGCTAGTAATAAATTTCGCTGGCCAGATTTATATCGAAAACATTTACTAAGCATTAACTTAATACTTGTTTACAGGGTTGCTAAGCAAAGTTTCAAATATTATCTGTATTTTCTCGATTATTACCACTGTACTTAGAGGTAAAAGTTGGAAACTTATCCAACCTGTGCTTCGACTCGCTTGTTTTTTGACTCAATACGCGTATATTAAAATTTCAATTTTCCTGAGATTATTAAAGGTAAAATTAATTTGTGGTTTAAATTTTACTGGCGATAAATGCTATGGTATCTCATGAAATAACAATGCGCCGTCGAAATTCTGCAAATTAAGGTACTGATCAAGATTTATGAAAAAAAATGTTTAAATTTAAAACCTATATATAATTAATACTGTTATTATTTTTTTTTTACTAGTGAAATATTTTGTCGAACTCCTCTATACGTTTCCTTAAATATATAAGGAATAAGAAACCAGACTGCAACCAACAGCTATTCTCCGGACTAATGCCTCGCCGAGCGCTGAATTACGAATTACAAGCCTGGCCGCTTTAAGTGCAATAACTACGTATTGCCACAAAACGCTAAAGTTTCGATTGTAATAGACACCAGCCGAAAGACTTATTCCCATTCAAAGGAGCTCTCGTGCCAGCCACTCCACACCACTTGCAGACTGCAGTTTCGAGCTATTGGCTCTCGACAGTGCAAGGTAGGTCTGAGATGGCTGTAACGAGGCATTTGTTCACTTTTGATACATGACGAGACTTATAAAACCACGACATGCAACAAAAATGACAGGCTCCATCTAGCGGCTGATATCCATTACAATCGAAACAGCAGTAGCCCTCACATGGGCACAGTTAGTAGGTATGCTTCTAGATGCAGCCTGTCATTTTTGTTGCATGCCGTGGTTTTATAAGTCTCGTCATGTACCAATAGTGAACAAATGCCTCGTTACAGCCATCTCAGACCTACCTTGAACTGATGAAAGCCAATAGCTCGAAACTGCAGTCTACAAGTGGTGTGGAGTGGCTGGCACGAGAGCTCCTTTGAATGGGAATAAGTCAAGTCCTTCGGCTGGTGTCTATTACAATCGAAACTTTCGCGTTTTGTGGCAATACATAGTTATTGCACTTAACGCGGCCAGGCTTGTAATTCGTAATTCTATGTGAAGAATATCTGGAATTCATATTGAGACATCTGGTGAAGAATATCTGGTGTCACTGTAGCAATGGCATCAGTGATTCTGTTTTTTAAAACCTCAATATTATCTTGCATGTCAGTTGCATACACTTTTGGCTTAAGATACCCCCACAGAAAATAATCCATTGCGGTGAGGTCCGGAGACCGCGCTGGCCAGTTTATCTGTCCAGGGGTAAAGTAGGTAGGTTGGTTTGAATTCATGAAATTTATTTGCGGACAGAATATTGTGTATGTGGTGACTCTTAGATACACACCCACCTGACTCGCTGTTGCTCTCAAAGGAAGTCGGGGATTATTGCGAACTGATTCTAACACTAAAATTGTTGCTGCATCATTTTCATCATGTCTTTTTTTGTTTTTCTCACATCTTTAACATCACCATAAATATAGAATTTACGAACCAAATTTCTTAAAGTATTTACAGAAACTTATATACCTGGAAACTTCCTGTGAAAAACTTCTATCGCGTATTTATAGGACACTTCTCCAATACCATAACACTTGATCAAGTAAATGCGCTGCTCTAGGGTCAGTATTTTTCTGAAGATAATAGTTGACAAATGGTAACAAATAACAATGTCACCTAAGCATTATTTCACAGCGGCAATCTTGATTAATAATCACAAAATGACATCCACTTCTACTAAAAGTTAATTCAATGAAGTAGGACCTGAGTTGAAAAACTATGAAACAACATTTACACCCAAACTTATTAATAATAGTTACAAACAACGTTTTATTACAAGTAATACATAGTCTTTAAAACATATTAATCGATAACGAGATATGGGGGAAAAATCGATTTAATTTTTAATATCAAATAACTTAATAACAATAACTCCCATGAAAAAAATTTATTTTGCTTTGCGATTACTGCTTTTAAGCTCCTTTATCCCATTGCCTCAAAACGTTTGATTTTAAAATTTTTTATTTTGAAAATCCAAATTGTTATAATTTTTGCGCGCCCTGTACAACAAAATCAAATTTTCTCAACGTGAATAGTATTTATATAACAAGGAAAAGAAATTACGAAGAATAAGTTTTTTTCGAAAAAACGAAAATAACCAGTTTTATAAGTATAATTAAGTCTATCCGTGGACACACTGTATATACAACCCTACAACTTGTTTTTCCAATAATAACAGAAAGTAAGGGGATGTCAATATATAATGAATAACCCTGTACAACCATTGGGAAAATAAAACTATTTGTTTTATAACAGCTATTATAAAACTTTTTTAGTTGCGTAGAGACTGTTGCGAAGTGTTTTAGAGAATAATTGGGTTTTATTGGCGGTAATTATACTTAATCAGATTATTTTATAGAATTACGTAACTCGTTATGTGGCCATTTTAATTTATAGAAACAATTCGCGGTTTATTTTAGAGCTGTAACGGATTTATACGCCAATACAGCCAAGGCGATTATTTGAGCGTTATTTACAGAAATCTAGGCATGATATAAATGCACAGTTGGTTATAATTGAGTTAGCTTCCGTTCACTTTTAAGGCGTTGTGCAGTTTTTGGTTCGTAGAGGTAATTTCTCTGATAAAATTTTCTAAAAATTATTTACCTTATTGCTATAATCAAGATTCTTGCTGGAGAATAAGATTTTTATGAATTCATTTTATGTAAACAATTATACGGTGGATTTTGACGTAGTGAGGGGAAATATGGTATCCAGGTCACGCGTTTAGCTGTAGGAAGTTTTTGTTGCCCTGTCACATGGTGGACAGTCCCGTGATCAAGAAGCAAGTAACCTCGACCTTCGAAGGGATGCCTAATTTCTTAGTTTATCATCTCCAATAACCACCACGTATTTTGTCAGTCATATTTGTTCAACCTGGAGGATCTCACGTTAAGACAATTGTATGTCTTAACTTTTAACTATTATACCATGTTGTACCCCACTAACGATTGTGTCTCAATATAATAGCAAGTACTGCATCTGCAGGATTTCAGGTAAACAAATTGTGTACTATAATATTTTTATTAAACTGGAGAGCTGGCGTGAATAAGTTCGTATATTTTAAAAAGTTTTAATGTGTTTTGTAATATTAGAATGGCTAGGATAACAATACTGTTGGTGAATTATTTCACTAATTTATCGTGTTTGAAATGGTTTTATGCTACAGTACTGCCATAAAACCACGGAGTTAGGCGTTAGTCCTAAGCTACTACCTCTGAAAATTGTATATCTTTTGGTTTATACGAATTTTGTTTTTTTATGGTATTTTGGCCGAAATTGTATAGAGAGTATTGCCTAAACAGGCAAACGTTTATAGCTTAACGCTATAATTTATTATTTGCATATTCCTGGGTTAGTTTGCTACGTTATTTTTAGTAATATAAAGTTCTAGGGGGTTATGTAAATAATTTATGGCGTCGAGTGATAAACAATTTTATATTAAATCAAACTAAAGTTTCACTCGCAAATGGATGTAAATTTCACCTCTTTTGATCATTCTATTGTTATGTGTTCATTAACAAGCATTTCAGTGAAATATATAATTCATTTCACTACTTAACATAGGGTATTGTACACAAGGCAAATGAAATACCAGCATAAAAGTTAAAATTAATGATCATTTGTTCTTTATTGTACAAATTTACTTTAACTTTACTAGGTCTCAGTAAAGTTTTGGGTTCACTAAATCGAAGAAATAGTTTTAGGCCATTGTGTTATGTGCAACAATGTCTCTTAGGGAGAGTTCGTATTCCATTAAGGAAAGTTAGGCAATTTCTGAGCAAATCGCGTTGAAAGTGTAGGTAACATCGCAAATTGTTGTGCATGAAAGTTTATCCTACGCAATTGTCTAATCTAATTGAATTTAGTTCGGCCAGTTTCTGTTGGGAGAAAATGTATTAAAGGCATTATTGTTAAAAGTAGGGTAACTGCACGACTGAGAATGTAATTTGGCTATTACATATGCTATTACATGTTATGCACGACATTTATCTCAACTTGGGATATGCACGTTTTACTAACGATGTTTCGTTTTTTCTTTTTTTTGAAATAGCAATAGCGCGAGATTCAATCGCGTGATTACTACGTCCATTTGTTTTTTAATCAAAATACAATTTTTATAGATAATTATTACTAGAGAAATACGGTTCTGCCGGGTTGTCTATCAAAATATGGTCGCAAGTACTTTTAATTAAACTTTAATTAATCCATTTTCTTTCAAACAATTTATGTTCATTTGTTTTGAATATATAATAAAATTCATTTTAAAGAGAGGTATGTAAAAAATTTAAAAAGTTTGGGTTGCCGCTTCTCACTTGGCCGCAACCTCTTGCCAACCAGGTGTAAACAGGTATAACTTCGTTAAAGGGTATAGCCGGAAAAGTTAGGGAAATGTGCCCCCGCACTTACTTAGTTAGAATGGCTTCCAGATGATGCAGATTATAGAGTATATTATACGGTAAAAATTTTAACCCGCCTACGAAGGTGGAAAAAGAATAATATGTCTTTAATTATTTTTTTTTTCGGTTTCTATGCAACAGATCGATTTTAAATTTGGCACGATTATTGCTTGTGTGGAGATAACTTACTCCAAAAAATAAGGTCATTTTATGACCATTTTAACCATCGGAAAAAAATATAATTTTTGGTGGCTACCCTTCGTGGTGCAATCACCATTCTATGATATATTATGTCTTGACACTTCGTGATTATCATACTAAATTGTCAGATTTTTTGCTGTGGTGGAACAATATGGAAAAAAATAAAATTGGATAAAATAAAATATTTACATATGCCTCTTAGTTGTAGCAGTTAATACTTATAGCCATACAAGATATTGTTGCATATCTACAACCGACCGCGGGTGTCAGTGTGATGTTGCCAAATCTTTTTCCCCAGACGTACGGAACTTCGGCACAATCTGGCAATACCACTTCTGGAGGTCCCAGGGGCGAAGTATTAACTCTCCAGGACCTTGGGGAAAAGTTTAGCAACGAATAATGTTCATTGTAATTACTGTCGCATTACGACATCTAACGACGTACTGAACCAGATGAAGAAAGTGAGGGAACGATCGAAGAAGACCAGCCTTTTGTGCCTTCGACATATTCTGGCACTATGACTAGTGACTCTGTCTAAATAATGGAACTACCATTGCAAAGACTCGTTGCTACACATAAATACTGTTGCATATGTGGTGATTATAAAGAACTGACCTGAATATCCACTAATGTGAGACTACAGTGCTATTGAAACAAACAAATATACGTCCCCGAGGCAATCGTTGCTGTAAAATGCGTTTGATTGAACATCGCTTTTATGAAGACGATATTACACATCTGGAACCATATGCCAATTTTAGCTCGATTCCTAGATCGGACTTATGCATTCTATTGAATTCCTTAACCCCAATAACAAATCTAAAAGGCTCTACAGACCACTGCGGTTTATCAGAGAAGCAATTATTAACGTTTACAGGCTTAACGGTAGATGCCATTTACGAATTAAAGTCACTGTTGGAAAATTTCAGTACAAGAACTTCTTCTGTCATTGTTTTTCTATTAAAACTGAAAACAGGTAGTAATAATGATAACAGAATGACCTCCTACATTACTAAATTGTTCGATATGATGCCAGCGTGCAGCGAACTTGCTAGGAAGCTGAACAAATTGACCATCCTCAGAATGGTCTCATTGGTATATTATTAAGGTTGTAATTAATAACCATAACTAATAAGATAGTCTGATAAACCGCGGTGTTCTGTAGAGCCTTTTAGAGTTGTTATGTTATTGGGGTTAAGGAATTTAATAGAATGCATAAATTTGATCTAGGAATCGAGCTACAATTGGCATATGGTTCCAGATGTGCAACGTCTTCATAAAAGATATGTTTAATCAAATGTAGACATATTTTGCGCCCAGGGATCCATCAGGGCGACTTAAGTTTACACATAGACTGGACCACGGATAGTAGGTTAAACCACAAAGGTTATAAAAACAAAGGCATATTAGGAATCAATAGCACAAGTCAGGATAAGTATTGACAAATGACAACTAATGTTAAACAACTATACCATACTGAGATAAAAAATTATCCATCTGCGTAGCTGGCTGATGGAACCCACCCAAGGCCAAAAATGAGGGGAAAAAAATCAAATGTATTTTACAGCAACCATTGCTTCGGGGGGGGATGTATATTTGTTTGTTTCGATAACACTGTAGTCTCACAGTAATGGGTATTACGGTCAGTTCTTTACCATCACCACATATGCAACAGTATTTATGTGTGGCAACGAGTCTTTGCAATGGTAGTTCCATTATTTCATCAGAGTCACTAATCGTAGTGCTAGAAGATGTCGAAGGCACAAAAGGCTGGTCTTTTTCGATCGTTCCCTCACTTTCTTCATCTGGTTCAGTACGTCGTTTTTCAGATGTCGTAATGCGACAGTAATTACAAAGAACATCATTCATTGCTAAACATTTCCCCAAGCTCCTAGAGAGTTAATACTTCGCCCCTGGGGGGGGTGAACCCTGGAATCTCCAGAAGTGGTATTGCCAGATTGTGCTGAATTTCCGTACGTCTGGGGAAAAGTAGACATGGCAACATCGCACTGGCACCCGCGGTCGGTTGTAGATATGCAACAATACCTTGTAAGGCTATAAGTATTAACTGTTACAACTAAGAGGCATGTGTAAATATTTTATTTTATCCAATTTTATTTTTTCCATATTGTTCTACCACAGCAAAAAATCTGACAATTTAGTATGATAATCACGAAGAGTCAAGACATAATATATCATAGAATGGTGATTGTAGCCACCCTTTTGTCCTCTAAAAAAAGTTTATATTTTTTTCCAATGGTTAAAATGGTCATAAAATGACCTTATGTTTTGGAGTAAGTTATCTCCACGCAAGCAATACTCGTGTCAAATTTCAAATCGATCGGTTGCATAGAAACAGAAAAAAATATATAATAATTAAAGACATATTATTTTGTTTCCACCTTCGTAGGGGTAGTAGCGGGTTAAAAATTTTACCGTGTAATATACTCTATAAATTGCATCATCTGGAAGCCATTTTAACTAAGTAAGTGCAGGGGCATATTTCCCTAACTTTTCCGGCTATACCCTTTATACGTTCACAACGCATCTTAATAAATTTAATATCAAATTGAAGCTAATTTTTATTTCTACACGATGGTATGCGGTTACTTATGTAAAAGTGTCCGCAAATACGGGTTTCTAACTGTTAAAGATACATAAGAGCGAGAGAGAGAAAGAGAGAGAGAGAGATAGCGCATCACACCGTCCATCTGACAAGGAAGCAGTGTGCTACCTTTCCGTCGTTTTAAAACTATTGCACATGCGTCTATAGGTAAGGTGCTCTACTTAAGGCGCAATCAGTCAAGATTTGTAGAATATGAGGTTCCCTACTATACAGCTTTTAGGCGAGAAGTCAGTGCGGAGATGAAAAGTCAGACTATCCTTGTTCTTCGAATGCTCAGTAGTGGCGTTATCTCACTTTAGAAGAATCGTCCGTACTGGCCCGAAATATGGTTTGACGTATAATATGATCTGTAGTGTTACATTCTACAACTTATCCTCAGTACCAGCATGCAGAACAGTGACTCAAAATGCGAGGATAATTACCCCCTACCTCAAAAGCGGGTCATTGCGAGCCCGTTCCAGTTACGAGTTCTTTAGTTAATTAACATTACACAAATTCTTACAATATTATATATTAGGCAACCTAATACTCTACAAATCTTGGCAAGCAGTAAAATCAACTTAAAAATAATAAAAAAAAAATCAGTTGAGCATCTTACCTATTGACGCATGCGCAATAGTTTTAAAACGGCGGACAGCTGGTACACTGCGTCCTTGTCTGATGGACGGTGTAGCGCGTTAACTCTCTCTCGTTCTTATGTATCTTTAACAGTTAACAACCCCTATTTGCAGGCACTTTTACATAAGCAACCGTATACCATCGTGTAAAGATAAAAATTAGCTTTAATTTGATATAAAATTTATTAAGATACGTTATGAACGTATAAATTTAACGATATTATATCTGTTTACACCTGGTTGGCAAGAGGTTGCGGCCAAGGGAGTGGCGGCAACTTTTTAAGGTCCTTAATCTTTGAAATGAATTATATTATACCTTCAAAACAAAAGAACGAGATTGTTTAAAAAATTGGTTAATTAAATTTTAACTAAAAGTACTTGCGGCCATATTTTTATAGGCAACCCGGCAGAACCGTATTTCTCTATTAATAAATATTTATAAAAACCGCTGCCCAAGGAACCACTACTTCCACATCCAGATTCTCTATTCAAGTCACTCACAACGAAAAAACTTTGTATGTGGAAATAATTGTTTATGGAACTTTAATAATATAATATTTGAAATCTTCTACCCCAAAAAGCCATAAAACGATACCCCACATCCGTAGTGGGGTGGGGGTGGTAATGGGATTGGTAGTGGGGGTGGATGAAGTAAAAAAATATTTTGAGGTTTCTGGTTCTTGTACATACACTAAATCACAATTTTTTTTCATCCCCTTTAATAATGGGGTGGGGATGGTAATGGGGGGTGGCTAGTGCCAAAAATTTTTTTGAGACCTTAGCTTCTCTTGTATATACTAAATACCAATTTTATGGACTCTTACTTGCTTGATTTACCTATTTACCTCAAATTTACCTACTTCGACGGAACAAGATGAAAATATAATCTCGTTCCAGATCTCGTTAAAGTACATTATGTGTACCAAATTTCAAGTCAATATCTTAAACAGTTCCAGAGCAAACGTGCGCACAAAAAAAAGTTACAGACAGACCGACAGACAGACGGACAGAAATTTTTTTCGCTCAAACTTAAAATCTCGACGTTTCATGATATTTTAAGCCTGAACAATAAAAATTTTTAAATTTTTTTTTGTCGTTACTATACTTCCACTGAATGTTGAAGTAAAATTGTATTTTGATTAAAAAACAGATGGACGTAGTAATCACGGGTTTGGATTTTAGGCTAAAAGGAAAGTTTGCTTACGATTGGTCATTACATCACATTTTTTTAAAAATTTTCTACATTACATGTATTTAACCTTTTTTAAAAATGGTATCTAAGGAATCTACAAATTAATAGAATTACTAAGTTTATTACTAGGAGTTAACTTCTACGGCTGTAACTTTTACGTTAAATAAGCAGTTAAGATATGTTCTTTGACAAATAACATAAAAGAATTAAAAATATGAAATCAATGTGCAGGGTATGGAGTGAAGAATATAGAGGAGGCAGTGTGTTCTTGCTTGCTATTTGGTAAATATTTCTTTAAATATTAACTTTTGCAAAGATTAGATTTGAAAAAGAAGCTGGATGATTGGCCTTGACCACTGCGACCCCCGTGGATCTATTATGGCACTCCTTGTCTAATTTTACTTAGACCTCCTTACACAGCTTTATCTTTTATATCAGACTCCATAGTAGGGTAGGCCGAAAAAATTTTTTTCAGAAATTAAAAATATATTTGTGCAGAAAAGTTGTGTCATGGACTCATTAGTACTCATGAATAATTTCATAATTTTTGTAAACTATTTAGCCGGGCCCCTTGGGTCCTAAACGGGCCAAATTATATCTTCGACAAATCAATTGAATATTAGTGAGGAAATGGTACATCATAACTTATTGAATATGCAAAAAAAAATTGATGTCATTGCTTTATGTTTAGCCGACCCCCTCTGACTTTGAACATACAATTTGCCCGGATCACCCATCAGAAGAACACATTGCTTTAATTCAGGAGCCAGGAAAAGAGTATTTTGGCCAATTATCTGTAAGTCCACCTGTCTACAGAAAAATTAATGTTGCAAATTTGATGGTTATAGGTTGCGACGAAACAAATGTAAACACAGGATGGAAAAATGGTGTGATTCGGTGTATCGAAAGTCGTATAGGTAAACCACTTCAGTGAAGTATATGTCTGCTACACTCAAATGAATTGCTACTACGACATCTTCTGCAGGAACTCGATGGTCAGACAACAGGGCCGTATTCGTTCTCATGGCCCATAGGATCACTCCTAAATCACTGTAAGAAAAAGCCAGTTGTAAATTTTATGCCCATTAGTACCGTATTGCCTAATTTAAAAAGGTTTGATAAAGATTTGAGCACAGATCAGAAGTATTTGTACAAAATGACTAGTGCAATAAGAGACGGTCATTGCAATGATGTCTTAGCAAGAGAGAACCCAGGAAAAATGTCTCATGCTAGGTGGTTGACTACAGCCAACAGGCTGTTGCGGCTTTATATTACTACCCCAGATCCACCTAAAAATCTTGTGACACTAGCTAACTTTATTATCAAGGTTTAATCACCAATGTGGTTTGAAATAAAAACAAATCCACTTTGTCAGTACGGTGCAATACATATATGGAAGACAATAAGTCTATCAAGAGAGTTTTCAGAGAAGGTGAAGAAAATAATTGATAGAGTTATTGCAGGAAATGCCTATTTTGCCCATCCGGAAAACATTTTACTGGCAACGCTGAGAGATCCCAGAGAACATATAAAAGAGAATTAGCTATTCGGAGAATTATAAAAGCCAAAAAAGACAGAGCGAGTGGTATACGATTCTTTAGAACTCCAATCATAAATTTCACATAATTTAATAAACTGGGCGGAATGCATTGTTACAGAAGCTCCTTTAACAATGAATTTAAGTGATGAAACCTCAAAAATACTACTTGTTGGAAAACAAGGACCTTGTTTCGAAAACTTTTCATGTCACACTAAAACTGTAGAGCGATGCGTCAAAGTTATAACTGACGCATCAACAAAAGTTTGCGGTGAGACCGCAAGGGATGGATACATTAGAACAAAATTAGAAGCCAGGAAAAATCTGCCTTCTTTTGAGAACAAGAGTCAATACCATAGTACTCGAAAAATGTAAGTAGAAACTAGAAACAGATTGGGTGGGTGGTGGAACTCCATGTGCAGCTACCTCCCCGTGGTGAGTTCTGGGTTGATTCGGCATTTCTTGAAGGTTTTTTAAATTAAAATAATATAAATACTAAATTACAATTGATTTTACCTAATACCTAATTAAAAGAATTCCGAGTTAAGCGAGAGGTTGCGTTTTCTAATGGGAAGAAAATCTTAAAGTCTAAGGGGGCCCGGCTAAACCTTGAACAAAAAAGTTCATATTTTTTATGTAAACGGCTGGATCTATAATTTAACTATTTTCGAATAATAAACTAAAAATTTTGTAAAAAAAAATATTTTTTTAAGGGGTAAGGGGGCCGGCTAAATATTGAAATATATCGCCCATCTTTTTTAGGGACTTTTTCGATAACACTAAACAACCTTTTGATAGTAATATATATACCTGATTTGTAAAAAAAATTTTCTGGCATTTTTCGGCCCGCCCTACTCCATAGTCTTGATAAGGGCTCTTTGGTATAGCTATCTGCCCTTGGATTCTCTTCGACAAGTAGTTGGAACCTCAGTCTGGAGAGGCTTTCGCAGTGGCACAGCACATGTACTGGAGTTTACTCTTCCTGTTGACAGAATCTGCATGTTGCATCGTCTGCTAGGCCCATTAGACTCGTATGTCTTTTAAGCCTACGATGTCCAGTTAGAAGACCTACCAGTATCCTAATAGTCTTTCTATTTTGGCGTAGTAGGTCTTCCGTGAATTTGGCCGATCGTTCTTTAATGAACATTTTGGCCTGTCTCTGTTGTGGGAAATTCTTCCAGCACTCAGATTTATTTTGTAATGCAAAAGGGTTCGGGTCCTATTAGGGCCTTAGATGCGCCTTCCCCGGCCAGTTCATCAGCCTTTTCATTTCCCCTGTGTTCTTCGTGTCCTGGTACCCATGTCACGGTCACTTTGTTCTGACTTCTAATCTAATCTAACCTTTGCAAAAAATAAGAAGGATACTTTTTGTAGGTAATAAAATCGTCTCTGATTCGTTTTTTTCTTTTGCATTTCTACAATAAAAATTTACCAATAGAGCATTTTTTGCAAATGCCTTTAATCGAAGCCGAAATTTTGTAATACTTATAGTTAAATATCTCCGAGTAGTATTGTCATGCCTAAAGCATGATAAAACTGTAAATTAAGAATATCTGAAAACGGGAAATTAAATCCAATCACTTTTACCAAAACAATATTTATTAAAAACATAACAAGTAAAACAACAACAATAAAACAATTTACAAATATCGCAATTCGGGATACAAACCCACGACGCAGCGGGGCTCTTGGTGACGCTTCCAATGAGCAGCGCCTTCAACGTCTGTTAGGTGCCAGCATAGACACTGCTTTGACTACACCCCCTTCGGTGTCCGGGTGGACACTCCCCGATTCTTATATACTTTATTGCTTAAAACAACCTGGAAAAATTTACGTCGGAATTTACTAAGTTCGATGTTGATTTTGTTTATAAACATGACCTTGCTTAGACAGCAGTTCTCAGTATGCTTTTGCGTATACACATGTATTCAATTGGTACTGAACCAATTAATTTTTATTATCGAAAATATCACTATGCAGAACACAGTGTGTAAAAGATTTTTCTTATTTTTTCTTTTACAGGCGGTATTCAACATTAAAGTTTGACTAAATCCGTTAGGAGTGCAAACTTCCCGTGACATCATGTAAGACGAGCCACCACAGCGCTAGAGCACATTTTAAATTAGTTCCATTTATGGATGTTGTAGTTGTAATAGCTTGATAGTGGAGCGAAATAGACCATAAAAGTCTCTTCGTTCTCGAGAAAAAAAAATCAGCGTAGAACCAGACCAGACCTTATAGTTTATATAAAGTGAACAATTCTACATAAGAAATGGCTATTTACGATATTTTTTTTTGTGGTACAGATATTTTTTATTTCGAGAAAACTTGAGAAATTGTTTGATTATAAAAGGCGTGTTTTTAACGTTTACACTGCCATATTTTCAAATCTAATTGAGCTATTGATCTAATTTTTTTTTATTTCAAGTACACAAATAAGCGCTTCCAATGGTCTTTTTGTTTCTATTGATTATTGTTTATTATTTTCTTTAAACAACAATGAACTTATTATTCGACTTATTACCTCGCTACCCAACTAACACCAAAGTAACAGTAACTGAGATGGGAACTTCGGATGAGTAACCACTATGAATCCGTGACTAAATTTACGACTTTGATGTGTAAATAACTTCATTTGACATATCCGTAGGGACTGCCTCGTAGTTTTTACCACTAGCGGTTACTTTAGAGTTATGTGACTTCTACGTAGCTTTCCCGGTGCATGGAGACGCCCTAATTACTAGTGGGATGACCTTCGAAGTTGCAGCCACTTTCAAGTAGCTTTGATAGTGGCCGAGACGTTCTGGGAACCTTTAATATCCGTTTAAAGTCGTGGACCTTGTTAGTAACATTTATTAGTGTTAATGACGTTACCGCTACCTGCAGAACTGAACTTCACCGTGCACGGCTACTACGAAGTGCGTATTACCTCTATAATTCACCATGAAGTAAATTTCACCATCTAGTTCCCATTGTTAACCATATATAGGAAAGGAGGGGCGATAACGAGAGGAATGAAATACATAACCTATATAGTTTATGCTTATCTTGTGGCCTTTATCTTTTCCAAATTTTGTTTTTTTACCATTTTAAAGTGATAACATGCTATTTTGTGTTGAATTTCATACATTTACCTTTTCCGTTCAACACAACTCGTTAAGTGAGGGAAACAACTAGGTATTTTTCGGATTGTTTACCTGTTAATGTTTTTCAAAAGATGATAAATGTCCTATATAGGTAATATGTAAGAGTACGAAGTTGCTCCGTAATATTAATTAATGTTCTAAAATAACTGGTAAGAGTAAAAGTTATTATTCAGTGCCTAAAGACAAAAAACCTTAGCAGAAAGTGGATATATAATAGCTTTAAGAGATTGGAAAACCACCTAGCAAATGTATGTGTGTATATAGTCAACATTTTCTACAGGATGATTTTTTTCACTAAAGTGAGTTATTCATATTTGTATCTGCATTTATAGATATGTTTCAAAATACCTATAATAATCTCTTGGGTTGGAATTTATTTCACTTAAATAATTTGCTAGATGGTTTTCCTACTGCGAAGTTTTCTATCTATTTGGAAAACTGTGAATTGACACGACTTTTAAACTATATGCACTGTTACGGAACATTGTGTTTTACACTTACTAGTAATTTCAGAAATTTAATTGATGTTGTGAAGTAATCTTGCACTCTTACCTATGTTGAACTTGTACTGTTTTTTGAGAAATATAAACAGGTAAACAAATACAATAGCACTGAAATAAAACATAATTAAAAAAAATCATTTATTCAAATTTCTCTTCTTTTTCACAATATACATGTGCATACGGTTAAAATAATTCCTAGTTTGCTTATAATATCCGGATTGGCCTGCTGTATAACTACACATGCATTTTCACTTATCAACATCACCTTATAAATTCATTCTAACTTCATGGGAGCAAACAAAGGGCAAAGATTTGTTTTTTCACGCCGTCTTCGACTTAGCAGAGAATTACATGTCCAGTTCTAAATACCACTTCACCTTCCTTGATGATGGGTCTACTTCTGAATGCAATTTAAGTAAAGATATCAGACAATTCTAATTTTACCTTCGGCATATTTGAAAACAGTTCACAAAATTAACAGTCGTAACATTATGACAATTACATGTTTTCGTCACCATTTTCGATGTATTGATTGAAAATATTAAAATTCACTGATACCATCTGCTAATGTGATTTTCCCCTATAGACAAAAGTCAAAATTAGGGGCGCGTTCATATTAAACGTCGCGCGTCGGACGTATGGCAGCACACTAGGGCGCGGCGTTCAGAATCAATGTTGAAAAAAATGTAACTATGAAGTGGCAGCGGGAACCTTGCTGCAACTTTAAAGTGACACTACATTCCCATTCGATACTTTGTAATAAATGTAACTTTAAAGTCACATATTTTCAGTTCCTGTCACTATCCTCAAGTAACAGTTAGTTTCAAGTCGCATTTCTTAATAAAAACGACTTCAAAGTGATTCTTTCTGAAATACGCCATCTTGGTGGCCAAGACTTTTAACGCCATTATTACAAGACATGAACCATAACTTCATAAATAACTTAAAAATTTTATTTATCACTATTTCTGCACCAAATATAATAAATTAATGGATAAAAATTATTTTCAAGTGTCAAAGAACAATAAAAAAAATAGCTTTCAGCATCCAGGTTGACACATTCTCGCATGACGTTAAATATTTTAAAGACAATATTTTAATTAAAAAATGCAAATTATAAAGGAGTGTGCCAGATTCGGACGTTTTATCACTATGTTTGACAATAAACTTGCATTCGTTTTAATTTTGATGCTTAGCCATTGGGAAATTGTACAAGTTTTTACTTCTAATATTATACTATTAGCAATAATCATGTAGGAATGAAACACAAGCATAATAAAATCAGTTGCAAGACAAAGCAGGCAACATTCATTTGATAGAGAGGGCGTGGTAAAGTTCCCCGAAAGTCGCGGTTTACACTGCGCGACATTACCACTACATAACCGCAACGCCATTTTAACGTAACCGTACTAGTTCCGGGAACATAGCCGGAACGTTGAGGTAACCGAAAAAATATTCCCCATTTTGGTCGTACTAACGTAATGGGGACGTTCCTGTTATACTCTTGTGACTAGTGACAGAACACTTTAAAGTACCTACAATAGTCTTTGCTACGTTCCAGCAACTAATTGTGCTAGTTGGGTAACAATGTACTAATATTTTGACTAAGCGACAAACTTTTTTATTTTTGCAAATTTTCATATACAGCAAAGCAATTATAATAATAATAATAAATAATCTTTATTGCATTAAGTACACATAAAAAATAGAAGTATACATAACACAAAAGGGAGTTGTTCGTTATAAACGTTCTTCCAAAATCCCTACAGAAATACATATATAAATAGTAAACATAATATTAGTTGTAATAACTGTCACAAATTAAAAGTGTGGGTATTAGTAAACTTATCATTAAATCAGTAAAATATCAAAATTATAAAAACAAAAAAAAAATCACAAAATTACGTAATAAATTGTAATTTAAGATGTGTCACTAATTTGGTGAGAAATTATGGCTTGCTTGTATTTAACTTTGAAAGTATTTGGTGTATAGCGAGTTAATAGATTTAAAAATGTGGGATTATTTAAATAATTGATTGAGAAATAACTAAACGAACATTCAAATTTAGAGGTGTTATGTTGGTATATGCTAAATAAGTCGTTGTTTCTTAGGTTTAGTTGATGTATATTTCTCCTAGGAATTAATAGCTCATATAAATATTCAGGACTCTTATATGTAAATATTTTCATAAGGAATACTCCAAATAAATATTGATGTCTATATGCAATTTTCATGTGTTTATGGTCATTATATAGGGGTGTTATGTGATCATATTTTTTTGTTAGGTATACAAAACGCATACATGCATTTTGAGCCACTTGCAATTTGTGTTTACAGTCGGCGTTTAGAAAGTTATAATACATTGGCAAACAATAATCGAACTGGGTAAAAATTAGAGACTCAATGAACCTGTATTTGACATTTTCAGGGAGTAAAAGTTTAAATGAATATAAAGTTTTTAACTTCATATAACATGTCTTTAATGTGTTTGTAATATGCTGTTCAGAATTCAAATGGCTGTCAAATATTACTCCTAAATTTCTAACATGTTCTTTGATAGGTATTTCTATGTTGTTTATGTGAATAGTAGAGAAGTTATATTGAGTGACTTTAGTTAGAGACTTTAGTTAGAGAATCATGGCTTGGTCTCGTGACCAATTTGATATGCTATCTAAGTCTTCATTTAGACGTCTTAGAGCGATATTAGCATCAGATGCAACAAATGACATGGTCAATTGTACATCGTCGGCATAAAGATGAACATTTCAGTGTTGAAGTACGTTTGGCAGATTTGAGGTATATATAGAGAACAATATGGGACCTAAAATGCTTCCTTGTGGGACATCTATGGCAGCTGCCGTATTAGTCGACGACCTAGTACCTTCTATATCTACAACTATTGATCTGTTCTTTAGGTAATCTTCGAACCATTTGCAAAATAAGATGTCTAGTCCAATATAGTGTAGTTTGGCCAATAGCATTTCGTGATTTATTAAGTCAATGCTTTACTATAGTCCAGTAGGACTAAGCATGCAGCTTTTGACTAGTCTATGGCTGTTGTTAGATCGTTTGCTACTTTAGTGAGTGCAGTGCATGTGCTATAATGTGACCTAAAACCAGACTGTGATTTTGGTAGAATGGTATTATTCTCTATATGACACAACAGCATTTTGCATGCTATTTTTTCTGCGATTTTTGATAAGACAGGTAATAAATGAATTAATCTTAAATCGTTGTACTCCACTGGATTTGGTTTTTTCGGCAGTGGCTTTATTACTGATATTTTCCATAAGGATGGGAATATACCTAATTGTAAGGAATCATTTATAATTTTTGTAATAACGCCAGTAACGAATGGTAAAATAAATTCGATCATTGTTAAGCTGATATTATCAGCCCCCATTGCTCGGGATTTAATCTCACTTACTGCTTTGCGAACATCTTCTTCTTGTACTACAGTAAAGGTAAATGGGTGGTTATCAGAAATTATGTTATTTTTATAGAACAATAACTGATCATGATTAACTGGCTGTATGTATTGACTCATATCATTAGTTACCCTGATTAATTCATTTGGATCTTTTAAATGATGCGGTAAGTCCATATTTCCCTTGTTGTGTACGCCCCACTGCCTAAATTTAAGCCACATTTGTTTTGAATTTTCATTTATTTTATTAATTTCAAACTGCATGTATGCCTTTTTTTCATTTTTAAATGCAATGGATAGATAGTTTTTTAAATCTATGTAGTAATTTTTATCTGCTTCACTTTTTGTGCGTTTATATTTATTAAAAGCCTTGCGTTTCAATTTTATAATTTCTTTTATCGTGTTTGTGATGTATGGTCGATAAGAATATTTAAGTCTAACTGTCTTTAATGGTGCGTGCTTATCGAACACATTAATAACTAGTTCATTGAAAATGTCAATGCGTTCGTTAATATCTCTGATATTATTTAGAGCATTCCACTGAATTTGTTGCACATCAGATTCAAAATCGCGAATATTAAAATATGAGAAGTCTCTATATCTAATGAGCTTATTTTCCTATTTTTCAATATCTAGAGAAATGTTGCAATAAACTAGTCTATGGTCTGTGAGATCATACATATCGATAGTACCAGATTCCGATACATACATGTTGGAATATACTGCTATTATATCTATTATTGTGCTACTATTTAACATTATTCTGGTTGGGTCATTTATTACTTGTATTAAATTGAATGTACTAAGTATGTCTAAGAGAAAGATTTTTTCATTTCTATTTACAAGCAAATCAACATTTATGTCACCAAGTATAACAGTAAAATCATACTCAGCTGAGATAGCAGCTAAAACGTTTTCAATCACTTTCAGTTTTAAATAAGAAACAGCCGGTGGTCTATAGATTACCCCCATTAGAATTTTGTTTGACTTATAATGTAAGCTTAACCATAAATGTTCAATTTGTGTGTTATCTCCATTGTCCATAAATGATACATCTAATGTCGCAAATTCAAATACAGAACTCACATAAACACCGATGCCGCCTCCTCTTGATAACCTGTCGTACCTTATAAAATTGTAGCCTGGAATTTCAACCAGTGGTGTTGGATAATCTGGGTTTAGCCATGTTTCTGTTAGGGCCATCAAGTGGAATTTTTTTTCTAACAGCAGTTCCTTGATTTCATTGAACGAGGGTACTAATGAGCGAATATTAATGTGGGGAACTGAGAATACTCTGTTTTGCTTTTTATGGGATTGAGAAACTAATGATTCATTACCAAATTCCTGGCTACTTAGCTCAGGTATTTTTGGTTTTTGTTGGTGTATATTTATGTCATTTCTTTTTCGCTTATCTCTAAAAAATCGCCGTGTTCGCCCGTTTGTTTTATGTTAAAGTTATATCTTGCAAAAACTACTTTCTTTGGCCAAAAATTAGCTTGATATAGTGTATCCTTCAGATCGTATTTTACACCTACTTTAAAACATTTGCAATCCTTCCTTGATGTGTCGTACTTTGTAGCGAGGTGTTGTACTACAACGTCATCTTCTTCCAGATTTGCTTTTTTCTTTATATATGATTTAATGTGATTTTCGTTTACTCCATCCTTTACACGTGATATGAATAACCATACCTTTTGTCCTTTCTATCTTCTCTCCCGCAAAATTCGTTATCCATCACTTCAGCAATTCCTACATTTATGTTTCGTTTCCTTGGATTTTGTTCAATTTCTTTATTTATATTCGCTCTATTTGGGGTTATAGATGTTGATGGTATCTCACTGTTTATGTTTGGAGAACGCTGCCTTTTATTTCGGCGCTGTACCTGTATCCAAGGACTTGCTGGTATGGCACTGTCAGTCAAAATGGGGATATCACTTTGTGCTGTTACTTGCACAGTTTTTTCTGACTTATTTTTTTTGCTTTGTACTTCTGTATTATTGTTTGTTATAGATTTTTGTGGGTTTCCTTGGCTATTTGTTGATGTTGTTTTTTCTACCATTTTTTTCTTTAGTTCCTCTATGTTCTTTTTTAGCATTTCAATAATTTCTACTTTACTTTCAATGAGACGATCTTTTTCCTTATTAATTTCACGAAGTATTGCCTTCTTGACAATCTTGACAATAAAAAATCATCACTCTTTCTTTCACTTCAAAGCATCTTGCTTCTGATGCAGTTAATTTCCCACATGGCTTACAAACTTTTTTGCTACACCCATCACAAGCAAAGACTTCTTTTTTTTGTGCAACTTGCTTACAGATATCGCACTCCATGTTTTTTTTATTTCCTCTGTTCTTAATATTATGTTATTAGCCAACATACAGGTCAAGTTTTTGAAAAAAAATTTTTTATCTAGGACTATAACTTTTCATTGATGAATGTTTTTGTGACGCAGGAGCATATGGCATACACACGATAGACGTAAATTATCCGACAGATCTTTGAAATAACTTTTTCAGTCATGTTTAAAACAATTTAAACCTTTTTAAATATAGTACACTTAAATACACACTATAATTTAATATCACAGACCGAATACAACTAAATAACCATGAACTGCACGATTTATATGTCCGATTCATTGCACTCTCGGAGATAGATATTAGATGACAAGTCCAATATGAGTGTGTTCGTAGATTCTTCCCTTTTCCCGGATATTAGTCGGTGATTTAAATACTTTCCCGTTAGAAATTCTGAAAACAGATTTGATAATTGCTAATATTTAGTAACGCTATATTAATATATATAAATTAATTTAAAATATACGGCATATGCAACAAGCCTATTGTCGCTATTTTTACGATTATATGTTTATAAAGTTAATGAGGAATTAGGTTTGACAGCATTTGAGTATCAAAGTATTGATTATTAAAAAAAACATTTTATAACGTTATATGTTTTCATTTTCAAAAATTGCTCCAATTGGTATTTTTTCATTTAAAATTACCAACAATACCTGATACTCTTATAGGAGTAATCTGAGTAATTGCGTACAGGCTTTTTAATATCATATCAGAGTTAGGAACGATGAAAAGATGCGATTGATTAAAGTAGACTTCAAACCACTAATCGCTAATACAACTGCGGCAGAAGCACAGCAATTTCTTTTCATCACTCTACAAGATATTCTTTCATTGAAATGCGAAATGTGCCTTAATAAGGTTGAAAAGCCAGAACACAAACAATACAAGAAAGGGGACATCAGAGTTGGTTTGAATTTGATTCCATACATAAAATGAACACAGAGATTTCTGAACGCATTTTAAAAGAGGAATGTCAATACTGTACTTCCATTAATTAGTGTGAGAGTTCTTCAGTATTATTTTGTAGATTCCAGCGAATACTGATCCTAGTTTATAACTGCATTTATTTAGTTAGTCAATAAATGTATATATTTAAAACATAAGTCGCTTCTCATCTCTACAAAAAAAAAAACAAAAATTGGTACGGCTTTCATTTTCTGCAGTTACGGTCTACTTGACCTGAAATGGAGCTTTATCAAACTACAGTCCAAATGGGATCTAACTCGCGGAGTTAATCTAAGAAGAACATAATTTATTGTAGGTAAACTAGTCTTTCTGTTAATTTTACGGAAAAATTCTATTTGAATAAAATATTTTGCATTGAAAATTAGAGCCATATGCCAACTTTCATTGCATTTGAAAAAAAAATAATAATAATACCACTAAGTAAAGTAAGTAGCTCTTTATTTTTTAACACAATTAACAATTTCAACGAATTATACTAAAAACCTATTCAAATAGTGCCTCAACTAAATAACTACATAATTCCATCTTCCTTGTAAATTCTTTTTAAGTTCTTCTAGTTTCTTCAAGAGCTGTGGCTCTGATCACATCAGTAATTTTATTTTTTAATCTTTCATAGGCATTGTCAAAGTAGTTGGTAAGTTGTGTTAGTTTGCTCCAAAAGTAAAAATCCATAATTGTTAAATCCGGACTTCTTGGTGGAAATTGTTCAAATAATTCCTTATCAAAAGAGTTGAGTGTGGGCTGCAACGGTCTTGCTGATAATAACATTTTTGTATCTTAGCCAAATACATTTCGTCAAGGTAATTTTGTAAGTAATTTTGCAATATCTCCAAATACGCATGTTGACTTAAATGTGACGAAATTTAGGTTTGTACGGAATTATCTTATTTATGTTAAATATTCTTTGCAAATGTAACTTGCCGAGTGATTTTTCTCACGCCAAGTTCTACTGCCCTACGTCTTAATGACATTTTGCCGTTTACTCTGACGTCGCACAGTGGGGCAAATAGCTCATATTTTTGACAAACGATAATTCCCAAGTCTGGAATTAATGAAATTTTTTTTTTTTTAAACTATTCGTTATAAAATTGCCTTTAATTCTATCGAGCCAGAATTTTGAAAT
Organism: Rutpela maculata; assembly: GCA_936432065.2. Classification (NCBI taxonomy): domain Eukaryota; kingdom Metazoa; phylum Arthropoda; class Insecta; order Coleoptera; family Cerambycidae; genus Rutpela; species Rutpela maculata. The sequence continues at coordinate 29,760,963 of OW386291.2, read as the reverse complement.
TTCAAAATTAAAGATGGCTAATCCAATATCGCGGACATAAATTTTGAAAGTAAATTAAAATTTTATCAAAAGATTGTTTAAAATTATAAAAAATTGTTACTTGGGGGGTTTTTTGGTTTCTAATCTCATTTCTGATCCCCGAATTATGCGATTCAAAAATCCAAAATAGCGGATCCAATATGGCGGCCATAATATTTTTTTAAATGAAATGTACATGCACAAACTGTTAAAAATTGTTACTTAGGAATTTTAAGGGTTTTTGATCGAGAATCTGAAATCTAAATTACGTAATATCGTAATCCAAAAAGGCGAATCCAATATGGCGGCCATAATATATTTTTAATTATGGTATGGTTAAGTGGAAGACCAGACCGGGCAGTTTTGCCTACAGTTTAATTACCCGGAACTGAACTTCGCCATATGTTTCCGCAAACACATTTCACATAATATATATGAATGTATTACCTTTAATGTTGGAAATAAAGAAGACGTTTATTATTATTATTATTATTATTATAATTAACATGTAAATGCGCAAATTGTTAAAAATTGTTGGTTTTAGAGATTGCTAATCATGAATCTGAAGTCCAAATTACGTAATATCGAAATCCCAGATGTCGGATCCAATATGGCGGCCATAATATATTTTTAAATGAGATGTACATGCGCAAATTGATAAAAAATATTACTTAGGGCTTTTAAGGGTTTCTGACCATGAATATGAAGTCTAAATTATGTAATATCGTAATCCAAGATGGCGGATTCAATATGGCGGATCCAATATGGCGGCCATAATATTTTTTTAAATGAAATGTACATACGCAAATTATTAAAAATTATAGTATTAATATATCTTATAGTATTAATATCACTGCTCGTTTGTGACTTGACTAATTAGGTTATTTTAAACGATTTGGTATATGTTATGTTAGGCATAGAGCCCCTTTCTACTCAAGTTTTATTTTCTACATTAAGTAATAATAGGTTTATAGCCTACCTGCTCCTTTATGATTTAACTCATGAGGTTACATTAGGTTTAAAGATGTCAACATTTTTGATTGGTTATCTCATTTTTTTATAAGATGGCATATTCGAATCTGCCATCTTAGAATTCGAAATTATGAATGCGTAGGCGATAGTTTATTACCATATGTTGGCTTTTCGATCGGCGCGTTTAAGGTATTATTATTTTATCTTAACTAAATTATGTTTGAAATAGACAAAGTTAATTGAATATTGTGATTGTATTTTACGGTATTTTGTCGTGTATACTGTAAAAGTTATTTTATTTGCTTTAATTTGATGTATAGGTACATACTTGGGCGCGTAAAAATATTGAAATGAAATGTTTATCTTGAAGAATTTCATGCCAATTCTTATAGAAAGGATGTCAGTGTTGTAAAAACATTAGCGCCGAGATTTGTGCTAAAAATAGCAAGTGAAGAAAAAATATTTAATTTAATTAAACTACCGATGAGACTATGGACTTCTAGTTCAGTAATATAACGATTTATATCGGACAAAATTCATAAAGTTTTGAAAATTGGTAGAAATGTTAAGGATAGCATAAGAATTACTAAACCGAAAAGTTCCCACCCCTAAATAGTGTGCTTCATCCCCTAGGACGCCAATCCCATTTTAAGGTTTTCTAGATTATCTCGAGAATGGTGCACTTTTTGATAAAAATACCTATATACAAAATATTTCCTTATAAAATTCTCTATAAAAAACGTCTCTTTTTTCCTAAAATTAATAGTACCATGGGAAATAAGACGCACACATAAGGGTTGGTTCTGGTCAAAATAATAAATTGTAATCTTTACTATAATCTACTTTAAAGTTCAATGTTTAACGCTAAAGTAGTAGCTACTAAACTCCACCTAAAATTATAATAAATGTACCACTTCCACCCTCTCACCCCTATAAAATAACGCGATTTTTAAAGAAGCGAGAATATTGTATATTGTACTTGTTTCCACGCCACCCCCGAGATAAAGTACTTAGCGTGTGGTGTCCCCTGGAGGCCGAATCTACTAATTATCAAAAGGTTACCTATGTTAATTAATCTTCGTCGTCTTAGATTCGACATTCATGCATGCTTGTCCGTGGTAATGGTAACACATTGTGGAGCAACGTAAGCCTGCTCTTCTGCAACTGCATCTGTTTTCGCACTCTAATTTGCAGGAACAAGAAATTAGTGTTAAAACAGATTCGGGAACCGGTTCTTTTGTTGTCATAGTTCGTGTTAATATACCGCCAATTTTTTTCCATCCCCAATCAGTAGGTTCTAGCGCAACGTTTTTCCATGTTTGAATTTGGTAAAATACGCGATATGAGTGTTGTCCAGCAGCAGCAGAAGTTGTTGGTAGTTTTGATAATATTACAGTATTGTTTGCTTTACCAACAAGTTTGTTAAAAGTCATGAATCTGTATACATCTAGATTTTTTTCTGCGGAGGCAGAGTTGTATAAAGCTAGAACAAATCACCCTCCTACGTCTACAATTTCTCTATGACTAGCTTTTTCATTATTCAACTTGTCTAATGTTATTATCTGAAAAGATAATATTCCAAAGGTGCTTGCAGACCGATTTTTAACAATTTTGTCAAAATCGCGGCCTTCTATGATTAAAACTAAAAATTAAAAAAATTGTATTTTTTGAAAATCAAAATAGTATTTGAGGGTCAAATCATATGTATAAGCTAGTATGTAGATAATTAGGTAGTAAAAAAACCGGCGTACTGAAAATATTAAGATATTAGTAGAAAATAAAGGTATTAGAGGAATTAGTGGAATTACAAGGAATTAAGAGTACTGAAGTACTGAAAATATTGAAGTATTAGGAGGAAATAAAGGTATTTGAGGAATTAGGGGAATTACTTATATTATTAGGGAAAATAAAGGATATTTTTAATAGGTATTAGGTGTACAAAAATTTCGCCAGCGGTTGCCCCCTCGGTTTATTCGGTCTCTAAAAACTATTAACAAAAGCAAAACAAAACGTGTACAAACAAAAGAGGAAAAGCAAGCAGTGTTAACTTGGACTTGCGGTACCCTGTGTTGAATATTCTACGAGTGCAAGCAAAACTTAGTGACTACCAGTTGTAGGAAAAATACTGTCGTCTGCGGTGAGGATGGATGTTTATGATACACTTTCTTATCCTTCTTTATTAATGAGTGGCATTACCCAATAATAAAAACAAATCACAACACACGAAAATATTCGTAACGTAAACGTAAATATTGAACTAAAATTCTACTGGCGGTACCAATTGAGCCGCATCACCCTAACCAAAAAAACTATCCCTTGACTACAACGCATGATATACCACTGGGCTTCCCACTTGCAGTAAATAAATCCTATAACAGGGCCTATGCGTTCGAAAAAGCTCAATTTATAAACATTACAAATAGCTAACCAACTAACTTAACAATTTTTAAAATCTACTAACGGTCTCTAAATGCTAAAAGAGATTGATTTAACTTGGTAAAGTGTTGGCACTTAAACCAACGGAAGAAGAACAGTACCTCCTCAATTAGCCACAAGTTACATTATACGATTTCAGTCGGTGAGTTGTAAGTAGTGCGCTCGGAGAAAAGGATATCCAGACATCTAATGGGCAATCGATGAATAAAAGAACACGCGGCAGTTCTTAGAAAATAATTTGAACTTCCAAAAAGCCTTTGACTCGTTGGGTCAGGAACCAATTTCAGAATAGACCTCTTCTCTGCAGAGCAGTTATATATCAAAAAGTAAAACGAACCAACTACGTCTGTAAGTTGTGATGTCATGCTACTAATCCTTTTTTTATTTATTTATTTATTTAACATCGGCCTATTTCCGCTAACAAGGCCTATCACAGGAGGAAATTTTGCCGAACCTCTTCTCCTAAGAAGAGTAGGGATCTTTTACTTGCCTAACATTTAATAGACAAGGAACCGCCTGCTACATCCCCTCCGAAGGATGGTATATCCACTACGTAATCCTCGTCTGAAATTATATAGCTTCCGCGTATACACTGATATACAAGCCACTAGAAGGTGGGACGAGATCGCTGTGTTTCCCAAGATGAGTGGGTCACCCATCCAAGTACTAACCGCGCTGCACGTTGCTTCACTTGGAGTATCAATTCAATTCAATTCAAAAATATTTATTCATGTCAGGGGACATGTATGCGCCTCGGCTGGGGGCCCGGTCTAGAGCCGATCACCTCACCGCGGCTTGCAACGTCGAGATAGATGGGTGATCGGGTGGGGTGGGTTCAGCTTTGGTTATAACAACAGATAAGATGGTGGAGTTAGGTCTCCTGTTCTTAAGATAAATTAAAACTTAAACCTAACAATTTATTTAACGAATAATCAGAGAACATAGATTTTAAAATAATTAGAACTACTTAAAGTTAAAATAGAATGGATTTTTAGTACCCGCGCACTGTCGCACATGCGCACTAAATTTTAACGAAGATAAGGTTGTTGTTATACGGGAAAAACTCAATGAAAAAAACCGTTCGAGCTAGTCACGAGATTCATCCAGCGGTCTGCCTACCTCTGGAAAGGTGGGGTGGGAGGAGGTTGTGATTTTAGAAAGTTTGGATTTACTAGGTTATTGGTCAATAGGGGATTTGGAAGAAGAACAAAAAGGCACAAAAGAACAAAAATTGACAAAAATAACAAAAACGAGATTAATAAAGGGAATAGAAAAGGGGTTTGAGAGTAAAAGGTGGTGAAAGGGAAATTATGGTGTAGGAAAGATTTGGCTAGGGAGGTTGCCGAAAGATAGGTAACGCCTGGTATGGTAGGGGGTGTTTTATATTGAAATGTATGGCATTATGCTGTCTGATTCGTGTAATGTCTCGGGTTAGCGGACTGTCGCCCAATTTGAATTGATAGAATTTTTGCGATGTATTTTGGACGAAGTCCGCTAGTGGGGTTATGTCGTGGCAACGTGCATAGAGATCTCTGAGGGAGGTGTATCTATCAGAGGCTGAAATGAGACGCATAAATTTGTGTTCTAGTACTTTTAGTTTTCGCATTGTCGAGGCCGGGATGCTGCACCACACCGGCGCCGCGTATGTGAAAGCCGGCCTGATTACCATCGTATACAACAACTTTTTATTGGTTCTGTTGAGTCCGCGACCCCGCGCCAGGGGCGGATACAGACTCATGGACATGGAGTAGACCTTTCGTATCGTCTCATTTACGAGCGTATTAAACGTCAGTCTTCTGTCCAAGTTCACCCCCAGATATTTCACGCACCGCTTTATTGGAATTTGGTGGCCCCCTATCGAAAGTGGTGTAAGAATACGATTTTCGGTGAAGCGGCGCGTGAAGATAATTGATTCCGACTTGTCGGCGTTGATCCGATTCCACTTGTCGTAATACGCCGTGACATGAGCCATGTGCGCCTTCAGCAGCATATTCGCTGCTTGTGCGTTGTGTGAATGCGCGTACATGGCCGTGTTGTCGGCGTACTTGGCAAGGTTCGTATTCGGGAACTCCGGGAAGTCGGAGACGTACAACGTACAAGTTGTATAACTTTGGCGACAGGCACGACCCCTGGGGGACGCCCGCGCGAATGTCCCGTCGAATTGAGAGTATGTTATTCACCCTGACCTGCAGCGATCTATCTGTCAGGAAAGAGTGAATTAGTTTGGTGATATGCGTAGGAAAGTTAAGCGTGTTTAGTTTGTAGAGCAGCACCACTTGGAGTATCGATCATACAAACACAGTGAAGACGCATCTATGCTCGCCCCTTACTAATCCTTTAGATAATGATTTTTGGTATCACCATTAGATTCAGGATGGCCACTCGAAGAAGGAAAATATACGCGATACTGGTCCGATGGTCATGAATTTCCTCAATCGCTAGAAATTATCGAAGATACTTTGGAGCATGAGGAAAATTTTGAGGAAGATGAAATTGAAAATAAACATACCTCTGATTATGACTGCGAAGACAGCAATGATGAATCTAGTGGAAAATAAATTTGTTTATAACTGTTATTTAATAATACCTACATCAATATTTAATACTTATTTATACCCACAAATACATTTTTAACTACGTTTAATAAATGTTTTATTTTTACAACGCAATAATTTGATCCCTTTCACACATTATTTAAATAAATCCAAATTGAAAATCAGATTTTGTGCATTCGTACAACTAACTCATGCAAAAAAATTGATTGAAGTTTATTTCACATTCTTAAATTAAAATAATTTACAATTTATCAAAATGAAGCTTATAGAAATGATAAAGGCTCCCTCAGTCACGTGTTTCATTTTCGTTCTATTAATAAAAATAAATAAAACATTTTCATTTTGTAACAATTTAATTTAGTGCTAAAATAAATATGCTTATTGGTTTATAAACAAGAACTTTCCAAGTCCAATTTGATATATTTATGTTTGACGGACCTTAACAAGAGCTTTATCAATCAGATTTGATACATTCATGTTCAGCTAACCTAAAGCTATAGAAATATGAACGTCTCATCCATTTTTCTCGTGAGGATTTTTTTAATTTTTCTAACCCCCCGGCCTGTGATAATGCAAGATGTGCGGTCATCAGACAAAACCTATTATTGTTAAAAAATATTATTTTGGGTATTCAGCAGATAACTTTCAAAGAAAACATTCGTTTCTTTCATATACCATTGGTGCAAGTCTGACCAAAAAGGAAGATCAACAAGACTCCCCCTACGGAGACTTGTCGACTTCTTTTATACACCTACCATATCTAAGATTCAGCAGGAAAAGCAATAAAACAACCACTCTCTCTATATATTGATGATTCAAATCTGATCATGCTAATATAAATAATATTAAGTATCTCTAGCCCTACCTAGAGGATACTACATCACAATCAAACGTTTATTACATTTCAAAGTCAAAAAAATACTAAAAATCACAAAGAAAATAGTTATAAAATTTCGCTCACCACATGCATGTCCAATAAATGAAGTATTTCATATATTTTCGATTAATTAATGCCTTTAAATATTGTACAATCTTTTTCGTTCTCTTTAGAACTCGTCAGAAGGATATAAATCCAATTCGAAACAAAAGTTACTATTAGAAAATAAAAATAAGACAACCTCCACACAATCTTAGGCTCAAACTGTATTTTGCTTATGAGGTGAATAAATCGTTGTCAGCTCTTGCTCTATAACGCTTGTCATAAAGAGAAAGAAATTCACGATGAAAGATGTAAATGGCTACTACGGTCAAACTCTTGTCTAACAGTTTTTTACCAAAAAATCTTTTTTGTAAATATATCATCTTTCTATTTTTTCAAAAAGCAAAATCTACTAGCAAAGTAAACACACCTGTTATTGAGTGACTATTTCCCTCATAAATTATAGACCAATAACATTTCGTGAATTTTTAAATTTCAACTAATGACAAAGAATAATCGCAAACTAGCTTTTGCTAAAATTTAACAGCGATTATTTCACTCATTAACGCTATTATAGCCCATGAGAGCCCGTTTTTTCACAACATTACACCAATCAAATGTCATTATTAGTGGTAATTCAAGCTAGATCGGCTTTTGACAGTACCAACATGCAAAATTTATCGCTCTAATTTTTTATATCGCTGCAGCGGCAAATACTGCGATAATTTTTTGATGTTTTGTTACGTGAAATATTTTCGGAAAATAGGGCAACTCACGCTTTTAAATTTTATCTATAAATATCTTCTCTAGCTTATTGCTAATTGTTAACTTACCTTGTAAATTGTAATATTGTATTATGTCGGTACTAGCAAACATAAACACACCACATATATAGTAAACAATCGTCAGTTCCAAAGAGAAGCCTGTCTGAAATATATAGGCTATAACCCTTGCCTATCTGTAACTATTTCAATTTGCCTACTTTTCAATCAGGTAACAATAATATACAAAGATTGTACTTAATATAGCTCATAATACAGGAACAAGTCAAGTACAGCTTTCAATAGCTCAATAACGTAGTTACAAAATTAAGCAAAGCAAATCATTTATTATAAATGTCAAATAAACACATTCGCTCTGGAAACAAACTAAAAATGTACCTAGGTACCTACCTAGTTACATACGGTAATCTATCAAAAAGTAACTAGTTGAATCAAAGCTGTGCAATATTTTAATTTGTTGTATTTAAAATTCACTCTGCCTAACGAAGCAAACCTCAACATAATTTATAAACTTCGTAAGTTAAAAATAGGGATTAAATACGTAAATATGAATCAATGAACAATTATTATGGAATAAAACTCTAGTAGCGGTAGCGCTAGATGGCGCTCTCTATGTCAATCTCGAAACCCTGAGTGTATAGTAATAAACAGGCGGGACATCGGGAATGAAGTAGTGCTCGCAGATTAAAGATGTAGTGCTCTCTCTATCGTTTCTCGTCATATTGCACCTCAGAAACGCCTAAAAGGTGTTAAGCCAGTCTATATATCATAATATCTAAGGTTTCAACTCGTTTTATTTACTAGTTGCCATAGAAACGTCACTAGATTATTTTAAAATATAGGGAATCTCCATTGTTTCTACTACGTTTGTTTCAGATTTGCTGTTTTGACAATATGAGTCGGTTTGGAAATATTTCTGTATATCAAATTAATGAGAAAATTGAAAATAAAGGTCAGTAAACTCTAAAAAGTGACAAGAAAACGTCTGAAGGCAATTAATGAGGAAACATAATATTGAAGATGTACTTAATGAATTATTTATTCGTGAAATATTCTCCTCAAATACCACTCGTGCTTTAAATTTTATCTAAAAATTTTTTCTCAAGCTAAGTTGCCCCTAGTTAGTATAACTCGTGCAAATTGGCAGTTTATTATCAAAGATTAAATCCCTTCCGCTAAAGCGGTCGAGATTTAATCAGATAATAACCTGCCAATTTGCACTCTTTATATTACCAGGCAACACGCTTTCGAAAAAATTTTCGATAAAATTTTAAGCACTAGTGATATTACATACGATTAAATTACGTTTAGCTTTTAAATGCACATAATTGATTTAATTCACTCTCAATTGAACTAAAAACAAAATAAAACATATTACAAATTCAAGAATTATTGTTCTTGTTTATAATTACCAAGTACCAACGGTGTATTTATGCAATTTTATAAAAATATTTTTTTTGTACTACTAGCTCTGTAATAGTATATTACATACCGAGGTGGAAAGTGTTTCATTATTGTCGAGAGATAAGATAGTTGACAGAGGCGCGCAGCGGCGAGGTCAACTAATTCTCGAGACAGCAATGAAACTTTTCACCAAGGTTTGTATACTATTTTATTCACAATCATCTCCCTTAATGAACAAAAAGCCAAAAAAATCGTTTACTAAATTTTTAAATAGCATAAACATAGGTTGGCAAAAGCTCTTGCCGACCCGAAAACGGGTAAGAAAGTGGCTACTTTCCAACCCGAAATGTTAAAATGTCACTTTCCAACCTGCAAATGTCACATTTCAGTTCAATCGTCGAATGAAGTAGAAATGTCAAACTTTCCACATGTAAGACAATTTGATTATTTTTGTATGATTGTGAATAAATGTCATTTGTTGACGTCTGCCAGTGTTATGAAAGAGTCACTTGCAGCCCATAGGCAAAAAAGTTAAGTAATAAGGAAGTTTAATAATGAAATTCTGGCACTAACGAAGCACACGTATTTTTGGCTGCCTCTTGAATGTCGATACTTTCATCATAATCCATATTTTTATTGCAAAAACTCACGTAAACAACTTGAATGGCGGAAATTATTATGAAGTTATCAATTTGACAACTAATTGACAGTAATCATGCCAGAAAGCGAACACACTCCAATTAGAGTTTAAGCCAACTACAAATTAAATTCGACAAATCTTGGAACATAATTTTGAATGAATTTTCCTAAAAATTGTAATATTGTTAGTAGTACGAAAAACATTGTATGCACCCCGGCTTGCATCGTGAATTTACAGGTCTCGATTATTGTGTTCTTGACCTGTAAAATACCTTATAAGCCTTAGTACATACATAACTAATATTAAACTGAGACAAACTGTCAGATTTACAATCACGATCGCGTAACAAAAGTCAAATAAGCATCTAGCGCGTCCGTTTCCATGGCTACGAAACAAAAGTTGTTTATAGAATGCGTCGTCGTCAATTAATTAATAAGGAAGTATGTTTTCCTTTGATTGTTACTTAACTTATATGAAATAAAGTGTATGTATCTATAAATAAAAACTTAAGTATACAAGTACGTAAGGAATTTGTTCATTTAGGAAATAATATTGAAATAACCCTAGAGCTCTAAATCTTATCTCACAAACTGCGGGTAGCTCTATTTTTTGCAAAATTTTGCTTTTAAGCAAATGTTCTCGACTTAATAATTTATACAAAAAGGTAAATTATTAAGCAAAATTTTACGAAAATAAGCTACCCGCAATTTATCCGATAAAATTCAGAGCTCTCGGGATATAGTATATTTCAAAATCTCGCATCGTTTCATAGAAATCGTAGAAATTCACTTTTTTAAACTAACTCTCAACATGGCATATTTCCAAACACTAGATTTTATAAAGAAAATAATAATCAACTTTTATTTTTTACTCGTTTCTACCCTATAAATGTAGTACTTTATTCACCCTGTATAATTATTGTATGAGTTGATAATGCACAGTCATTTAAAATCAGAGTAAGTTAAATTATTGCAAGCTAGATAAAAACTATTTTCTTAAACATTATTTTCATTTAACACGATTTAGGTACTTATTCTCCGTCAAATATCTGCGAGCAAATGCCAATGTAATATTAAATCCAATGAAGTGCCTAAGAAGAAAATCAAAACAAAAGGTCGAAATTGGCAGGACTAGGAAAAGCGGATCGTATTAGGGTTAGCTATCAACTTCTTTCTTAATGCCTTCTAATGTTCTCTTCGTTCTGACAAAAACTCTATTAGACATACTTGAAACGGAGGTGATTGGATTGAATTTCATCTTCAGCCAGCCAAGTGTATTAACTCTTCGTATAAGCTTGACACCTAAACTTCCATTTTAGTGTTTGACACTATGTCTTAGTTAAACGGAAATGTCTATTTTGTGATGAAGTGGTGAAACTCGCGCATCAAGTCATCGAAAAGAATTTTCTTATAGCAAACTCTAATATCAAATTATTTATCGAGTTTTGACTCAAAGATCACATTCATAAATTAAGTTAATTATGTATACGCACCATAAAATGAAATTCCTTTTTTATTAACTGCAACGCATTCACAAAAAAAAAGACAAAGAAAGTGTCTTAATATATATTTTATTAACAAATAGATATAGTATAGGGAGAGATTGAAAAAATGATGTACCTCAAAAAAAAATTGCGCAAACTTTGGTTATAAGTTTAAAATGGGCCAAAGCTCACGAAACAAAAAAGTTTAGGAGTTTTATGGATCCGTGGGAACCTATAGGGGATAAAAAGGGGCATTCTTAATAAAAAAAATCGATTTTTCTCCATTTTGTCGGGAAATACGGCATTTGCAAAAATATACTTCAAATAAAACTCGTTTCTGGCAAAATTATCTTTAATATGGTATTATCTTTAATATGGTATTTATAACCCTTTCAGTCACGAACCAAAAATAATTTTCAGAAAAATCTGAAACTTGAGGTTCATTTTAATTCAATTTTTTTATGATTTTTAGTGGCACAGGAATAACGCTAGGTCCTTCCATTTCGTCCTTAAAAGATGTCCCTCACAAGGGACATAGTGACTTCGTGGATCGTTTATAGGATTCAATAAGAAATCATGAAATAAAAGAGATTTATTACAGTTTTGAACATTGTGTTCAAAATCTTAAACAATAAGCATTAACAAAAGTTTAAAAAAAATCACAATATTATTGTTTGCGAAACTTCAAGAAGCAGTTAGGGTCTTTCAGAAGGCATAAATGTACGTTGCACTTAGTACAATATACACGAGTTTTTCATTTGCATGACTCCAACTTGCACCTTGTATTTTCTATTTTATCATCAACTTCAGGATAATGATCATAGCTCATTTCTCTAAGAGGTTTTACTTCGTTTTTTGTTGTTGTGAGCATTGTGGTGCATTTGTGTGATCTGCTAGACTAGGTCTACCTCTTTTATTTGGCCTTTCTTAGAATCAAATATTCTGCAATATTCTGCAATATTCTGACGAAACCCTGATAAATTAAGTATATTTTTTTGGGGAACGTAAAGTTCGACTGCATGATTACGGTATACTATCCAAGAATTCAGTACAATGGATGCGCAGTGGGTTTCCCCGAGTACTATGGATGCGCAGTGGGTTTCATCGAGTACAATGGCTGAGCAGTGTGTTTCCCCGAGTACCATGGATGCGCAGTGAATTTCCCCAAGTACTATGGATGCGCAGTGGGTTTCCTCGTGTACAATGGGTGCGTAGTAAGGTTCTCCGAATACTGTGAATGCACAGTGGGTTTCCTTTATTCAAAACAAAATAAGCAGGCGCAATCTACAATGAATTAGACCAAGTCCTCTTCACTAATGAAGCAAAGATCAGGAATTCAGTCGACCTTTTTAAAAAATTGTATTACAAACTGAAAATTAAATTATAACCTCTTCTTCAAAAATTCAGTAAAACATCCATGAAGTGCGAATGTCCCTTGTAAGGGACATGTTATTTTGAAAAAATCCTACTCATAACCGAAACCCCAATATTATACAAAAATATTGCACAAACAAACAATGACTCTTATACTTACCAGTAATGAACAAATTTTTAATTAATCGACTTTTTTTACCACTTAAAACCATACGTAACAATACTATGTTTTGACAGTGTCTAATATGGTCAGAGAACTAAATACACACTAATACATGAGTGTTAAATTTTCGCAACTGTCAGATAGATGTCATTGGATGTTGAGTTGGGCATTGTATGACCGGTACATGGTGAAATCAGGTATATATGTGCATAAATCACGATATCACAAGCGATTAAAATTGATGTCCCTGAGGAGGGACGTGGTGAGTTAAAGGGTTAAATTAATTTTATAGGAATAATTAACCGAAATAGGGCCATTTTTCGATGGGGGGATGGTGGATTGAATTTTTTTCTAAAACAAGTGTTTCAAAGGAACAAAATGCTATATATTAACGACAAACAGCATTTTTGAAAGAAAAAATATTTACTGAGCAATTGCAATAATAAAATGCCGACATTTTGTTAACAAAAATGTGAAAACGCACAATGAATCGGCTATAATTTCTTTATTTTTTGTGATGTAGGAACAAACAAAAAATCATTTTAAATATTGACAGATTACCTTTAATTTTGTTTCTTAGAACTTTTGATTGAAGTGTCACAGTTTCTAATATATTCAACATTTTAAACTAAATACTTCATCCTAAAAATGGTCAAATGACATCTGTAAAATTAAATATCTCCGAAACAATCAACCCTACACAAATATATAAACAAAATAATTTTATTCTCAGTTTACAAGCTTCATTTTTGATGTCCACAATATTTTCTCTCAAACTAATATTTATTGAGAAATTTTCAGAGAAACAAGAATGTTACATTTTTTCTAAAATCCCTTTACATAATAATCTGTCTTTCTGCAGGAAGAATGATCCATTGTTATTTGATTATGAGTTGAACGATACCGCATTAAATAGATCAGATGAGTTTAATGACTTGGGGGTTCTATTCGACTGGAAACTAAATTTTAACAAACATATAGAAAATACTGTTCTCCCTGCTTATAAAAGTTTGGGTTTTGTGATTAGAAACTCAAGTGTTTTGGATGAAGTTGAATTATTAAAACTCCTTTATACTGCATTTGTTAAATCCAGACTTGAATATGCCTCACTTATTTGAAATCCAGGCTCTAATAAATGTTGTAATTGCATAGAGAATATACAACGGCGCTACCTAAAATTCGTTTCATACAAAATTGATTATGTATATCCCGCTGTTAGCTTCGAACATGGATAGTTGCTAAATAGATTTGGTTTTCTTAGTTTACACGACCGCAGAAAACTATGTTCTCTTTTGTTTTTGCACAAGCTAATATCTTGAATATGTTAAATTTTCATGACCCTCATTTGAAACGCGTAATCATAATACGTTGCATCTTCCAATCCCACGAACAAATGTTCTGATGTTCTCTCCCTTATTCTTTATGTGTAACACTTACATGTCTATTGAAGGACAGCTTGATATATTTTACTCGAGTATTTCAAATATCTGTATCTGTATGTGTATCTTTTCGTAGTAATTTGTAATTTTATTTTTGTGTGCTTTTAATCCGTTACTGTATTATGCATGTTTCTAACTGATTCTTTTCCTTTTGTGTCTGTTTGTATATTTTTTATCACTAGATATAAATTATTGTTTTTTACAAAAGTTCAAATTGACGAATATATGGTGTTACATGACCTAATAGGAAAATATTAGTAATCAATTTTGTAATTTTTTGCAATTTTTATACTTTATTTTTATCTGTTGTTAAGCACGGTTCTTCTATCGTGTCACAATAATTTATATTTCAAAGAACTAAAAATGCATTTAACATAATTTTGGTCTTGGCGTCTAAATCCGATTTAAATGGACATAAATATTTTAACTTATAATATACATGTCTTAGACTATTTTTTACATGTTCTTTGATTGAGCTATTATTTGGTGTCTGTTATCATACCAAGATCTTTGGCACTGTCTACGGGTTTCAAATTTGAACCATTCAGACATATTGTTAGGTGTGGGTCTTGTTTGTGGAATACATTTATTCGGATTTAATACTAAGGAGTTCTGTTTACACCAAACACCAAAGACTAATTTCTGAGAGCTCAAAATTTATCTTGTTTTGTGCGTCATCTTAAGGCCGTCTGCATTAGAGTTGCAAACTACAGTAAATGGTTATTTTTTTGCAAAACAGAAGTGAATATACTGAGCAGAAGAGGCCCTAGGATTGAGCCTTGTGGTATCCCAGAAATTATATCCTTTGGCTCTGAATATTTCTTACCCACTGAACTATTTAAGTAGACAATTTGCCAACGACCTTTCAGATATGATTTCATCCAATCTAAGAGAGAAAGTCCAAAATATTTCAGTTTGCCGATCAATACTGATGGAATTGAAAGCTATCTAGTAGCATTAAGGACGTATTTCTTGATTGATCTATAGCGCCGAGAATGTCATCTACTACTGTTGGCAATGCAGTGGAGGTACTGTGTTTTTCTTAAAATCCCGGTTGATTATGTAGCCAAACGTTATTTTTAGTTGCATAAGTCGCTAATTGTTCATGTAATGTAGCTTCTACGATCTTTAATGGTACTGATAAGTGACTGATTGTTAGTTATCTGGATACCTATTTTTTGGTATTGGTTTTACGGTGGATATTTTCCATAGATAGGCGCACGAGCCAGCTCGAATATAATATTTATTAAAAGTGTGAGTGGAACAGAAATAAGCGCAATGCTTTTATACAACGTTCTTCCAGAAATACCATCTGATCCCAAAGTGTATGATTCCTGTTTTTTTTTTATCAATTTTGGAATAGTTTCGGTCTGAAATAACAAATTGTTAAAGTTTGTATAACAGTTGTTATCAATTTCAGAGGTGGGATAGAGTTTATAAAATGACCATTAATTAAGTCAATGTTATCGAATTTATCTGCCAAATTAGTTATTGGCTTATTTACAACACCTTGACTTTGTAATGTGCTCCATCATTTTTTGAATTCAATTTATGCTCTGATATATCTACATCAGTCATCACAGAGCCAACACTGGTTTTAACGTCATTTATCGCTATCATTCATCTCTAATAATGAAGTAAACTGAATATTATATTCTTTAAGTAGTTTATAAATAATAATTTAAAATCTGCTATCCTTGAACTTGTTTTTAATCCAGTTATATAGGGATTCCACCTCGGAATGAAAGATAATAGGCTATAAACTTGTATAAATCTTTGTTTTGGCATTTTATAAGTTGGCTCAAAAGTCTCATAAAATCTCGTGTACGCGAGTCAAGATATTCAAGGTCAAAGGTCGCAAGAATCCATTTTTTTGTAAATATCTCGTTTTCTATGCTCTAAATGACATTTTGATTTATTAGAAAAGTTGTAGAGCATAAAATTCTCTACCAATTTTGTTTCAAGCAATATTTTATTCATTCAACCGTTCTTGAGATAGAGAGCGTAGAGTAGGGAGCGCTTAGCCGTATATATCATAAAGCAAGGTCAAGGAATCCATGTTCCTATCGTCGAAACAGTCATTGCAGAATCTGAACGTCAAAGGACTTCCGTCATCATAGAAGAAGATATTGATCTCTAGTTCTTTTAATAGGACGTACTCAATTACATCAACAAGAAATGTTCTTTAAAAAAATTGGCAAAGGCAATGTGAAGACACAAATATATTCCTCTGAAAGCTTCGACAAATGTCCTCGTTCTAAACAACACATTTTATATTTGCACGCCTTCACTGGCTGTGACACGACTTCTACGCTTTTTAAGAAAGAAAAAAAAAACCCTTAAAACGTTAGAGAAACTCCCTAATTTGGATCAATTAGCTCAAGTATTTCAGCAAAAAAACTGACCACTAGAAACGTTGTTTGAAAATGGAGTACGTATCTTTTTAGCAATATATAATGCTCCAAAATCAGAAGACAATATTGACAATTTTCGAGATACGCAATTCATCAAATCAACAAGACTTAACAAACCGGTGCAGTTATCAACTCTTCCACTTACAAGTGCAGCAGCTCGACAGCATATCAATCGTGTCTACTATCAAATCCAAACTTGGTTAGGGAATGATTTAGAACCCCATGTATGGGGCTAGGTACTGCAAAATGAAATCCTGGAACCGATAACAACATTATTATTACTAGCACCAGATGAACCGCTCAATACAATATTTTATTATTTATATAAATTAAGTAAATATTATTAAACGAATATCTGATTTATGAATAATATCTATAAATAAAATATATTAAATAGTAAATAATCAACGTTTTTCATACTTATAATATTTTTAATAAATAATTAACTTTATAAATCGTATTATTTATTGCGTTATGATATATACGGCTAAGCTTCCCACTCTTCGCGCTCTATCTCAAGAACGTATGAATATATAAAATATTACTTGAAATTTGTAGACAATGTTATGCTCTACAACTTTTATAATAAATCAAAATTCATTTGGAGCCTAGAAAATGGAGATATTTACAAAAAAGCCGATTCTTGTGACCTTTGACCTTGAATATCTTGACTCGCGTACACGAGATTCTATGAGACTTCTGATCCAACTTATAAAATGCCAAAACAAAAATTTATATAAGTTTGCAGCTTATTATTTTTCATTACCCTATATGATTGGATTATTTAATGTTTATCGCCAATACGTTCATTAAGCTGTGTCTAATAAAATATCTTCAAGTAAATATTGGTAGGCTTTAGAATTATTTATAATAGTTATTTTTGTAACTAGGGTGCAAAATACTACTTTGGTGATCGAGAACGAAAGTTTTTCTAATTTCTCTATGATAAAAGCTAATTTGCAAATCAAGAACAACGTGGATGCAAGCAAGTATTACAAGTTAATAGCGTTTTTAAAACGAAAAAGTGTAGGATATCGGCCAAAAAAATCGAAAATATTTACTAGCGAACAAATTAAAACATTTTTGAATGAAGCTCCAGACATCAAATATCTAAATAAATAATTTATAACTATTTGAATAAATATGTATTGTTTCTAAGTAATATATTTCTTCTAATTTTATCAATACAGCTTTCTATTATCTTGAGAAGACTGCATATTACTATATGGTATATATATAGCATTTTATTTTTAACACTAGTGTTAAAAGTGTTTCCGACACTAGTGTTAAAAGTATTTTTAACACGTAACATTATAAACGTTTATTTTTAGTTCACCTATCAATGAATTAAAAATGTCATTTTTAATGACAGTTTTACAAAAAATATCTTTCGTACTTGATATAATGATATAATTAGGCAATTTTGTATAAAAATTCTGCGTACAGTCCAGTCCATTTCCATTTCCTACGAGTTTTGCCTAAAAATAAATCGCCTAAGTAAATTCGCACACAAGTAGTATTATACATAAAGAATAGGATAAGAAAAGATTGCAGCTCGTGTAAGAGAATTTTTAAATAAACATTTGGTTGGTCATTGGATTGGCGGAAGAGTTGCAATTGACTGGCATTCAAAAACCAACAGTATGAGAGTGTCTTATGATAACCACTGAAAACCTACAAAATATTCACAAAGTTTTTCCATAAAGGTTATCTCATTATATGGAGGTGATTCTTAATTTCCTAGATTACGCCATTCCCAAATATCCACTCAAATTTAAACAAAAACTTTACACAGATGTAAAGAGAATTAAGAGACTTAAAACGAAGTAACACTTAACCCCTTATTGTAATATACAGAAGTAGTTGCTTTCCTTGCTAATGGGCTTTAAAAGTGAGTTGAATTTATCATCGTTATATGTCCTCTCGGAACAAGATCGGTCTATTTCAGGGTGTTTCTCAAACATTTACAGAATATAGTAATAGGGGGTGGAAAGTTTTAAACGTTCCACCCTGTAGTTTACGGTCAATATTAAATTAAGTGATGACCCTTTCTATGTTATTTCACTGGAGCAGTAGATCATTAATAAATTTAACGTCAACTGTTCAGTAACAGAAATTAAGGAACCCGAACAAATCAATATCATAACCCTAGATTCTCTTGATAGAAGAAACTTATAACAACCTAGCTATTATGGATGTTCAAACAAATCACAGTATTTAGATAGTTCTATAGAAGGAAAGTTTTTCTTCCATCCAATAATTATCTTTCACGGTTGGATCGAACTTTGTAAAAACAGATAATCATTTGAATTATTACCCACACTCTTTTGAGCATCTGAAGTTCTACCAAAATGCGAGTAATATTTTTGATTTTTATTTATGGTCTTCTTTATTATTTAAACATGGATTACTTTATACGGCTTCTTTTTATTTTTTCACAATATGAAATACGCAGTTTTACTGAAAATTAAAATAAAAATCTAGGGCAGTGCCGTAATTATGTGAAATGGATAAAAGACAGCGATACTCATAACAAAGGAAATAGCAGCGCGTTCTGTAGAAACAATAACATTCATCTTTATTAATTTAGTACGACAAAACTTCTTTTTGCTTTATTAACCCAGTCAATGAATACATAAAAACAGGGTTTGTTTGCAAAAGGTCGGGAAGTTTTGAAACTAGGCACATACCTCGATGAGCACCTGATTTTGCGAACACGGAGTGGCGCCGCTCGCGACGCCATCTTGAAAAATGGCGCATGAAATTAGAAAATTAGCCATATCTTCCTTACCTTTTATTGGAAAAATACCTCTATTAAAAATTATTCCTTATAAAATTGTCTACAATTTAGCTTTTTACTGTTGTTTTGTCCGATCAATATTTACAGATTCGGAAAAAAATTAAGTTTGTCTTACAGCGCATTTTTTAGATGTATAAAAGTACGTTTATTTTTCAAATGATGAATATTGACCCAACTACACTAGCAGTGATACGTTAACACCTAATACATCCCCCCTTCCTTGCCTCTACCCCCAGCAACGTCTATTACCCCACTCTTTAAAAATCTTTGAGATGGTTAATAGCACCAAAACCGCCGAGCGATTTCAGCGTTCACGGGTCCACAAGTCTCTTGAAATAGTTTTTGATGAAAGCATGAAGGTGCCTTCATCTCAAGAGCGCCTCTTATAAAATGAGTCAAATAAAGATCGTTTAATTGCCATGCTTAAGACAAAATTCGAGGAAGATCATTTTCAAGTAAAGCAGGCCACAGAATATGCAGACACCCTTATTGTCACTGCAGCGTTGGAAATGTTCTCTTTGTATAACTCTGTATATATTGTAGGAGAAGATATAGATTTGCTTGTCCTCCTAACAGCTCTCGGGCACGATTATAACAACATTTATTTCCGAAAACCAGGGAAAGGAAAAGTCTCCGAGAAGATATACACCTCACGTAGCTTACAATACGATGAAACTGTAGTAGACAGCATTATGTTTCTTCACGCATTCAGTGGTTGCTATACCACATCGTCTATCTACAATCAGGGAAAAGTGAAATTTTTTAAAACAGTCGGAAACTCTCGGTCTCTCAGTGACATCATTGGTATTTTCAAAAATCGTGATGCTGAACCCGCCAGCATTGCTGAGGCTAGCGAAAATTTTTTAATTGAATTATACGCGAAAAATTTCGAAACCAATTCCACCCTCACTTCGGTATAACCTTTTTGCCAAATGTGCTGCAAAACGTACCTTCCATCTTGCTTCTCTACCACCAACAACCGAGGCCGCCCGACAGCATTCATATAGAACGTACCATCAAGTTCAACAGTGGCTTGGTGTGCAGAAAAATCCACTCGATTGGGGGTGGAAAAAATCCAGAGATGGCCTGATTGCCATAACTACGCAGAAAGAACCTGCTCCAGCTAACCTTCTCAATTGCATTTCTTGCAAATATCAAAAAGGTTGTGGTGCCGCGTGTAGCTGCCGCGAAGCGGGTTTGAAATGCTCCAGAATGTGTGCTGTTTGCAATGGAAATGCATGCAGAAATGTAGCCGACATATGTCTAGATGATGACCATGTCGACGAACTTGACGTGCTTCAGAATATAAATAGTGTTGCTGAGGATTTCATAGAAGATGCGGAGATGTCGGATGATGATTGCGCCGGTCCGTCGGGTCTTTGATTTAGATAGTCAGATCTGTGGATTAGGCCTACTGGGGATACCACATAAAAAAAAACGCGCCGATTTCTCTACCTCATAGGTGGTGTGGAAACGAGAAAAATATCACAACTTACAACTTTTTTTCATCTATAGCGTCGCTATAGGTGATGAAACATTGTCTCCCTAACGTCGGGCAACCGTTGCCAATAGTTGGTGAAACAAATTGCTTTATATTTTAAGGCAAAACTCTTTTTTCCAATTTAAAATGCTATTTCTCTGTAAATATTAATCATACAAAAAAATTAATTAAAAGCAAAATTTTGAATAGAGGTACTTTTCCAATAAAACGTACGGTAAGGAAGATATGGCTAATTTTCTAATTTCATGCGCCATTTTTTCAAGATGGCGTCGCGAGCGGCGCCACGCCGTGTTCGAAAAATCAAGTGCTTATTGAGGACCTCAAGATCTAAGTATGTAACAAGTTTCAAAACTTCCCGACCTTTTGCAAGATCATTGTATTCATTGACTGGGTTATACAGGGTCATTCACGGAAAGCGGGTATTAGACGTTTCTTGGGATCTGTCGAGTTTAGAAATTTGAAAATTAGTATTAGGTGGTTTTTGGATATGGCGGATCCAACGAAAATATTTTCATGCTTGTGCTACTTCCGCTTATACCGGATGTAGCACCTAACTTTGTTATTTTAAATGGAACACCCTATATTTTATTGCATATTTCGATTCCCCATAAAATTTTAGCTTAGGTTTATGTACCATAACATACTCTTGAATATACCGGTTTTCGAGATAATTAATATTTTTGGAGATTTTTGACGGTTTTCACCCTTCGGAAAAAAATATCGATATCTTCTATCATGTAGCCGATTAGGAAATTTTCATTTCAAACTCTTATAAGTATCCTATGATCTAACTAAAAGTTCTCTTATGTTTTCACAATATCATACAGAGTATTTTATTTTCACAGTCGAACATTGTTTTAGTTCAAACGTCAAAAAGTCATTTTTTTCAAATAGTATATTGAGTATATAGTGAATAGTATATAGCATATTTTCACAGAATCTAATAGAGGATTTAATTCTGCATCGATTGATACTACCATTCCCTATACCTATCTCTCTTCGTTTTCTTATTATGGACGAATATTTGTTAAACGTACAAACAAAATCAGCACTGTTTGTTCGTAGGCAATACAAGTCTTAACTTGGTTCCTTTTTTATCATAAACGAGAATAATCATGCAGATAATTGATAATCATTTGTTTATTATCAAGATGACAGCTTCAAAAACGAGAGATTAGAGTTATAACAAATACTTTGGGACAAAAATTTACAAAATTAATGAACACTGAATATAAATATTTAATGCAGCAACTGTTCCAAATGCCCTCCAAGCCAATATCCTGGAATTCACGGCACTTACAATGGCTTGGCTAATTTCATGGGGATTTATTTGTTAAAATATAGCCCGTTTTCTGTTCTTTGGATCTTCTTTGGTAGTAGCAGGGGTGGCATAAACAATATTTTCAATACCCCAAAGGTCCAAATTCTAAGGGGGTCAAATCAGGGGACCTTGCTGGCCATCTCCAAGGTCCTCGGTAACCAAACCATCTATCTTCGAACGTCGCTACTAATTCGTCATAAACTTCCTGTGGGCCGCAACCATTCATTTGAAAATACATAGAATTTTAAATATTTAGGGGCAAATTATCAATAAAAGTTACCGTCAATCTTCACATATTTATTGCTATTTAAATTCTCCTCGTAGATATGATACTATCAAAAATATTATTTATGCCACCCCGGCTACTACCAAAGAAGATCCAAAGAAGAGAATACGGACTGCATTTCAGTAAATAAATCCCCACGAAATTTGCCGTAAGTGCCATAAATTCCAGGATATTGGCTTATTTGGAGCAAAATGGAGAGCATTTTGAACAGTTGCTGCATTAAATATTTATATTCAAAGTGTTCATTAATTTTGTAAATTTTTGTGCCAAAGTATTTGTTATAAATCTAATCTCTAGTTTTTGAAGCTGTCAAAAACAAATGATTATCAATTATCTACATGATTATTCTCGTTTATGATAAAAAAGGAACCAAATTATGACTTGTAATGTCTACTAACAAACAGTGCTGATTTTGTTTGTACGTTTTACAAATATTCGTCCATAATAAGAAGACAAAGAGAGATAATAGGGAATGGTAATATCTATCGATGCAGAATTCAATCCTCTATTAGATTCTGTGAAAATATATAGTGGGTTCCATTTGAAAAAAATTACTTTTTGACGTTTGAACTAAAACAATGTTCGACTGTGAAAATAAAATACTCTGTATGATATTGTGAAAACATAAGAGAACTTTTAGTTAGGTCATAGGATACTTGTAAGAGTTTGAAAAGAAAATTTCCTAATCGGCTACATGATAGAAGATATCGATTTTTTTTTTTCGAAGGGTGGGAACCGTCAAAAATCTCCAAAAATATTAATTATCTCGAAAACCGGCATGTTTAAGAGTATGTTATGGTACATAAACCTAAGCTAAAATTTTATGAGGAATCGAAATATGCAATAAAATATAGGGTGTTACATTTAAAATAACAAAGTTAGGTGCTACATCCGGTATAAGCGGAAGTAGCACAAGCATGAAAATATTTTCGTTGGATCCGCCATATCCAAAAACCACCTAATACCAATTTTCAAATTTCTAAACTCGACAGATCCCAAGAAACGTCTAATACCCGCTTTCCGTGAATGATCCTGTATTAAAATATTGGTCAATTTAGTCGTTTTTTTCAATTGTAAGTACACAGAAACAAATTCTATATATTAAACCCATTGTTCATAGACTAAGAACTGGCGGCCGCGGAGGTACTACGATATTACCTCCGGCTGGAATTTTAAGAAGTAGTTGGGGGGACCATCAGGAAGTGCCATCTGCAAGGATTTTGCTCAAAATCCCTGCAAAGGACACGTCAGACGACTCAAAAATGAGAAAATTTTTGCTCAAAAAATGATCATACCTCCGGCTGAAAATTTGCACATTATCTGTTTGAAGGTCACAGATAACGTATGTAAATCGTCAGACGCCTAGGTCGCTGCCAAAGGGGTGTCAGACGCCCTCAAAGTTGTAATTTTTTTTTCAAATTTTTTTTTCCTTACCTCCGTCTGACGTTTTAACATATTGCAACAGAGACCATTTTAAGCACAAATTAAAATCGTCAGACGAAAATGCCGCTGCGAAGTCCCCCTACAACGTTCACAAAGTTCCAGCCCGCCTGAGAAGTATATTTTTTTTTCGAAAATTTATTTTCGTTACCTCCGTCTGACGTTTTTACATATTATCCTAGAGACAATTTTAAATACACATGTAAATCGTCAGACGAAAATACCGCTGCAAAATCCTCCTGAAATATCGCGAAATTCCAGCCTAATTTACTGAATATTGTTTCAACATCTTTTAAATTTAATGAAATACTGGTTGAGTCACTATACGTTATAAAAGAAAGTCAATTCAAGGGAAAAGTTTCTAGCATATATACATACAAAGTAAAGGATGTTCCATGTGAATACAATACGACGTATGGAATTAAGAACATTGAGATACTAACCCACTGCACATTCATTGCATTTAAGGAAGCCGTCTTCCCATCGAAAAAAATAATTATTTTATCTACTCTTATTAGGTTATATACCAATTAATGAACTGCTTTTGATCAATTAATAGTATCCATAAACAAACAGCGTGAGTTATAATGCGTGAGTTATTATAACTCACTAGGTACAGAGTCAATCACCTTTATCTTCATGCCTGGCCTGTCCAATCGACGTAACGCGCAACGCACGAAGGTGAAGCCAGGGAGGTAGTGACAGATTATTCGCGTTAATATCTGTAAAGATTTTCTGAAATGTCACAAAATGCTACTTTTGATTCGTTCGTGCCGAGCCGAATTTTCGTATTTCGCCGTGCAATTTACGACCATATTTATCTGGAGTAGCGACATCGTACGGCCGTTTCAATATGAACATGTCAATATTGCATGTTTTTGCAATTTCTTCAATTCCAAATGTAAGTTATTTTTAGTTATTTTTCGCAGATACCTCCGAAGCGGTGGGAGTTAGCTCGAAATAAAAAACAAGGTCAAACGAGTATTTTCCATTACGAATTTTTTGCTACTATCAAAATTTTGATTTTTTTTTTCGTTTCGGAGATAACTACTGAAATGTTAGCCATGTACGGCAAAAAATCCCAAATTTTGAGCTTCTACAGTTGGCAACTTTTTAATCTTGGCTCCTACGCCAAAAGACTACTCTGGTTAACTTAAATAGAATTAAATTTGCTAAAACTTCTTTTTTATTTTTTGAATTCCGACAAAAATGAAGGAATTAGAGAGGGCGGGATTTGAGACTTTTCGGTAAAATTTCTCCATTTTGTCACCGTAATTAATCGGTAATTAACTGAAATCGATCTCATATACGATGTTCTACTTTGACGCTCCGTTAATCTTGGCCCTTCGAAACAAAGGTTTCTGAGAAAAAATATTTTTTTAAGATTTACATACTCTTTATAGGAAAACGTGTAATTTCTTATATTTCCTCGAATATCTCGATAATTATCGTTTTTTTCGAAAAATTTGTAGACAGTTTATGTAAAGAGAATTGATTGAGCTTTCCGACGCTCTCTAACATAAAAACAAGACTTTTGACAGAATATACGCTCCGGGATATTGCAGTTCGGGGAGAACTTTTGAATTTTCCGCAGCGTAATATTAATCTACAAAGCTGATTTTTTGTCTACAACCAGTTTATGCACTATTTCGATTAAAAATCACATTCTACTTCCGCTTAAAGGTGGCTAAATCTTTGAAGACAACAAATATAAAAGGGTGAACAAAAATTAAATTTTACAATTAATTTTATTAATAAACAAACTGAGTAATTTAAACAAAATGTTCTCAATTTAATATTTATTATTATAATCGTAGATGAAGTACAGTATTCAACTTGCGGTAATGGTAATAACTCACTTGATGAATTACTTTCATCTGCGTGAGTTATTACCTGCATTACCGCTCGTTGAATAATATACTATTAATCGATAATAGAGCACATGGGTGGGTATGTGTCAAATTTCATGCTTAAAAACATCCCCCGTTCACCCGTTCGGAGGGGGGTCTCTTTTTGAAAACCGTCTCCTTATTTTCTCAGAAGATCCCGTCACTGCAATTTCACGTTTCTGACTTACGCGATTTTAGAGATACGGATACCTCAGCTCATATGGAGTAATTGTCGCCCTCACTGTTATGGGACATATTAAAAATTCGTTCCAATTGTCTACCACAAAGCTGACTATTTGTTTATGAACCTCCAACGCTCTTTCCTGTGAGCAGTATTTTAAGAATAAAAGGGAACGGAATGAACAGGCTCCGTCACAACAATTGGGACAACAGTATGTTGTACAACTTCTCCATTAAGAAAATTAAAAATTCACAGATTTCCCAATCCTTGCAACCATTGAAGATATTGGAAATGATAACACCATATATGAAACATAATTATAATATTTTATCTTCTAACATCTCAAAATGACTAAATTATATACATCATTTTCAGTGTCAAAATGATACACTTTATCGGACTGACGGCCATTTGCACCGTATGTGTTTAAACCATCTATCACCCCCGTTTTGACCCCTTCAAAAAGCGAAAATCGAAATTTTGTCTTACACGTATCTAATAGATTTCAACAAAAAATATTTCTGCCAAATTTCAGGCATCTAGGTTGCAGCCATACTTTGTTGGTTTAAAGCAAATTCCCCAAGCACGAGGTGTGTTCACCTAGCTTCTTCTAGCTCAGTGCGGGTCAGTGGGTTAAGTTTTTTTTTTGTTTAGTTGTACTGGGCCTTTTAGGACGCCAGCGTATTTCCTTTGCAATAGATAATTAATTTAATATGAAAGATACAAATTAGGGAAATCTGTTCTTAAGTACTAGGAGAGTAGGAATAATAACACAGAATATTAAAAGTTTAACAGTACAAATACATTTACAATTTCTTTACAAGAATTATTAAAACTTACTTAAGGACAAAAGTTCGACAATAAAAAAAATGGATAATATTGATAATCGAAACTCAAATAAATTAAATTTGAAACATGAAATAATCACAAAAATTTAAGCTAAAAAATTGAGAAAAAAATTTGCAAATTTGACTGGTTTTTTACATATGTTGCTTCTGACCAAAAATTTGTGAGAGAGTACAATTTCCAAAAAAAATCTTACGTAACTTGGCTGCTGCAGGACTATGGGGCTGGAGCTACCGGGGAAATAGTGTACACATCGGAGGAATTAGGAAGGAATTGAAGGTATTTCGGAAGGAATTATTAGGTATTAAGAGAGTTACAGGGAAATTTGGAGGAAATAAATATTATTACGAGGTATTAGAAGGGAAATAGGAGGGAATTAGAGGTATTAAATGAGATTTTCGCATGCTTTCATCTACATCAGAATTTAAATGAGGTTATGTTGTGTTAAAAACGTTATAATATTACGTTAGTTAAAAACAGGTGCGTTGTGTGGTCTTGTGCTTAGATAAGTATAAAAATAAATCATTTAGATTAGAATTGTTAGTCGACTGCCGACAACTATCAAAATATGTAGTTACTTACCAAGAATAATAAGACTAAGAAGGATAGTTTATTACCATATCAGACCCTCCTATGTTGGCTTTTCGATCGACGCGTATAAGGTATTATTATTTTATCTTAACTAAACTGTGTTTGAAATAGACAAGATTAATTGAATATTGTGATTGTATTTTACTATATTTTGCCGTGTATACTGTAAAAGTTGTTTTATTTGCTTTAATTTGATGAATAGGTACATATTTGGGCGCGTAAAAATATTGAAATGGAATGTTTATCTTGAAGAATTACATGCCAATTCTTGTAGAAAGGACGTCAGTGTTGTAAAAACATTAGCGCCGAGATTAGCGCTAAAAATAGCAAGTAAAGAAAAAAATATTTAATTTAATTACTCTACCGATGAAACTATGGACTTCTAGTTCAGTAATATAGCGATTTATATCGGACAAAATTCATAAAGTTTTGAAAATTGGTAGAAATGTTAAGGATAGCATAAGAATTACTAAACCGAAAAGTTCCCAGCTCTAAATAGTGTGCTTCATCCCCTAGGACGCCGTTTCCACCCCCATTTTGAGGTTTTCTAGATTATCTCGGGAACGGTGCACTTTTTGATAAAAATACAAAATTATTCCCTTTAAAATTCTCTATAAAAAACGTCGTTACACTTTTTTCCTAAAATTAATAGTACCGTGGGAAATAAGATGCACACATAAGGGTTGGTTCCGGTCAACACAATAAATTGTAATCTTTACTATAATCTACTTTAAAGTTCAATGCTTAACGCTAAAGCAGTAGCCACTAAACTCCGCCTAAAATTATAATAAATGTACCACTTCCACCCTCTCACAAAATAACGCGATTTTTAAAGAAGCAATAATATTGTACATTGTACTTGTTTCCACGTCACCCTAGAGGTAAAGTACTTGGCGTGAGGTGTCCCCTGTAGGCCGAATCCACTAATTATCAAAAGGTTACCTACGTTCATTAATCTTCGTCGTCTTCCTTAGATTCGACATTCATGCATGCTTGTCCGTGGTAATGGTAACACATTATGCAACGTAAGCCTGCTCTTCTGCAACTGCACCTGCTTTCGCACCCTAATTTGCATGAACAAGAAATTAGTGTTAAAACAGATTTGGGAGGCGGTTCTCTTGTTGTCATAGTTCGGATTAATATACCACCAACTTTTTTTCATCTCCAGTCAGTAGCTTCTAGCACAACGTTTTTCCATGTTTGAGTTTGGTAAATAACGCGATATGAGTGTTGACGAGCAGCAGCAGAAGTTGTTGGTAGTTTAGATAATATTACAGTATTATTCGCTTTACCAACAAGTTGTTGAAAGTCATGAATCTGTATACATCTAGACGTTTTTCTGCGGAGGTAGAGTTGTATAAAGCTAGAACAAATCGCTCCCCTACGTCTACAATTTCTCCATGACTAGCTTTTTCATTATTAAAACTTTGCACGATGCCTTGTAATACTTCACTAATATAACAGTTTAAATTGTAATATATCGGACAAAATTCGTAAAGTTTCAAAAATTGTGTGCTTCATCCCCTAGGACGTCGTTTCCACCCCAATTTTGAGGTTTTCTAGATTCTCCTGGAACGGTATTAGGAGGAAATGAAGGTATTTGAGGAATTCGAGGAATTAGGGGAATTACAAGGAATTAAAGGGGAATAAAGGGTATTTTTTCTAGAATAGGTATTAGGTGTACAAAATTTCGCCAGCGATTGCCCCCTCGGAGGGACGTATGTTGAGCTGGGATCCCACAATCAGTCTCTTATACCAATTTATTTCAAAAAAACAATTAATTATCTAATATGGGTATTTTGATATATACACATAAAATAGACATACACACACACACACACATGCATACACGTACACATAACTACATATTATATAATATTTTTAACAAGTATATCCTAATATGTTAGAATTAAATATAGCAATTTTACTTAAAACAAGATTTACTAATGTTCATTCATGTCGACGAGCTTGTGAAATTTTATTCTATTGGTTTTTAAAATAAATTGTTTGACCTTTTTTTTCTTTGAATAAATTAATAGAATTTATGTTTTTTACCTCGTTTGGAAGAAGATTGTAAAATCTGGGAGAGAAATACGCAAAATTTCTTTGTCCGATTGATTTTATAGAGAATGGAGTTCTGTAGGATGTTGCTTTACTCCTTGTCCGATAAGTGTGATCAACAGGTCTTAATAAATGTTTCCTCTTATGTATATTCATAACCACACTGTAATAAAATAACTGTCTTATATCAAGTGCATTAGCGTCCTTATAAAGATTATCGGAAGGATAGGTGTTAGGTTTATTGAGCATAATTTTTAGGAACCTCTTTTGGATTATTTCAAGTTTTTTTATATGAACCTGTACACCACCTCCCCAGCCGACAATCCCATAGGAAAGTCATGATTCTACTAGAGAGTAATATATTGTTCTTAACTCGGGAATGTCAAGAATAGTTTTTAGATATTTAAATTTGTATAGTATACTTCTTAGAGTATTGCATACTTTGTAAAGGTGTTGGTCCCATTTCATATGTTTATCTATAGTAATACCTAGGTACTTTACTGAATCGACTACTTCTATTTCGGTGTCAGTGTCAAATTCAAGAGATCTAAAATGATCCATATTTCTCTCATATCAGCTGAATGGTACGTATTTCGTTTTAGTAAAGTTTATGGTAAGCAATTTAGAGTCAAACCAGTTTTTAATTTTTTTTAAATCCTCCTCTGCGTGTATTTTTAGGTCCTACCAAGTTCTGTCCTCGTAGAAAATTACTGTATCATCCGCAAAACTGATCACAGTTCCTTTAGTTAAATAAGTTATTTAAATATAATATAAGAAGTATAGATTAATATCTTAAATTATAATTACAATTGCAAGAGTTTTCGTACCTGCCTCCTAGAAAGCACCAAAAAGAAGCAGGTGGTCAGTTAATAGACCCGGTTTTTTAATATTTCTCCCCACCTCGATCTCTGTGTTCCAGCCGCCAGAGCGATCCAGTCTCAAGTGTGTTGTCTTACTTAATTTAAATCGCTTAGGCATGGTCTACACAGATATTTAGCGGAAACGCTTAAGCGGGGTTTAGACTGGAGAATGTATCACGTCACGATTTCGGGCGCTGGTGTTCCAATAAACTTCACTAATTGTTTGAAGTCGCACTATTTTATAGACAAAAATGCATACTATTAATTAGATGAATATGATAAATGAAACTGTAACGGGACTTCGACAAAAATCCCGTTACAAGATCTGACCGGGGGCGAGCGTAGAGGCGACTTCAATGTGAATATCAGTCGATATTCCGTTAAAGCAACGTCGAGCGGGGTTAGTACTTGGATGGGTGACCCACCTATCTTGGGAAATACAGCGTTCTCGTCCCACCTTCTAGCAGCTTGTATATCAGTGTATACGCGGAAGTTACGTAATTTCAGACGAGGATTACGTAGTGGATATACCATCCTTCGGAGGGGATGTAAAGCAGGCGGTCCCTTGTCTATTAAATGTTAGACAAATAAAAGATCCCTACTCTTCTTAAGGGAAGAGGTTCGGCAAAATTTCCAGGTTGGGGGTAGCTCGTCTCCTGGTGTTGGTAGGCCGACGTTAAATAGTTAAAAAAAAAGATCTGAACGAATTATAATAATAATTACAAATACAACATAGAAACAAACTCATCAAGAAAAATAGGTTACACTAAAAATATGGTTAACATAAGAAAGTAACCATCCAAAAAATATATCAAAATATAATAACATAGAAATTATAAAATATAATTTATTTACACTTGCAGTTGGGCAACTCCCCGCAAGTAGTCTAAATGCTTCTGTTCGCATAATCAGTAACCACTGTTTGTAATCATGACGAGACTATGCATTATGATTATTTTTAATAAACGCGTCCAATGTTACACGTCCTATTTTACCGCGTCTAATTGTTGCACACGTCCAATTGTCGTGCGTCCAATTTGCCGCGTCCAATTCACCGCGACCAATTGACGTAGATCTTTCAAGTACATCGTTTAAGTAAATATTGAGTAACACCAGGCCCAGAATAGTTCCATGTGGCACTCCATACTCAACTACCACCATACTATACTATAATTTAAAAGTGTAGACAGTGGAAGAATGCAAGTTGGTAGTTGGTCTTAAAAGTGTAACGGCACGCCCGCTTGGCAGCCGTGCGTAGTGCCATACACATCCTAAAGCACGTACCGCTTCCTTTTAAGAGCCCCAACACGCATTCCTCCACTGTATATACTTTTAAATTATTATTTATGAAAGCATGATCAACAAAGATGCAAAGCGGAGAATTACTAGAGTTTAATGCTTGCTAAATTCAAGATGTCCAGTATCCCATTGCATGTCGATCTGCCTTCCATAAACCCAAACTTTTTTCAGATAACGTCTTGGCTCTTGGTCTAAATACTAAGACAATTCAAACATATAATTTTTTATCAGCTCACGATGCGAATGATTGAAAATAGATAATAATACTATGAGAAGTGGTCTCATTATAAAACTGCATCGTGTTAACACGCATAATAAACAATTTTAATATAATTCAGAGTTCTAAATGAGCCCTACAGTAATAATTTGTAATATTGTGTTTCCGTTGTTTAAATTCGTAAACAGAAAAATAAATAAATTTCATGAAAATACTTTGTGTATGAAATGTGAATTAAAGCGTTATGTCATTTCAATACAAATACTGGTTATGATTACTTTTGTAAACCCTAAAATGATATACTGAAATGTGAACATTTTGACATTAATTATCTGAAAACTCATTTTTGTGATCAAATTGGGTGAATAAATATAATTTTTCATCAATCAAAAACTATAATATTTTATTTTCATAATGAAATATTTGATGTTTATGAGGGTTTTTAGAGTAGGTAATCATTTTATATTTTCCGCATAATTCCTTTTTCACCAACTAAATAATTGTTAACAAAAGTAATTGTACTTTAAAATGATTATACAAGGTGTCCCCTATTGTTATGTTTTAATTTTGGGAGTGTGAAGTCTTAATTGCAAAACTAAAACATCGGTAAACGTATTTATCCAAAACTTCCCTCTTTGACGCACAGCCTCATTAAAAACACGCAGTTTGAATACTTTATAGTAGAGTGCATTAATACACTTATTGTGATTTCCGTGGGGGTTTCGTTGTTACAAGCTGAATGATATAAAATTAATGATGATATACTGATGTTTCAAAATCTCAAAGCCGTCAAAAAATGTCCTACTCATAATCAAAAAACGAGTTATAGCTTAGTGACTTGGATGTTTTGATATTTCCACTTTTGAGTAATAGCAAATCCTTTTAACCATGAATAGAACTAGTCAAAATAAGTAGATTTTCGAACAGGCCCACCTCGAGAAATCATCAGAGACTTCAAGAATGTAGTAGATTCTTGTTTTTATCAATGCAAAAAATCAGTTTTCAAAAAAAAAAAAAATTAAAAGTGAGTTTTCTAGAAAACGGCCAAGGGAATGATTTCAAATTTTATGGGAATTGTTTCGGGACAGATAAAGCTACCATTTCCCGTAGGAATTGAAAGAGTGCATGCATATTTCATTTAAAGGTGGTTCTAGCCTACTGTAATTTAATTATAGATTTTTTAAATAATTTTGGAATTGGCAAATTGAGCTATACAAAAAACCGCTGCCCAAGGAATCACTACTTCCACATCCAAATTTTCTACCCAAGTCACTCACAACGAAAAAATTTTATATGTGAAAATAATTATTTATGGAACTTTATTAATATAATATTTGAAATCCTGTACACCAAAAACCCATAAAACGAAACCCCACATCGGTAGTGGGGTAGGGGTGGTGAAAGGGGGGAGGTAGTGGGGGTGGATGAAGTAAAAAAATATTTTGAGGTTTCTGGTTCCTGTACACACACTAAATCACATTTTCTTTTCATCACCTTTAACAATGGCGTGGGGGTGATAATGGCGGTGGCTAATGCCAATTTTTTTTTTGAGACCCTAGCTTCTCTTGTATATACTAAATATCAATTTTATGGACTCTTACCTGCTTGATTTACCTACTTACCCCAAATTTACCCCAATTTACCCCCAACCTTTCGACGGAACAAGATGAAAATATAATCTAGTTCTAGATCTCATCAATGTACATATGTGTACCAAATTTCAAGTCAATATCTCAAATGGTTCCAGAGTAAACGTGCGCACAAAAAAAGTTACAGACAGACCGACAGACAGAGAGACAGAAATTTTTTTTTCGCTCAAACTTAAAATCTCGACGTTTTATGACATTCTAAGCCTATTTGAACAATAAAAATTTTTAAAAATTTTTTTGTCGTTACTATACTTCCACTGGATGTGGAAGTAAAATGAGGTCTGTTAGAGCTAAACGGACTACAGATTATGGCTCAACGTACCAAAAAAGGAGCCTATATACTCTAATGAATGTAAATTAAAAAATGTGAACCTGTGTTATCTAAGCATAAAAATATATATTTTATTTTGAAGTAAAAAATATTACATTAGAATATGCTGATTTCTTCTAAATTAGTTATTAATTTAATAATAAATGACACTTTTATAAACTAGTCGTTCAAATCTAGTATTATACCTACTGATATTTCTTTCAAAAAAGTTAGACTGTATAAGTCAACGACATACTCCCGAACCGCCTCAGTAAGTAAACATTTGGTGCAGTTGATGATCACTTAGCCGTTGACCGTAGTTTGCTGTAGTCATCAAGATCCTTTAATCCCACAATGTTACCTCATAAAAAGGGGTTGGTTTATTATTATTACTAAACACACCAAGCTTACTATTCCACGAATAAACGTCAAGGGTGAAACACTCTGAAAACTAATAGAATTTTATGATATGAAAGTTTAACAGCAAAAACTGGAGTCTGTGTAATAACGATAACGACCCACATATTCGTTTGAATTTAAAAGTCGGGAATGGTGGTGTTAATGCAAATTGATTATTATCTATAACGGATTTTGTGAAATTCTGGTTAAAAGAATTATGAAAGTTAGAAAATCTAATTATATCCTTAGGACGGTAACTCATATTTTTCTTGCAGGTTTAAATTTTATTTCATGTAATATTGCTGCCTTTATTGTCATCATGTGCGGTCATAATTTTGATGTAACTTTTACGATGCATTTAAATCTGGTTTTTAAATTTATTCCACGAATATAGTGATATGAAAGTTTAAATACTGCCCAGGTTGATTCAAAATTACAATGACAAACTTTAAAATTGTTTAAGACAGAAAAATAACAGGAAGTATTTCTCATATGAGTAATTTGAATATCGAACTGGCTAGAGACTCCGAAATGTAGAATACTGATTTTCTGTTATAAAAAGCTGACCATCCCATGTCATTAAAATTTATCACATATTTAGATATAATTAACTGACTATTGGATACAAATCCAAGACGAACTTTTTGTATTATTTAGATTAACGTCTCAAGGTGTCTGTGTCTACGATGGACATTATAGTTCACAGTAATAATAGAATTTCACATTTCGCTTAACCTCTATGAATTTTATGTCAAATAAATGTTGACGCAGACCTTGGAAACACTAAAAAAATATATGTCCATCCACTCCACGTAGTGGAGTGGAAGTATATCAATAGTAAAAAAAAATCAACTTTTTTTTGTTTGTTTAAATACGTTTAGAATATCTTGTCAAGATCTTAGGTTTGAGCAAAAAATTTCTCTCTGTCGTTCTGTCCATCTGTAATTTTTTTGTACACACAATGACTCTGGAACCGTTTTTATTTTCTTGAAATTTGGTACCCTTATGTATTATGACAAGGTGTGGAATTAGATTATATTTTTATCTTTTTCCGTTGAAGGGTTGGGAGATAGGGGCCGATAAATGGGTAAGGCATCGCTACAATATGTTATATGACAGAAAATGTTCCTTAAACATCAGGGAAGAGGTTGTTATAAAGAAAATTTGAAATCAATATCGCGAAATAAAAAAAACCCATATAAAATAGAAAATGAAATATACAGAAATATTTAGAATTTCTTGTAGCATACTCACCACATATTTAGAGGATTTTCATCTCCAGTGTGTCCCGTGTCGAGTGGACACGCCTTGGTATTTCGGTTATTATTCAACAGATCGATTTCAAATTTTTCTCAGATGAAACTCTTCAACTTTGGGGCGAGCGTAGAGGCGACTTCAATGTGAATGTCAGTCGATATTCACATTGAAGCAACGTCGAGTGCGGTTAGTATTTGGATGGGTAACCCATCTTGGGAAATACAGCGTTCTCGTCCCACCTTCTAGCGGCTTGTATATCAGTGTATATGCGGAAGCAACGTAATTTCAGACGAAGATTCGTAGTGGATATACCATCCTTCGGAGGGGATGTAAAGCAGGCGGTCCCTTGTCTATTAAATGTTAGGCAAGTAAAAGATCCCTACTCTTCTTAAGGGAAGAGGTTCGGCAAAATTTCCAGCTCGTCTTCTGGCGTCGATGATAGGCCCTGGTAGCAGAAATAGGCCGACGTTAAATAGTTAAAAAATATATATATATTGCCTTGGAAACAAAGAGTACTCAAAATCATTTTGTTGTGAAATAATTCAAAATCATAACCCTAAATGCAACAAATTTTAGTAATTTAGTATTGTCATACAACAGTATTTAAATAGGTACTTAATTATAGCCTTTTTCAACTAAAGCACCATCAATAGGAATACATTTCTCAATACATTTTTCATTATTCCTTGATGACTAGGCTACCAGGCTTATTTATTTAAATAAATAAATAAGAACTTGCTAACTACAGGTAAGAGAGTGTGGTTTTGTTGTAACTAATAGAAGTGTAACTAAATCCTTTTTCCAGCCTATACGCCCTGCAATGTGTATATTTGCTTACACTTACAGACATTCCCAAAGACGTTTACACACTTTGTTGAAACCGAGTTCCAGAGAAAATAGCAAGGAAAAATAATAGGATTAGCTCAATCCAACAGTAAGTCATACAATATAAACTCTCCCTGGTAGCTATTACTAACTTGCGTTTTGTTTATCGTTTTAGGTTAGGCAGCCAAAATACCTCCTGCCAGCAACCAAAGGAAATATACATAAAATAAAACTATTATAACCCTCCAGACATGACAAATCCATGAACCTAAATTATAATGATTCTCTGAAATAAAACCCGTAGGTTTACAGAGTATTTTTATTTAACCAACGATACACAAACAAGTTGCCTTCTCTATCCACTTTGCTATCAACAAAAGTAAAGAAGCAAATATAAATACCCTTTTCCTCAGGTATCAACTAAAACATTTAAAAAAACAAACGTAGCCTCACTCATTTTTAAATTTATATCCGCATATACAACTATAAGATCGGAACCTAATTTAACGTTACATTTCTTTTGTTATAGTCGTTTTCTGCGTAATGGAAATTAAGAGCAAATCACTTTTTCAAGCATTTTAAAACATGCATCTTCTCTATTGTCATAATTTCTTATTTGTCATAGTCTCTGTACAATTGAAAAAGTAAGTTACTGAACTTTTGCAAAAGCTTTGAAGATAATCAAAATTCGCATATTTTGTTTTTTTTTCATTCTGATGAACTTGTCTTTACTCTTTAGTAAATTTTTGCTCTATCTCTAACACTAAATGAAATATAGAAAAATCTCATTTTTGAGTGGACACAGTGTGTTGGTGTGTCAATTGAAAATATATTAAAAATCATGAAAAGATGCTCCTTGAAGTTTAATAGCTGAGAAAAATTTGAAATCAATCTGTCGAATAATAACCGAAATATCAAGGTGTGTCCAGTTGAAACGGGACACACTGTATAATGTGCTTTTATTACTCTCTATTTTTACCAAATAGACTGTAACTTCTTATAAATGATTCACTGTACGTTGTTATCATGACCAGTAACATCAGTAATGTTAACAGAATTTGAATAACGTGTCCATCTATTCTAGTATTTCATTTATGTCCCTCTATTTCCTATATACCTACATAAAACTGTTAATGCAAAGTTGGGCACCGAGCAATATTTCTTACTATACACTAGACGCTAAATGCTTGCAACGACCGGTTTGTGAGTGTTGGCGGCACAATGTTATTTCTCTAGGGATCCGTACAGCTTCTCGCATCCTTCGACGCTTGCTACAGTTTTTTAAACATCTTTAAACATGGCTTGCTTCAATTTGAGCTGTTTGGTTGGGTTGTCACTAAACTTTTTTGTGGCATAGCGATTTCGATCAAACAAGTTGAAATTCGAATATGTTGTACTTCTTGTGATTTTAAATAAGTCTCGGTGGGTACGACGGCGACCTCCTATAATGGACCGTTTTTGAGATAGAACGTGTCAAGACTAGACAATTTCGGACATATTATTTTTTTTTTACTTTTTTACTTCTCTCGCTTACCGAAGGGAAGTATCGTAATCGTGAAAAAATCACCCTCCGAGATTTCTTCGGATTATCACTTTTCAGAGTGCCTACGTACTCACGAAATTAATTATAAATTAAAGCCGTTTAATTCCGTCAGTCTGTCGGTCTGGCATTTGTTGGCGTTATATCTACAAAACCACTCGACGGAAAAGGATATTTGGTAGGTAGTTGGCGCTACTGCCAACGAAGAAGTTACAGTTCCTTTGGAAAATATACAGAGCGGACCCCATGAAAATATAATTAAGAAAAAAAAGAAATATATGAAGAAAAATATACAGGGTAGTCACCCGAAAAAAAAAAAAATCAAAAATGCGACGGAGCGCGATAATAGTTCGCATGCATTTAACACAACTGTCCAAGAAGAAAGTTATGAAAAAAAAATATATATATACAGTGTGTCCAAGGATAGATGTAACAAGAGGTGTAATGGACCAAAAATTTTGGAAGTTTGGAATGGTATTTGGGGATTGAGTCCTGCTTGTTGTAAAACTAAAGTATACCAAAAATGACTTGATTTGGTGTTCTACAAGGGTGTTTTATAAGCAAAGTTGTAAAAATCGCCACTAAGAAAAGTTATTTATAATGCAATTTTATACTTCTATACCAAATTTCGTAAATATAAAATTATTTTTTTGAAACTTCCCATTTTTTGCGAATTAAGAGTTGAATTCATATTTAAAGTTGTGTAGGAGCAAATGTTAATCAGCTCAAGAAGTAGGCTATTGGTAAATAAAAAATTGAATATACGAGATGTAAGAAGGAATAATGTTAATCGAGTTAATTGTAAAACAAGAAACAATTGTGAGGTTTAAAAATTATAACAAGTAATAAATTGAAATATGATATAAAGGTATCAAATTGCATTCTAAACAACTTTTCTTAGTGGAATTTTTTCATATTTTGAAAAATAAAGGTACTTTATTAGTGGTGATTTTTACAACTTTGCTTATAGAACACCAAATCAAGTCATTTTTGGTATACTTTAGTTTTACAACGAGCAGGACGCAATCCCCAAATACCATTCCAAAATTCCAAAATTTTTGGTCCATTACACCTCTTGTTACATCCATCCTGGGACACACATACAGGGTGGTCACCCAAAAAAAGAATTTAAGTGTGACGGAAGATCGGCATTTCAACTGCAGAAAATAGGAAAAAAATATGTAGGGTGGCAATTTTTTTTTAAATGTGACTAATATTTCAGTCGACGGAGCGCCAAAATCTCTAACTTGAGTGCTAATGAATGGATTTTGATGAAATCTTGTGCAATGTGTTTATAATAACATTAAGTTAGAAAAAAAAAGTTAAGTTAGAAAAAAGATTAGAGTAGAAAATGACCGGAAGGGGTAGAAAACAACCTTTTATCACAGGTTCCGTAACTTGTAGAATTAGGTAAAAATGAAAAATGTGTTTATCTTTTTTGGCCTAAAATAAGATGTTTTTACTGTTGTGAATTTTTTCGAAAAATGCATATTTTTCGAGATATGGCCACTCGAAAATTCCTAAAAATGAGGGAGGGGAAATGTAAAAAATCTGAAAAAATTCAGGTGAATGTATCATCGAAATACAAGACTTTTTTATTTGCA
Organism: Rutpela maculata; assembly: GCA_936432065.2. NCBI lineage: Eukaryota > Metazoa > Arthropoda > Insecta > Coleoptera > Cerambycidae > Rutpela > Rutpela maculata. The sequence goes on along the minus strand of OW386291.2, from coordinate 29,721,488 downwards.
ACTTTTCTGGAAAGTGCGTTTTCATCGAGTCTTTCCGGAAAAACATGATAAACTACCCCCTATTTTTGACATTGTAAAAATATAATTTAAAAATTTGAAAAAATTCAAACGTATGCAGTGAGGCATTCTAAACATTTTTTGCTGCTTGAAATCTTTTTCTAACTTGCTAATTTTCCGAGTTACAGGCAATAAATTATAAGAAAAATTTCCATTTAGAGATTGTATTGAACCTTTGAAAATGGTATAACTATATAGGTTTCATATTTTTTTATAATATATATAAATCACGCTCATTTTTGAATTTTCATGTATGTGAAAAATATGTAGTATATTATTTATCTTGAAAAACTGCCTGTAACTCGGAAAATTAGCAAGTTACAAAAAAATTCCGAAAGACAAAAAATATTTAGGCCTCAATGCATACGTCCGATTTTTTTCAAATTTTTAAATTACATGTTTTTAAAGCACTACAATGTCAAATATAGGGGTAGTTTTTCAAGTTTTTCCGGAAAAACTCGGTAGTACTCGCGGTACAGAAAAGTTGAAAATAAAAAATTCTTGTATTTCGATGACAAATTCACCTGAATTTTTTCAGATATTTTTTTAACTTTTACATTTCTTCTCCTCTATTTTTAGAAATTTTCAAGTGGCCATATCTCGAAAAATATGCATTTTCCAAAAAAAATCTTATTTTGGGCCAAAAAAAAGGTATATATATTGTTTTTTTTTTTTCATTTTTGACCTAATTCTACAAGTTACGGAACCCGTGATAAAAGGAGTGTTTTCTTCCCCTTCCGATCATTTTCTACTCTAATATTTTTTTAAACTTCTTTATTAACGTCATTACAAACACATTGCACAAAGTTTCATCAAAATCCATTCATTAGCACTCAAGTTAGAGACCCCCCGTTGACTGGACTATAAGGACGATAATATTTCACGTGCAGCTAACACAACTCAAAGAAGAATTTGAAAAAATATACGAGGTGGTCACTCTAAAAAAAACAAAAATAAAAAAATGTGGCATGCAGTTAACAAAACTGTGAAGGAGAAAAATATGAAAATAGTTCTCATGTAGTTACACAAAAAAATATTATGAAGAAATATTAGGCATAATATCTCGCATGCAGTTAACACAACTGTCAAAGAAAATATAACAAAAAAAATATACAGAGTCGTCTCCCTAAAAAAAATATGAAAAGTGTGACACATAATATTTCGCATGTAGTTACTACAACTGTCAGGGAAGAAAAATATGAAAAAGGTGGTCACTATGAAACATAATTATGTTGGATATAACATTTTGACTGTAGTTATCTAAAAAACGATTCGATGGAGGAAAATAATATTTGGCATGTAGTTGACACAATTGTTAAGGAGGAAACTTGGCATAGTTTTAGTGACAGTTATACAAGGTGGAAATGATACAAGCGTTGGGAAAATACTCATAGTTTTTAGTTAGAAGTAATATACAGGGTCGTCATCCAACAGAAAGAATTATTAATGACTAAAGGATGCAAACTGTGTATTTTTAATGAGGCTGTGCGCCAGAGAGGGAAGTTTTTTGATTTCTTTAAAACTGTTACCTTGGGAAAGAGTGCATGAGTCAAAAATGTTTATTTAGTTCCAGTTAACCTAGAGAGGATTTTTTATCAGCTAATATGTATTAATACAGGTTAATAAAAAAAAAATTGAAAAATTACTCTCGTTGTTGGACTACTAATAACATTTTTTTGTTGCAGTGTAGTGTGTCTCATCAAAATGAGACCTATACCTCTGTTAACAATTGACGAATCAATCTCAAATTTAGACCAGTAATTAATGCTCCTAAGGTCACTATAATTATAATGTAAAACTTGAAATTCACCATAGGAGTGTGTACATGGATGTAAAACTGGGGTGGATTTTCGTGAAGGTCATATTAGCGATTTTTTTAACAGAACTACCACCATTCTAATAAGCATAGCATCCTTTAGAGTCTATTTGACACAAATTTCATTAAAATACCTGAAATAGTTTTAAAGTGAATCTGAACAGATAACAAAAATTATTTAGGCACAAATTTCTTGATACATTACCACCCCCTTTTATCTCCTAGGGATGGCACAGGGAAACTGACGCGATATAATTTTTCTTTTGTCCAAAATTGGCTTCAGCGCATCAAAATACTTCAGAAAAACTAGATCAGAACCTTAGGACAAGACCATTTTTGTCCTTTTTTAGAGGATAATAGGGGTGGTAGAGGAAAACTTACACGATAGACAATTTTTTTTGTCCCAATTTGGCTTCAGCGGGTCAAAATATTTTAGAAAAGTTAGATCAGAAACCCGTTTTAGGGGATGGTAGATGAAAAGTGACAGGATGGAAAATTTTTTTGACTTCCGGTATCCCCGGAAGTGCCACTATTTTGAAATTATTATTTTCGGACTCGCAATGGTCGACTAGGGTAGGATACCAAGTCTCAAATGGCTATCTCATCTGCAAGTGGGAAATATTCTAATGGCTGCCTTAAAAGAATCACCCTGCATGGTTGTTTTCAAGCCAAAATTATTGCTCAGATAATTTTAAGTTAAATGAGATTATGATATCCCAATTTAAAAATCTCGACGTTTTATGACATTCTAAGCCCATTTGAACAATAAAATTTTTTAATTTTTTGTCGTTACTATACTTCCACTGGATGATGTGGAAGAAAAATTCAATATTGCAGACTCAATACGTGAGCTGGATTAGACCGTCGTGAGACAGATGACTTGTCGTTGCAATAGTAATCCTGGTTAGTACGAGATGAACCGCAGGTTCGAACATTCGAACATTTGATTCACGCACTCGCTCGGCGGCGGTGCGAAGCTACCGTCCGTGGGATTATGCTTGAGCGCCTCTAAGGCTGTATTCTATTTAATCGAAGATATCTTTGGGAGTCGGAAGGCTCAAAACAATGTGACTTTAAGCTTCAAAATCATGAAAAATTCAAGTTTTTCATGTCGCTGAATAATGATGTCAAACTTCAAAGTTCAAAATGGCGGATTTAATAGTTCGACCTAAACTTTTCGTCGACCAAGCTGACATCGGAATATGCTAAAATTTAAAATTATGACAATTTTACTTAGAAAATTAACTTAGTTCCAAAAAACTGCGAAGGCCATTCGACAGAAAGTTCAACAAGTATACAAAAGCTTCAATAAAACAGTGAAGAGTATAATGTTTACCTCCCTTGCTTTAATCGGTTTGTGTACCACTTTAGTTTAGTTTCTTGGAGTCTTTGTTATTAAAAATATGTGATGCATTTGCAGTTATTTCCAAAACAAATACAATATTTAAAAACATTTTGGAGAGAATTTACAAAATATATATAAATACCATATCTAAGATGAATTAAATTTCTTGTCGTATCAAAACAGACCACAAATCCTCGTGAAAATCGACAAATTCGTTAGGCTTCAACTTTAACGATAACAATATATCTAATCGCCTTTTTTGAGCTTACCGAAAAATATATGGCAACAAACAAGTGAGAAGCGAATATAAAAAGTGAATAAGGAATATGGATAAGAGTAAGAGTGCTACTAAAGCTTACAGCGGAGTGACAGGGATGAAGCATTAAAAAACAATTCACGTATGTAGAATGATTTATATTTGAGATTGCTAGTAAATATCAACAAAGCTCTACAATCAATGGCGTGAGGATAATACATCAATTACTTCAAGAATAATTTCCTTGTACTAATTTATTGGCAATTTACATTTTATTAATAAGATACAAGCAGCCGGCTTAGTGTTTAATTACTGTTCTTCAGATTAGGAAGTTCTCAGTTCATTACCTGGATTGGGAGTAAATCTTAACTGGTGTTTTTAGTAAGTTTACGTTTACCTTGGGCTCGAGCAGAGTTATATACAGGGTGTAATTAGTTTCATGTCATTAAAAAAAAAACTGGTAATGGGGACCGACAAGACAAACAAAAAACCTTATATGGCTTTTTCTGAAAAAAAAAACTGACCAACAATTTAAATGTTAAGATAGGAGACATTTGAGAACCATTGCTTTTCTGAGTCAATGGACGTGTAGTTCCGAATCATGAAGTTTCTTACTTACTTCTAAAAAGTATTAAGATTCAACAAGAAGCGCGGCACTTTGATTTGACCGCTTGAACGAACTTTTTATACCAATTATAAAAATGTAAATAATTCGTTATCTTTTTCTACACAACCGCAAGCAGGATTTGTTTACCATGGTGGGTGTTTCAATTTGGAACAAAATTATTGGAGCTTTTATTGTTGTTTATAATTTATAAAATTTAAACGTGATTTATTAACATTTGTAACAAATAATTGTTCTGTGTTAAAAGCATAAAAAATGAGTAATTATTTCACGAAATTGAAGAACGAACAGTTAGATGTCCGAGATACGATAACAGAAAATAGTTATGTGTATTTCAGTTATCGAAAACTAACTAACTTTGGTCTCAATGTAAACACAATACAGAACAAAACAGCCAATAATAATAATAATAATAACAATAATAATGCCTTTATTGCCCAACAGGTAGCCCCAATAACAGAACAATTCTTTTGAATTTGTCACAAAACCACAAAAGTTGCTCATCATAATAGTTTATTCCTATGCAGCGGCGACTTTGATTTGAAAGTGACAGCAATGCGACAATGTGGTGGACAGGCCTATTCGAGAAATCTAGAACTTACCAATAAATTATCGTTGATTTACATAAATTGTTCGAAATGACCTCCATCTGCGTCAATACACATTTCGGCACGTTGTACTAAGGAGATACGCATTCCATTCAACACTAAACTATCAACTAACGTTGCCAGTAAAGAAAAGAAAAAGAAAACTTTGTTCAAAATCCAAAAAGCAACACAAAAGGAATGAACAAGTAAGTTGTGTCTGTACGTAACCAAGTACTTAACGACTTGAACAGTAAGATAATAGAATAAATCTTAATTAAAATACAGGGGCCCGAAATTCAAAAAGAACAAAGCAACATACAAAAACAACGAACGGGTCTGTGCATACTTAACCAAGTAACGACATGAAATATTGCTTAAGAATATCACAAGGGAGAGTACAGTAGTCCTTCAGGTCCACTAAGCACCGCCAAAGACGCCGACATTTTATACCTATCTGCACAAATATCAGAGTATCATGCGCGACCAGATGCGACGATATAAAGCCTATTCTAGCATTCCAGCAGTTCTCAAACAATATTTTTTTAAAATTTCAAAATTTTTGTTTATTTTTGTTTCTCCAAAACTAAGGGATTTAGACCCCATGTTATAAAAGGTTTTTTGTTTATCTAGTCGTTTCCCACCACCAATTTATTAAATGACATTATATGCACCCTGTACAGACTATTAAACAAAAGAGAGAAGACTAATAATATGAATTCTATACTGATAGCTACAGTTGCGTTATAATTTAGTATAATCATTATTTAATAAAGTTACCAGTGAAACAAAAAGACAAGTCTTGAAACACTCACACTTAATCTAACGAAAATTATTAATATTTATATCCTTATTTGACATAAATAAAAATAATTCACGCCAAAGTAAGTGCAGCGGCTCGCGGCCTGCCGATCTGGTGCGGGGCGGGGAACCGTGGGTCCTATTTTAGCTGAACCAGAGGAAGACTCAACAATTTCGCAGAACTTGACCAAAACAGATTATCTCACTATGTAAAGAAAGTTAAAAAAATAATGTTAATTGTGGCGCCATCCACAGTGTAAGTGATATTACCTATATTACTTTCTCTATTATGGTGAAACCAGCTGCTGTGGAACAGCCTGGAATATAATCAAACAGCACAAACAAATATAATAAAAAAATTTAAGTTAAGATAAAAATCTACTTTTTATTAAATCTTTTAAGTGATGAACATTTAACATAAAAGTTCAATGCAATAATCAATAAATGACGTTAAGGTATAACGAAATTATCTCAATGATACAGCATATAAGTTTATAACCATGTTATGGTCAAATATTCGGAGCACTATAAAAATTACTAGAAAAATATACACTTTCTCACCACGTGATGATGGGTGTTGTAGAGACAAACCCTAAGTGAGGTCTCGTAGTCTCTGCTAGGACACCACGCTCAGCACTCTTTGCTGCGACCCGATGGTAAGATGTCTCGATACGGCTACACCTAAATATTTGCCTGAAGTTCTATTATATTTTCCACGAAGGTAAGTTGTAATATGACAAGATTCTTCTATTATCAGCTACTGATATAATGACGGTTGATTATGAGATGACCAGTAGGGTGGGCTGAAAAACACGAAAATCTGAATTCGCATATGGCCTACTTACAAACTTATTACTATGTATCTAAAACTAATTCGGGTAGATTTTTAGCCAAATCGGTGAATATCTAGCTGGCCCCCCAGGGCCTTGAAAATGAAAGAAAGGGCCAATTTTTCGATTTTTAACATTTTTTAAATTGACATTTGAAATTTTTTTTGACTCTTTATTAATGCCTAAATGCGTGTAGCAAAAGTTTTCCGAATAAAATATTTTTCAGTTCCAGGGAAATTAGAAAGGTTGCAATATATTGTGAACTAAAATTATTTAAGAAAATAAATTACCTTTAAAATGTATGGATTACACTAGATGAATAATGATAATTTTAGAATTAACACTTGGCATCTGCCAATTTGATTATCAAACGAAGTTAACTGTTATTTACCGTTGCAGAACAATCAATGATTGATTAAGTGTATGGACTCTAAAATGAAAACTATTATCCCCTCTAAGAGATCTGCGTGGTAGTCGAAAAGTTTACAAATTGACATAGGCAACCTAACATTCTACAATGAGTATAATATGTTGGAAACCTTATTTATCACTACTTGAATTTATTCATTAATTCGAACGTGTTTAGATATAATTAACGTCGAGAGTTTCGAGTGTGGTATGGTAGCAAGAGGCTATAACATAAAATAAATACATATTTAACAGATAAATATAATGACACAATGCTTAGAATTAACCTGTAATAAAGCATTAGATGAATACAATTAGAGTCTGGGTGGTTAATCTATAAAGATGGTCAAATATTGTACAGTAAGCTTAAGAAATTGAAAGGATTTAGTGTGTTTTAAATAAAAGTGCATATTATCTCAAATAGTATGCTACAGTCTACACACACAGTGATACGTAGATTCGACTAGAAATTAATGATGGCACCACTATCCGAAAATTTAAATAATATCCTGCTTGCTGCAATTTTTAATGATAATTATAAAAACCGACTGATTGTGTCTACAAGTTTTTTTATCGGTATAAATCTTATGTTTAAAAATAAATCTATGTATATATTAAATTGGTACTTAATTTGATATAAATTTACTTTCGTTATATAATAGTTAAAACAGTAAGTGTAAAGACGATTTGATCATGGGAAAGTGAAGGGTGGTGTTGGGAAGGTAGAGGATGATAGTGGGAGAAAGTGATGATTGTACTATTGTGGATTTGTAAAATGATTGATTTTAGCGATAGAGTTTTTACCTGAAGTTTCTGTTTGTCCTGACTGGTAAATAAATTGGTAAGTTATACAAGTTATATAAGTGAATACAAAAGTAAAATACACAATATAGGTAATGTTTTAAAATTTAAACTCAATTTACTGCAGCATGAAGAGTATGCAGAATTCGTTTTTTGTTTTTTCCCTCTGGCATTTTTTGAAAATTATAAGAGATTTAAACGTCTAGAAATGGTTATCTCTATCATGAAACTTTGTTTTCTTTTTAACCCGTGTTGACGTTCCTAAGAATGTCAGTTTGCAGAGAGTGGCACGCTTGATAAAATTCCTAATATTCTTGTTATATTCGTTTTTACATAGGTGGTTTTTACGCTTGCACATTCCTATAGTGCTCTCAGCTATTTCATAATATACCTGCAACATCGGTTTAAATGCAAGTTCCAATATGCTTGTAATTTATGAAGTTATGAGATAATATGAGACTATGCAACGTTATATTTATTTTCTTGGAGGTTTACTAGAACTATTTTCTTAATTTTTTAAATAATAATAATAATAATAATAAAGCATTTATTATTTACCCAAATTGACAAAGTTAACAAAAATGAATAAATTACTACATTACACTAGAGGTAAATAAAAGGCGAGTAGTTCAGTTTACTGTCGAAGCCAGCAAACTGTTCTTCCACTACCGCCTAGAAATAATATCAGAAGTAGAAAATATAAGTACATAGAATGTGGCTTTATATCCATATATTCAAAACATAATACATAAGCAAGTTAAAAAAAAGAAATACATCAAAGCAGAGAGAAAAAGAGGCAGACTAGAGCTGAAAGAGAGAGGAGACTAGGAAATAAGAGGAAAAAAGAATAAAGGAAGGAACAAAAAAATAAAAAATATATAAAGAATTTACAGGAAAAAGCAAGATTTTACATTTTAAAACACAGACGTGTCCTGTCGTTCTGGTTAGCTACAAAAATCTCTAAAAAACATGATTATAGCTTATGTATTTATGGTAAATATTGCGTTCTTCGTGTTTTGTCCTTTTATTAGACAAATTATTCCTAAAAATGTTTATAATAGTAATAATCCAATAATTTCAACGGTCTAATAGAGAAGAACATCGTGGTCAATATAGAAAAAATTGGGCTTGTTGAGCCACCCCATATTATCAGTTAGCTCAAAAAGCTGCGATTTTAGCTACTTGCAGCACAATTCGCCGGGTGCTGGCTCACCCGTGAGAAGTTGGCAAGGTTGCCCCTTCCCACGAGTTCACAAACCAGCTATTGCTGTGATGTAAAAAAAAAAATGATAATACATTTATTTTACTCAAAGTAAAAATGGTACAAATTGAACTGTAGAGTTCTTCTTCCATTGGCCCAAAATACAAACAGCCTAAATCTAAGATTATAAAAAGAGTAATACATTAATACAGATTCCCTAATTTATAATAATATTGATTGTGATTTCAGAAAAAATAGTATGTATACTTTGGTGTGAAAGTACATTCCCGGACTTCGATGCTTGTTGGCCTCGGCTAGCGCCTCGGCCAACAATTTACATCGTCGTCCGGGAAGTATTGCTTTCACACCTAAATAAACATAATAAAATACATAATATACTATTAACATGTAATTTGAACCAAATTAAAACTTATTATAGTAGCGTAAAATTTTCTTTTAACAAATTTTGATATCTGCAAAATCAAAAATGATACAAGGAAGATAAAGACAAAATTTTGATTTTTTACACAGAAAAGTGCCAGTATTTTTGCTTCCAGTTAATTTCAAATTGAAAGAAAAATCCAAATAGTGTTTTTTGTTAGTCCTAACCATTACGTATACCCTCAAATTTGTTTTGACCGTGATCGATGCATTATCTAAAAGAGTTTACACTTAATGTATTTTGAGAATTCTTGAAAAAATGATTTTTTTTTGGTTCTAAGGTTAAATAATTTAGCAGGGAAGCATCTTAGCTGAATGTTACTACAGACAAAAAATTATGGCAACAAACTAAGGAAAACGATGCTCTTTTTATTTTTTTGATAACGCGAATAGCTTAGGAAATAGAAGTGTTTGAAGTTAACTCTTAACGTTTTCTTTTTTTTAAATTCAATTCAATTCAATTCAAAAATATTGATTAGATGTTTAGCATACAAACATGCACCTGAATCGTATTCCGATACAGAGCCGACCGCACAACCACGTCGCGTAGCGCCGCGCGCCGTGGTGAATGTACGGTCGGATGGAGGGGGTTCAATTCAAGTTAGGACAATACATCGAATGTGTAGTTAGGACTCCTGTCTAAAAATAAATAAGACTTAAACCTAACAATTTTTTAATTCACAACTAGAGAATAGTTTTAAAACACTTATAAACTACTTAAAGCTAGGGAAATGAGTTTTTGTTCAGCACACGCGCACTGACGCACACGCGCACTGTTTTAAAAGGTTGGATTGCTGGTACGGGAAAAGCTCAACGAAAAAACCTGTTCGAACCAATGACGACATTCATCCGATGGTCTGCCTGCCTTCGGAAAGGTAGGGTGAGAGGGAAGTTATGATTTAAAAGGTTTTGATTTGCAAGAGGTTATTGGCCGAGAGGAGATTTTGAAAAAGACAAAAAAAGACAAAATAACAAAAATTAACATAATTAACAAAAATGAGACTAATAGAGGGAATAGAGAAAAGGTTTGGGAGTAAAAGGTGGTGAAAAGGAAAGGGTGGTGAAATGAAAATTTTGGTATAGGAAAGATTTGGCTAGGGAGGTTGCCGAAAGATAGGCAACGCCTGGTATGGTAATGGGTGTTTAAGGTTGAAAAGTATGGCGTCATGCTGTCTGATTCGTGTAATGTCTCGGGTTAGCGGACTGTCGCCCAGTTTGAATTGATAGAATTTCTGGGATGTTTCCCGGACGAAGTCCGCTAGTGGAGTTATGTCGTGGCAACGTGCATAGAGATCTCTGAGGGAGGTGTACCTATCGGAGTTCGAAATGAGGCGCATAAATTTGTGCTCTAAGACTCGAAATTTATTCATTGTTGTGGCCGGGATGCTGCACCACACCGGCGCCGCGTTTGTGATGGCCGGCCTGATCACCATCGTATACAATAATTTCTTATTTGTCCTGTTTAGTCCGCTACCCCGCGCCAGGAGCGGATACAGACTCCTGGACATGGAGTAGACCTTTCGTACCGTCTCGTTAACGTGCGTGTTGAACGTCAGTCTTTTGTCCAAGTTTACCACCAGATACTTTACGCACTGCTTTATTGGAATTTGGCGACCCCCTATCGAAAGTGGTGAATACGGTTTTCGGTGAAGCGGCGCGTGAAGACGATTAACTCCGACTTCTCGGCGTTGATCCGAATCTTCCACTTGTCGTAATACGCCGTGGCACGGGCCATGTGCGCCTTCAGTAGCATGTTCGCCGCTTGTGCGTTGTGTGAATGCGCGTACATGGCCGTGTCGTCGGCGTACTTGGCAAGGTTCGTATTCGGAAACTCCAGGAAGTCGGAGACGTACAGATTGTATAACTTTGGTGACAGGCACGACCCCTGGGGGACGCCCGCGCGAATGTCCCGCCAAGTTGATAGTTTGTTATTCACCCTAACCTGCAGTGATCTGCCCGTCAGGAAAGAGTGAATTAGTTTCGTGATATGCGTAGGAAAGTTAAGCGAATTCAGTTTGTAGAGTAAGCCCGGGATCCACATTGTATCGAAAGCCTTCTAAATATCAAGCAGCACCATCACTGTGCTTTTCCGGGGTTGCACTGCACTTTGACGTCATTCACGATCCTAACGACCTGGCGTACAGTGCCCCTGTCTTTCTTGAAACCAAACTGGTATTCATCGTCGGTGTGGAGTTCATCCTGGGCAGTGTCTAGTCTGACCAGGATGACCTTCTCCACCAACTTGGAAATCACCGACAGCAACGAGATCGGTCGATAGCTGCCGGCGAGTTTGGCGTTCTTGTTCGGTTTCAAGATCGGCACGACCACGGCACACTTCCACTGGCTGGGCCAGTGTTGTAGCCGCAGGATCGCGTTAACAATGTACGTCAATTGTACAATGCCTTTCCGCGGAAGATATTTAAGCAGCCTGTATTCGATACAGTCTGCCCCCGGGGCCTTGTCGTTTGGTGAGGTCCGGACAATGCCTGCAACCTCCGAGGGCTTGGCCATGACTTTTAGAAATTCGCGTCTAGTCAATTGGATGTCATGGCCAATCAGTTCGTTGACATCGTTTTCGATGCGGTCGTGTCCCGGATCGTTGGGTATTTGCGTGTTATGTATTTCTGAGAAATGGTTTACTAGGTCCTCCACCTTTTGGGCGTCCGTCACAGCCGTCTGTCCATTGGCGTTGGTTAGCGCGGGTATATCCTCCCGCGTACTTCTCATGGCCCTTGACGGTTTCCACAGCGAGTTGTCCCGAGGATTAAGCGCTTCGAGTTTGATCCGCCATTTCCGGTCCCTGGCGATGCTGATGGCGGTCCTGTTGCGCCGTTGCAGCTCTCTCATCTGGGCCTTAGCGTCGACATCACGATTTCGCTGCCAAAGCCGTCTCAGTCGATTCTTCTCACGGATGTCTTGTATGACCGCTGCGTCGAGTCGGTCTTTGTAGGGATTTATAGTTATCGTAGTTGCAACACTCTGCTTGGCGTCCTGCACTATCCTTGTGAACTCCCCCACCACATTTTCCAGCTCGGCGGGTGTGGCGATATCGTTTACAAGTGTGAGGTGCGTGTTTATATGTATCTTATAGAGACGCCTTTTAAACTGATGCATTTAAGATGAATATAGAAAAACTGACAACCTCTGTACTATTTTGACCTACGTGACCTTAAAGAAGATTAGAGATCTTTAACGTGCTTTTATGTTTTTTGGCGTTAATTGCAAATGAGATATCAGCGAAATAAGGAGCGAGCCTCGTTTTAGCAAATTACGTTATTACTCGTTTGGCGGTAAAATCTCACAATATTTTCAGTTATAAAGGAATAATCATAATTTTTATACTTTTGATATACATGCACATTTTTTATATCGCTGAACATCGCATACATGTATGTATTTGTGTAAATATGTATAACGATGAAAATGACTCAAACATTGATGAAGATGAATAATTATATTAAATTTAGATTAATTCTCTGTATATTTAATAAAACAGGAAAATATTAATTATTGTTTTATTAATTTGCTTCACCTTAACGCAAATACCTGATCCAAATTCGTAATCAGCAACCTTAAAACCATAAATAATATAGTTTCATTAATAAATTCCCAGTACTTTCTTTACACCTATTTTTTAACTTCAGGAGTGGTTTTCACCCTTTTAGGGGTAGGAGTAGTTATTTCTCTTATTAGCGGATGAGTTTTGTGTCTCAAAATGTAACAATCTGCTAAGAAAGTCCTAATTTCAGAAAATAAACAAAACATAATTAATTCATTCATTTTATCCCATTTATAATAGCCATATTGAGGGTGCAACATAAAATTATTAATGTTTGACTTCACATTCGTAATCAGCGACCTTAAAACAGAAATAATATAAGTTTCATTAAATTATCCTCAGTACTGCGTTAATTATTGATTATTTGACTTTAGGGTTGGTTTTCATGCTCTTAGGGAGAAAAGCAAATCCATTACTTTGTAATATTTGAAGTTGATACCTTAAAGTTTAAAAATTGTCCAAAAAATAAAAATTCCAAGCCGCTATAGAATTAGTCCGAAGTTTGGGTACTTTTTGACACCATTGCAAAAAATTGTATTTTTTCATTTTAACCAGGTAATTTGTTGGAAGGAGGTCTCTAAATTTATGTTTAATGGTAATGAATATAATCTTTGTTACTTTAGTAATTAATTGTTGTTGAGATCAATAATAATGTCATATTAAAGCAGAGCTAGTGAAATGTACATAAATATACCTTATGCTAAATTTGTTATTATGTGGGATGTTTTAACCTAATTAAACTTTCAGCTTCTAAATTACCGGTATGTAATGAATAATTATAATATTGAATTGAACTGGTGAAAATTAATTGCAGTCGTGTTTAAAATTCATAATGTATACAACGTGGTCTAGCAAATCTGAAACAAGTAGAAATATTTTGCATTATGCAATTATTTTTCTAAAAATCTTATTTTGATTACATGCCAAATGAGGAAACAAATGTCTGTTTTCTTAAAAGGTTAAAAGTAGATACTCGAAATTCCAGAGATATCTTGTGTTTCCAGACGGAAATATAAGAGATAATTAGAACAAATAAGAACTATGCATTTATAGATAGATAGCTAGATAACATGTTTATTTAGCCCTTGGCCTATACATTAATAAATACATAGTTTACATTGCTGTTTTACATTGATAACCATAGTAGACTGGCGGTACATGACCAGTTAGGTGCAACGTTTTGAAAATGCATGCCAATCATATATATGAATGAAATTACCATGAATATGCCAGAAACGCAAATTTTAGGCAGTCGTCGCGTGCAGAAGGGTGTGCAAATCGATTTTTTTTGTTTTTTCTTTAATTTTAAAATGGATGCCTGTAGTGCCAAATGAAAAGCCTTGAAAAAAAATCCAAAATCAAAATCATCCAAAATCAAGAACACCAAAAAATTTTACGATTTAATGTGCGCATCAAGAGTTGTTTTGCGCACGGAAATTGCATGCCAGTGAATTTCTGCTGGATTCTTTTTCACGGCTTTTCGTTTGGCACTATTGGCATCCATTTTAAAATAAAAAAAACACAAAAAGAACAAAAAAAATCGATTTGCACACCCTTCTGCATGCGACGACTGCCTAAAATTTGCGTTTCTGGCATATTCATAGTAATTTCATTCATATATATGCTTGGCATACATTTTAAAAACATTGCACCTGACTGGTCATGTACCGCCAGTCTATAGTTACTTGTAACTATTTCTGAACTTCGCCATTTGTAAATTTTACAACTTGTATGTTTATAATAAAGACATTTATTATTATTATTATTATTCTCTTTAGCTAGCTAAAAACCAGTCACCCTTCTCTGTGGCTCCGACCCTCACAGGAGCCATAGCCCCCCGGGAATCGTGTGCCCTGAGCAGACGTAATGAACCGAGAATTATTATTATTAATATTATATATCCACACATATAAGAACAAAACTACGTAAATCTAACTAAAAAATATAATTAATATAGGAAAAAAATATGTATATTATTGTATATAATTCATAACAGGATATCTTTTAATAGTTTTTTAATAGTATGTAAATTAGTTCTACGTTCACTACTTTGTAAAAAATTGAGCGGTATATTGTATTTATGCACGTCTCATAATTTAGTTAAAATAGTTTTTAAATAATCTGGAACTATGTCTTTGTTAATTTTATGTATGAAAACAAAACGTTATACTTAAGAAAATTTTCTATATTCATCCAATTCAAACATTTTAGCATATCGTTCATTCCAGTGTAGATGTCGTAGTCATTTGATGAAATCCGTCATATCGTGAAAAGCCTAGGCAGTACATGACCTGCCGGCATATCATGTAAATTTTTGACGTTGCACAATCTGCCTAGGCATTTCGTGAAACGCCGTGCTTGTCTCGGCACATGATGTTTAAAGTCGTTCTACACGATCTGCCGCAAATTAGATGTTGACTGTTCATGAAGTGACTGATACCCGGCGGATTGTGTTGTGTTGTGTGTTTGAGATTAGGTTAGTTGCCGTTTCGGTCGATTTGTTTGCTCGGAAGCCATGTTGTGCTGTTTGTTTTGTTTATTGTGGAAATTCAGAGTGAGAGAGACTTTTTCAGTGATCATTACAAGGAGGAAAAGATGGGGATGTAATTAATTTTGAGGTTAGGTTCAGATTTATTTGGTACATTTCAGGTTTTAGAGTGCTAACGAAATTACAAATCACGCGTATAATAATTTAATCTAACCTATACGGTCATTTATTGGGCTTTGCTTCATAATACTATTTGTAATGAACATTGAACAAGTCTTTTTCACTCTTACTTTCCGTAATATACAAAACAAAAAGGCTCAAGTAATAGAACACAATCTGCCAGTCTAATTTGCGGCAGATCATGTAGAATGACTTTAAACGTCAAGTGCCGAGACGACCACGGCCTTTCATGAAATGCCTAGGCAGATCGTGCAACCTCAAGAATTTGCATGATATGCCGGCAGTTCATGTACTGCCTAGACTTTTCACGAAATGACGGATTTCATCAAATGACTACGACATAGATACTGCATTTGTGTATAAATCTTATTGCCCTATTTTGCAACATTTGTAATCGTTCTAGATCGGTCTGATTAGCCACATATAGTATCGTACTACGATAAATAAATAAACTGAGGTAATATTATGGAGTTATAGACCGTTTTTCTTGTATTTATAGATAGGTACCAACTGACGCGTTTAAGAACGCCGATTTTTTTATATATATTCTTTTCATATATAATCCACATAGTTTTCAAGTTGCAATTAACAATAACTCCTAGGAATCTGCTTTTTGAGACCAATGACAAGTTTACCTCTTGAAACTTGATTGGTAAATTTATATCTTCGAATAATATGGATAATATAATATTACTAATGAGCATACCTTTTGTTTTTGTAATATTTAATTTCAATTTTTTTTTTTTCAGCCATTTAGGGCCCAATTCTAAATCGTGGTTTATTTTATCTACTAATTCTCTAGGCTCATTCTCATCTCAGCTTATCTAACAAAATTTTTTTCAAATGCTCTTTTCAAGTCTAAAAAAATTACTCCTGTCATTTTTTCTTTGTCCTTGGCTTCCTTTCACACATTGATAACATACTGTAATACAGTTTCACAACTAAAACCTTCTCTGAAGCTAGACTTATATCTACTAAGTATTTTTTAATCCATTATAAAATATAGTAATTGCAGGTACCTATACTGCTTTTTCTAATATTTTTTTCAAAAGCTGGTAACATACTTATAGGTCTACACTTTTCAGTCTTAATAGTTTTAGGTACTTTTCTTCAGTATACCTACAGTATACACAGTATACAGTTGATCCGATAAATTATCGAAATTATCCTTATAAAAAGCCATATCATTTTCATCCGGACTGCTTTTGTTAGCTAGGTCAAATATATAATACAAACAAGCTAAAAACGTACTCTTCGCTGGTTTACTAAATTTTTTATATAATTGTTACACAGTCTATAGGATACTCTTCGCAGTTTTTTGTAAATAATCTTAGTTTTAGACATTCTTAATTGTATAGTACGAACTTAGTTGGTGAAATACTCAGTGTAAAATAAAGTAACAATAAAAAAAAACTATATCATACCCCATGTGGGTTTCGGACCTGGGACCCTTGGATTCGGAGTCAAAACTGTAACTGCTAGAAAAATTGATCGTCTATGATATATATCCTTCGACATTCATACATATTTCACTTCTATGAAATATATATTAGTAAACTTCATAAACAAAAAAAAATTTATTATGGAAATAATATCTCGTAAGATTTCCATTTTAGTACAAGCGACAAAAATTAAGAGAATTTTTTTTTTTAATTAAATAATTAATAACTTTTTTATTTACTGATCGATTTTCTTCAAAAACAATAGAGTTCTTCCTCTAGCTAACACTAACTTACTTTCTAAATTTCAATACAATCGGGCTTTTCTTTCTTAAGTTATCGTGCTTACAAGAAACGTGACGGACGGACAGACGGGCGGACGGACAGACGGACGGCTAAGGACTATAGATATTTTTGTATGGAAAAATGTTAAAATTTAATTTCCATTAATTGGTCAACTAAAGAATATAAGTGGAACTGAAAACTAAGAAGAAATATTAAATTAATTATTATTTTGATAGAAGCCTCTGAACTAATACAAGATTATATTGTAGTCAGTACTTTTTATATTTGAGGCATTCATCAACTTTTTTCAAAAGTTGAAGAAAAATCAAATCTCAAGTTTTCAACATTTCTGGATCACATTGTATAGACGTATTCATAAAACCAACAACATACGAAAAAAGTTAAGCAGAAAATTAATAAATGGTGAATCGCGGCTACTTGCTGCTGTAATTAAAAAAGTTCTATCTCTTATATGGAGTTTTACGTTTTTTAGCTCCCCTTATTTTTTTACCTGATTTATGGATGTATTTGATGAAACATTTACCTTAGAGTAAAACGCTTTTGTTTACTAAAGTATTTTAAATCAATGGGTGCTTAAAAACTCGTGATGAATTATTGTTGTCATAAAATTTTAATCCGGCGTATTAAAAATATATACAAAACGGATTTACGGCTCAGCACAGGTATCTCGAAATACTTTCGGATAAATTATGCTGAAACACGGTAGGATAAAATATATTTGGATCGACATTATTATTAAATTTAATTATTAAAATACTCATGGAAATGATTCTACCTACTCGCATTACATAGAAAGTTTGTATCTGTAATAATCAGTAGTGAATGCCTACTTCTTAAAGAATGGTCATAATATAAATTCCTTAGTTAAATTTTCAAGTGAGGTTTTTCATAATTATTAAAAATATTCAAACGAATTTATGAACAATTCTCTTCCAGCAAAGATACATCTGACTCAACCAGGGGAGTACCATTAGGGTAACAGTACACCGCGCCAAATTAAATATATTTAAATATAATAAAAATTTGGAACAAAGCGTAAAAGATATAAATTTAAGGTTTCAAGTGAGTGATAAGTTTGAGGAATAATACACATCTTAGGACGTGCGATAAGCGATTCTGTTGTAGTGATTAATTTCGTATCTGTATTTGTATTAAAAAAGAGTGTGTTTTGTGGTGTTACATATTCATTGCGTAATAAATGCTGTAATAAACTGCTGAGAGGCTGATTCAAACGACTTTCTTAGAAAATCTGAGAAGTGATTATACATCCAAAACCTTGAAAATGTGGACTGCTCTTACCATAAATTTATAGCAGATTTAATTTTGCATATAGACACTTTTTGATTAGGGCTAACCGTTTTCGAAATATGTGCGAAAAACCAAAAGCCGGGACCTTCTTCGTGCCCCTCTGCATCCCCCCCACCTCCTACGTTCGGGGATTTTTGGTATGTTTACCTCTTAAATAGTCCATCTCAAATAGTCATCTCAAGTCAAAAATTGTGATCTCGGGATTTCCCTCTAGACCTCCTTATTGAACGTTCATTGACTGGACTATATAAGGATGGTAGAGTTAAGTTTTGTCTAATTTTGGAGATATGCGTTTTTTGTAAAGTGAGTTTTAATTTTGGAGAACGTGTTTTCCTCTTGTTTTTTTCAACATCTCGGATTCGTGTCATCGAATTAGGCCAAACCTAAAAATTACAAAGTTTGTAAACAGTGATGAACAAAGAAACATAGGTATAAATCGAATTTTTTCGATACTAACAATATATTATTAAAAAGTGCATTTTACAAAAATACACGAAACGTAACTAAAATAATAAAATTGTTTTATCACCATTTTAAAGCTTGTTCAAAAAGCTACAATTTAATAAAAAATTCTTAGCGTGAAGAAATGGCAGTTTTAATCAGACTTTAAAATCTTTTCAAACATCTCGTTTTTTAGGGATGATAATAAATATCTTTATTTGTAATTTTTCATCTACAGAATCTATAACTTCACCAAGTTTCATTAGAAAGGTTAATTATTTTTTTAGTAATTTCGGTTTGTGTAAAGTTTTTGTAGATTTCCGTGGTTTATTTTTTTGCAAAAAAAAAAACAAAATGGCTGGTAGGATTTAGACATATTATGTAGTTTTGTTCATCATTTGTTTGCAAACATTTTGATTTTTAGGTTTGGCCTGATCCGTTGAACAGAATCCGGGATATTAAACTCAATTTACAAGAAACGCTCAACTCCAAAATTGGACAAAACTTCACTGTACTTTCCTAATTGCCCCCCAATCATTGAAATCATACTTTTAATGCTGTTTCATTCGATTAAACTGCCTATTTGATGTTATAGATTATTTTAGCATAGATGAACGGTTCCAACAGATGATATCCTGTATTTTAAAGAGTCTGTGAATTATTTAAAGGAGCCCCCACTCGCGTATGAATATGTCAATACCAATAATCGAGATTTGCTGTAGATTATTCAACAACTGTTAATATTTATTTATAAGATAATTAATTTAAATACTGAATAAATGTTAGTTGTGGCATTCTCCTCATTTTTTGTTTTTACATTTTGGGATTTTCTACCACATATTTCTCTATGTAGTCAAAACCGACAAATAAAAAAGAAAAAAACAGCTGCCCAAGGAATCACTACTTTCGCATCCGGATTTTCTATCTAAGTCTCTCACAACGAAAGAAAATTTGTGATACTATATATGCAGTTCAATATGTGGAAATAATTGCTTATGGAACTTTAATAATATAATATTTGTTATCGTTGATCCCAAAACCCCATAAAACAATATGCCACATATTGTCATATTGTATATATATACACTAAATTAGAATTTTATTTTTTTTTCCACCTCTTTGGTAGCTAATGCCAACATTTTTGTTTTTAACTTTAGCTTCTCTTATATAGGTATACTAAATACAAATAAAAACAAATTTCAAGTCAATATAATGAACGGGTCTAGAGTAATCGTGCGCACGAAAAAGGTTCCAGATGGATAGACCGACTTATAGACCAACAGGCAGACCGAGAGACAGACAGATTTTCTTTTTGCGCAAACATAAAATCTCTACGTTTCATGACATTTTAAGCCTATTTAAACAATAAATATTTTTTCACTGGATGTGGAAGTAAGAAAATGATAGGGTATGTATCAATATTAATATAATCCAGTAAATAATCCGGAGAAAAGTGTAAAATGTAGAAAAGTGGTGGAACAGCACCGATTTGAAAAATTCCTTTGTGTTCCCTAGACCCCCAGCAACATTCGTCAGCATTGACCCCTGCATTACCTCCGAAAATGAGAAAGTTAGGGGGATTTGAATTGCCCCAAAAAGTAGCTGTCAAAAATTTTTATAAAAGTAATATTTAGCCTCGGAAATGGGCTCTAGGAGGTTTTTTGGGTCGCTGATCACGAATCCGAGGTCCAAATTGAGAAATTCCATATTCCAGTATGGAATTCGTGCAATTTTTTGATGAAAACTCAACTTTTTCGGGCGGAAATTTAAATATGAATATTGTGCTGCGGGAAAGGACTCTAGGAGATTTTTTGGGTCGCTGATCACGATTCCGAGGTCCAAATTGGGCAATTCCATATTCCAGACTGGAATACGTTCCATGGAAAATTCCATCTTTCGGGAAAAATTTAAATATTACCGTTTTTCCACGAAAATGTGCTCTAGGAGTTTTTCTTTTTGATCGCTGATCATGATTTTAAGGTCCAAATTTAAGAATTCCATATTCCAGACTGGAATACGTGATATGAAAAATCCCATTTTTTCAGAAAAAAATTAAATATTAACGTTTTTCCACGAAAATGAATCGATTTGTCCGGCTGAAATATCGGATGAACAGGAAGATGAAAGTGACACTGAAGAAGAACCAACAAATCCTGAATTACCAGTTCTAGAATATGATTCAGATTTTGACTGATGTAAATGGTGTAAATTATATAAAACAATAATGATAAATTAATAACTATTTTATCACACAGAATGTCACACAATAAATGCTATATTTTTATAAAAATTGTTATCTTTTAATCACTTACCTCACTTGAAAGAAGAAAAAAAATTGCATGATGCATTCCTGCAGTGTTTATAAAATTGCCATGTATA
Organism: Rutpela maculata; assembly: GCA_936432065.2. Taxonomy (NCBI): domain Eukaryota; kingdom Metazoa; phylum Arthropoda; class Insecta; order Coleoptera; family Cerambycidae; genus Rutpela; species Rutpela maculata. Next base: position 29,700,223 of record OW386291.2, on the reverse strand, counting down.
TTAATTTGAAATGCTCGTAATATTAATACATAACTTTTTTCTTCAAAGTGAAATTCGACAAGAAAAATGGCACAAATTCCAGTACAGAATATGGCATTCTTGAATTTGGACCTTAGATCATGATAAGTGACCCAAAAAAAGCCCTACAGCACACTTCCGCAGCACAATATTCATATTTAAATTTTCGCTCGAAAAAGTGGAATTTTCATAAAAAAATGGAACGAATTTCCATACTGGAATATGAAATTCCTCAATTTGGACCTCGGATTCGTAATTAGAGCCCGTTTTCGAGGCGAAATATTAATTTTATACACTTTTTTATGACAGCTACTTTTTGGGGCACTTTAAACCCCCCTAACTTTCTCATTTTTGGATGTAATGAAAGGGTCAATGCTGATAAATGTTCCTGGGGGTCTAGGAAACACGCGAAAAAAGGAATTTTTCAAATAGTTGCTGTTCCACCACTTTGCCACATTTTCCGGCTTATTTATTGGACTATATATTTCTTTAGTCATTGTTATGCATATGAAAATTGAAAATACTATTTCAAATATAATAGTATTAGAGGCGAAATAAAAATTTGAACAAATAGATGGAAGTAACAAAATATCGAAAAACTACAAAACATACGAACCACGTATATCTTGTCTAGGCAGTAAATATTTGAATCCGCAGAAACGACACATGCAGATTTTATTCAATTTCACGTACTTTGCCAAGGATCTCGTGTAAACTTCCAGTCAATACGTATTTTTTTCAAGCTTAATGAATCCCCTGTCAAAGATTATTCTTCTTTTTGTGCAGGAAAATCGACAGGGATAGTGACAAACACGAGGATAACTCATGCCACGCCTGCGGCCTTGTACGGGCATTCTCCTTCTCGCTACTGGGAGGATGATTCCAAAGTCCCTCCGGCTTCCCGTAAATCCTGCAAGGATCTAGCACGCCAGCTTATTGAGAACGATCCAGGTCGAAATATTAATGTGAGTATAACTGTGTTTTTCCTATTACTGACGCCCGTCTTTTAATATTATTCGAAGTTCCTGAGAATTTAATCCAGCGTTCATCAATCACATTTATTCAAAATAGTAGAATTATATTTTTAACCGGATGAATTCGTTCTTTGCATGTTACTTGAAATTTGGAAGTAATACCTTTGAAGTATATTTCATGACAGTGCCATTCTCTTTGATCTACCACATACATCTAAAGTAAACATGCCTCCTACATGAAGCATTAACTTATATCTTTAATATTAATTAAATGCTAATTTTCTTACTGATAAACGTATTTTAATTTTAATTTTTTGTCAATTCCAATTTATTCAATTATTATTTGCTTTATAGTATTACATCAAAGAAGGAGTTTCTAAACCCCAACAAGGTTTGTTTGCACCAATATTTGTGTACAATATAAACGTACATTTATCAATTTAAATAATAATAGAAATATATACATATGTACTTTTACACACATACATACAAACATATAAGCGTACTGACAAAAAATAATTACAATAATATAAAATAAGACTCTGACGAATTATCTATAGTAGAATTTGTGTATAAAGATTTTATATATTAAATTTTTATTTATTTATAATATAAGCCATTAGTTTCTTCCTACATTTTTTTTTACTATAAATATTTTTTAGTTTTACTGGTAGCTATAAACTAAGTAAGCTAAGTAGCCTATAAAATTTTGTTATTGTGTTCTAATATACGTTTCCACATTTAAGTTCTAATCTTTCTTTGATTTTGTGTTATACACGTATGTGGAGAAGTTATATTATAACGTTGCTGCTTGGAGTCTTTCCAGGGTTCAATAGAAGTCAATGGGGATAATTGACAAGTTTTCTTCAATATTAGATTATCAGGAAATTATCACAAAATATGAGAAATATAAATATTAATATTTATATTATAAATATGGAACGTTAACGCTCATTGTTATAAACTTGCATTCATAATAACATACAAACAAATCAACATCAAATCTCAACTAGACCCAACAATCTGTACTATATCGAATAAATATTTAAAGACAGTTCTCGAATCGAAATCGTTCAAGATATAGTCGAAGAAAATAATATGAGAGTTGTTACATCAATTGACACTATTTAATTAATATGAAACTTGTCTCTCTTACGTTTAACTAACATTCAATTTAATTGACACTTGTCAATTTGATATTAAATTGACATTTAAGCCTAATTGACATCTATCACTTTGACATTCAATTAACGTAACGTATGTCAATATGACATTTAATGAACGCGACGTTTGACAATTAATTAAGCTCGTAACGCCTTAAAAATATTGCTATAATATGATAATGGTCTCCGATTAAAGAACTTATATCTAGATACATAACAGGCTATCTTTTCACTATATATCTTGTTTGCTCCCAACATAGTCACATTATATGTCCATTAAAAAGAATAGATGAACATCACATCCCATAGGCAACAGTGGCGTTGTGTGTGTAGAAAATGTGAAGAATGGTAAATATTTTCATTAAAATGAATTATTGCAATTCCTGCATTACCGGCTCTTTATACAACGTGATGTAGGCATACGATATAACAGTAAGATAATAGAGTAAGATAAATATGTATTGAAAGGATATTAAAATTTAATTGCTATTCACTTTATAACTGTAAACTGAACTTCATCATGGACTATGGAACGATCGATTTTCTTCTTTTCTAAACTGCTTTCTGCAAACGGCACAGCACTTAATCATTTTGCACTAAATATATTATCACTAAACTGTGTAAATATGAATAGAGAATATTATTTAGGTATTAAGCAAAGCACAACTTAAAATAAAAAGACCTCTTCACCGCATTTTGATCGACAAACACGAAAAACACTTATTAACATTAATGGCGGACACTGTCAAAAGTGTCAAACTGAGATTATGATAATCGAACTTACCGATCGTGCCCGAATCGGCCGCGAATAGATCGACTAGCCAATCAAGAACTTATGGGAAGAAGTGCCTTAGATTGTAACTATCTCAGCAACATACAAATTAGTACAATTGTGTATCTAGATATAAGTTCTTTAATCGGAGATAATGGTAGTTCTATGCGCAATCGCTGATTTGGACGGTCACGTTCTGCGGAACTTATGTCAGATAGATCTCATTGATAAGCCAGCATTGCGTACTCAGGTTAGGACAGATCTCTACTCTGAGTTTCAGAAATAAACATTACCTAGCCGGCATCATTTGTATGATGTCGCACCAACATTTGAGATTAAGGTTCTTCCCGGATTGTTCTTAAGATAAGAATGAATATCTGCGCCATTATCCATTGGCCTTGATGACAGTCTCAGATATCTAGGGTCTGGATGATTTTGGCCCACCTCCCCTGGTCCTGGTTTGCTGGACCTTGCTGGCTAAGACCTTTATCTTCTGGCGCTCTTCTTTCTATTTTGGTGTTCTTTCTTCGCCAGCTTGTCACCCCCGGGGGTAGTCTTCTGCCTGTTCGGAAATTTTGGGGTATTTTGACGGGGATTGACTGCCGGTAGACAGAATGTCAATTGACATCCTGCCATCCGGATCATCGGTTAGTTAGGAATGAGTTATGTAGTTCGAGGAGATGCAGACCTAAATGCTTTGGTAGCACTTTCGGTCTGCACAGAGCTAGGTGACTACGGGTACTGGACGGTGGTTTGTCCGGTACCCGTAGGGTAGGTGGGTGATTGGGTGATCGTCGTGTCTCTTCTGTGGGTTGTCTTCATCGGCGGTGGTATGGTTCCGTATGGTTCTCATACTCACCCGTTATCCATGATTTGCATCTTCGGCCCCTTGTGCCTTGTAGCGTCGGCCGGTTCGTAGTCAGTGGCCTCCCTGACCAACGGGTTTCCATGCTCCTCGGCAAGGATGTATATCTTCTTGACTCTCTCTCCCGGATGATTTCGGTGACAGAGGTGAACTCCAAGTTCTTGAAGATATTTGAGGAGGCATACGGAGGCATACGGAGGCATACGTCAGTTAGGGCCGGATAAGTGACCTGATAAGCGTGAGCTTGTTCCTCAGGTCGACTCTGCCCTGTTTGCCCACCGTGGGGTTAGGTTAGTTAGGTTAGGTTAATATGTGAGTGGGCTAGTAACTGACCCTCCACCGCGACCATCTGGTCTATTGTGGCTCACTCCTAATTATATTTCACCCAATAGGTTCAGCTTTTTGATAAAGTCGACTACCTTATTGGGTGAGAGGTTGTCCAGATCCTCTGGCAGCAGTTGCCCTTTGCCAAAAAGTGAGAATCTGGTTCTTTCTGCAGCAGGACAGGTACATAAAATGTGCGCTGCCGTTTCATCCTCCTCCAGACACAGTCGGCATTCAGCGTTGTCCGCTATTCCGAGTCTGTGTAGGTGGTGGTTAAGTCTGCAGTGCCCAGTGTATAGGCCAACTAGAGTTCTTAGGTGTAACCTATTTAACTCTAATAGTTTTTTAGTTCTTGATTTCAAAGGGTATGTGATGAACTCCTTTGAATGAACTAATCCTGGTAGTTCTTGCCAGTACTGGAGGATTTTCCCCTCAGTCCAGGCCAAGATGGTGGTTTTCGCAGTGCTTGCCGATATGCCAAGCACTGGCTTCGGTCCGATAAATTTTGATACCGCACCTTCCCTGGCTAAGGAGTCGGCCACTTCGTTGCCCTCCAAGCCAGAATGGCCCGGTATCCAGACCAGAGTTAATTTGTTGTATCTGCCCAATCGGGCTAGAGCCTTTTGGCAATTCCAGACCAATTTAGAATTGCAGCGATGTGAGCCAAGAGCTTTAAGAGCTGCTTGGCTGTCTGAAAAGATTTTTATTGATCTGTGTCTAGGATGCATCTGCTCAAGCCTCCTTGTACACAGTTCAATGGCATGAACTTCTGCCTGAAAGACAGTCGCATAGTTACCCAGGCTCGAAGTGATTCTTACCTTTGGGTTGCGACTGTATGCTCCAGCTCCAACTCCCTCAGGGGTTTTGGAGCCGTCTGTAAACCAACAGATGTCTGCTCTTTGTAGGTCAGTTTTATTCCGATCCCATTCGTCTCTTCCAGGAAAAAGGACGGTAAAAGGCAGTTCATAGTTGGTCGCGGTAGGCATCACATCTGAAAGCATTCCCAGGATGCCATGACACTCCATGTCATCTGACAGCCTGTTGCGTTCCATGATGCTAGCCTGCGGCATATTATTTGCCGCTTGTTGAAGTCTGTATGTTGCCCACCTGGCCTCTCTCTCCAAGTAGATGTGGAGAGGAGGTAGATCCAGGAGGATTTCCAGAGCTGCTGACGGTGTGGTACTTATCGCACCAGTTACTGCCAGACATGCTTGTCTCTGTAGACCAGAGAGTTTGGCTTTGGTCGTTTGTTGTAGCCCTTTCGACCACCAAACTATGGAGGCATACACTACCATTGGTCTTATGACCGTAACGTATAGCCAGTATATTTGTTGGGGACCTATACCCCAGGTTTTTCCACAAATTCTGCGACATGTCCACAAGGAGAGTCGCGCCTTGTGGATTACCTTTTCCAGATGGGAGTTCCAGTTGAGTGATTTATCTAGTGTAACCCCTAGATATTTCACTTCCCCCGCAAATGGAATAGTTTCACCTGCTAAGGAGGGCGGCACTAAATTGTTCAGCCTCCTTTTTCTGGTGAAGGGTACTATTACAGTTTTGTGGGGGTTCACAGTCATCTGCTCCCTCTCACACCAAATATGGACTGTATTTAGCACCTCCTGAAGGGTATTAGAGAGTACCTCTTCAGATTTTCCTCTAACCATAATGACTAGATCGTCCGCATATGCTTGAATCTCGGCTTCCCACAGAGAGAGAATGGCCAGCAGATCATCCACAAGCAGTGACCATAAAAGGGGGGAAAGTACCCCGCCTTGTGGACACCCTCTTGCGGCCCTGAATCTGACCGTTTCTCCCTGTAGAGAAGTCGTTATGATTCTGTTTTCAAGCATAGCTTGAATCCAGCCAGTTATAGTTAGCTCAACCTCTCTAGCAGCCGCAGCTGTATATAGGGAGTTGGGCAATGCATTGTTGAATGCTCCTTCGATGTCAAGGAATGCTGCCACCGCAATCTCTATTTCCTCAATAGATTGTGTGATTTTCCCGACCAGGTTATTTAGTGCTAGTTCTGTTGATTTGCCGGGTTGATAGGCATACTGGTGAACATTCAGAGGATAGGTGCTCAGGATGTTTCCCCTGATATGTCCATCCAGAACCTTTTCTAGGCCTTTCAACAGAAATGATGTCAGGCTGATGGGTCTTAGCGATTTGGGGTCTGGTTCTGTCCGACCCACTTTTGGTATATATGCCACTTTTACCGCCGCCCAACTGGATGGGATATAGTTCCATACCAGACCAGCTCTGTATAGTCTGATGAGGAAAGGTAGCAGTATTTCCAGTCCGTTTTGTAGCAGCGCTGGAAAAATGCCATCCTCACCAGGCGATTTGAATGGTTGAAAAGATTTGTTCGCCCATTCAATCGCTGGTGCTGTGATAACCTTTTTGGCCACCAGCCAGTCGTCTTTGTGAGGTCGTTTGGTTCGGCCTCACGATGGTGGTGGTTGTTGGTTATCCAGGATCGAACTCCCTGGGAAGTGGTTCAGTGTAAGGAGTTCAAGGGTTTCCTTTCCAGATTCAGCAAATGAGCCATCTGGACGTTTTACCATACCAAATTCTCTTGCCGGCTCTCTGGAAATGATCTTGTGGATTCTAGTGCTGCTAGGTAAGTCAGTAATACTCTCGCAGAACCTCCTCCAAGATTCCCTTTTTGCCCTTCTGATTTCTTTATTATAGTCCGTTAGCGCAGATCTATATTGTTCCCAGTTGCCCGAATCTTTAGCTCGATTACAGAGGCGTCGAACTTCTTTTCTCATTTTATCTAATTTTTTGTTCCACCAAGATGCCCCTCTGTTGTCTTTTTTCGTTTTTAGTGGAGAGTTTTCATGATATGCTGAAATAATTGCGCTCCGGGTCTCTTCCGCTGCAATTTCTATTTCATCACCACCGTGGGGTAGACTAGAGCTCTCATCCTCCTGGTCTTCTTGACGATAACTTCTGTGTTCTGTCTCCATGTTTGGCCTTTGTCCATGATCACGCCAAGGTAGTTGGCGGTATCGTGCCATTGTATGTCCTCACCATACATGAAGACATGGCCTGTGGGGATTTGTTTTCTTACCTTCCTGAAGAGTACTGACTTGCTTTGCTCGGCATTGACGGCTACCTTCCATCTGTTGCACCAGTCCTCTAGGAGGGAGGTTAAAGAATGTGTGTATAAATTTTGTTATTTTTCCCGTAACATAAAATATATGCTCATGCCACTTTTTATAAACTACTACATCCAAATATTCAATATCTGTAGATTCAAGATTATGAGTATTATTGGCAATATTTGTATGTTTAAAATTAGGCCCATATACTGAAATACTGATAGATTTTATTTTTCTCATATATTATGGTAATCGTAAAATCGAGAGTGTCATTTATCTGATTTTTAAGCTTAGTTCAATGTAGTTTGAGAGGTGAGGTACGGTACCGGTTTCAGTGACTGGACTGGACCTCGATCGGCGAAGTTAAGCACGCCGGGCGAGTCCGTCTCTTGAATTGGTGACCGTTTCTCATCTCGCCGTCCTCTACTATTTTATTTGCTTCCCGACCATTTTTTCTTAATGAGCAGAGAAGGAGTTTAGAATTAAGGTTAAATGTTCCACAGTGGTTACGTTACGCAAGCTCACGTTGTTAATACTATAGTCACGACATTAGCAACAGTACTTTTGATTAAATTGAACATGAAGGGCCCAACATGGGAATCCTGAGGTACTGCAGAAGTTGCCGAGAATGATATATATCCGTCAACTAGAACTTGCTGGGTCCTCTCGAAGAGAAGACTGGGTTCACACTAGTAAACCCCGACTTTACAGGGAAAAAGTGGTTTGCCTGATTGAATGCTTCACTTTTCCAAAGTCCATGTATACAGTGTAAACAACAGCGCCCTCTACCGGAGAAGCTTCGTACATTATTAGATTTAACGATGCAGTTGATATTAATATGCAAGCTGAAGTTAACGGAACCGATTGGGAGAAATTCATGTTATCCTGAAATGTTAGTAATACTTAACCCTTTCAGGACTGTAGTCGTACAGAACGTTTTATTCATGGGACCGTGACCGGAGGCGTATGCGTGTTCGTACGGTTTCGGTACCTAAATTTCATCCACATTGTCATTAAAACGCTCTTTCTCGTCGTCACTGTTCATCAGAATCTCGAGAAAATCTTCATCTGTCAAATATTTCTTGGAGACCATTATATTTCGCGTAAAATAACAGTCAAAAATTAAAACACTAGTACGTATTGAAAAAAAAAAAGTGTCAATACAGTTTATTTGTCTGATAAATATGGTATATTAAAGCGAGTTCATTCGACTCCAGTCCTAAACCATACCTCCATGTTTGTGTGTTATCAGTTCTGGTTTGTCAGGCACATGACGCATTTGCGAGTTTGTCCGGGTCCGGGCGCGAAAGGCTTAAGGAAATACTTTATTCGTCTAATGATTCAAATAATTTCGGAATTGCACACAGATATATAGTTGCTGATAAAAGATTTTTTAATTGATGTGTAAATCGTATGAACTTTTTAACATAATGGGAAGCCTGTTTTTATAAACAGGAAGAACATGAGGAAAAATGAAACCGGATTTTAAGAACACTGGATTTTATCAGGGCCTGCTCCAATTGAATCAAGGTTAATTTTTATGTCTGTCTGATTTATAATAATATATACCTTATGCACGGCAGTAAAATCGCGAGTAAAATTACATTCAACATCATGCAACGGCCTATTAACTGACTAAAAATAGTTTACAAACAAATTCGATATATCTTCACCACACTCATCCTTGATATTATACTAGACCGTTAAGAGAGGCAAACAGGTTTTCGATTTGATTTAATAAACTTCCAGAAACAGCATTATCCGGAATATATCTTTCAATAGCACTCATGTATTCGGCATAATATTGTTTAGTCAATAAACTACGTCTTTTACGAAGATTATTAAAAGCCAAATACACATTTGAATAGCCTGCTTTTTTCGCAGTTTAAAAAACTTTTCTGCCCGAAAATCAATCAGGCAGGATTTTTTGTGATCACTTTCAATTCGTAGAGGAACGAGCTGCTCGATTAAATTACACAGTGTTATAAACAATTTCAACCATAGCATCACAATACAATAGAATAGACAGTGTTTGAAAATAAATACTACCCACACTGATAAAAGTACCAGTAAAGTTACCGAGTAATTGAACCCAGTAAATTTCCCATGACGACTGTAAAGATATATTTTTTATGAATATTATGTGTGTAAGTAATGTTTAGGCGTAATTTTAACATGTACATTTAAAGTAAAATTGTAATTTTACTTTGAAATTTTAATGTTTCATTTACTGATATTCTCGACAAGGTTTAATAGATAGAACATTAGATGGAGTCTATTTTATTATTTATTTGTTTCATTTATGTTCTGTTTTGTAGTTTGATTTAAAAAATTTAAAAATACATTGTACTATAATTTTTGGAGATGTATAATATAAATTGCTAGATAAAGTTTGGACTCTGGTGAAATCTGAAACAGAACTATTAGGAGTACTCCTATACTTTTTCGTATTCAGTATAGTTTCGACCGAACGAAGTTATCTATCATTAAGAGGCATACTATAACTGCAAAAATTGTTTTCATTATCTCTTGATAAGAGCAACAGGCCATTTCCCGGACAAGTGGAAAATGGCATTTGTGATACCAATTCACAAAGGTGGTGCAAAGAATTATATAACAAATTATCGCCCTATCAGTAAATTGAGTATATTTACCAAAATGTTAGAGTTATTTGTACATAATATTATTCTAAGTGAAGTTAAGAATTTAATTATAAACGAACAACATGGGTTTTTTCCTAAACGTTCTGTTGAAAGTAATTTGATCTATTATTCGGAATACATAGATCATGCTATGGATAATCGCACACAGGTTGACGCCATGTATACTGACTTCAGCAAGGCATTTGATAAAATTAACCACTCAAAACTAATGTTATCGTTAGCTGAGATTGGTATACGGGGAGACACCCTGCGCTGTATTTATTCATACTGTTTTGTATATTTACGAAAAAAAAAAATTGCTAAATTAAATATTAAATCCAATGTTTTTCATTAGAATAGAAAAAACCAATTCAATAGTGGAACTGTATACTAAAGTCTATTAAATGTGTTTAAACTTACCAAAAGATGTTGCATTTTGTTGTTCACAGGTAGATATCTGATAAGAGAAAAAAAAAATTAACTTTTTTCAAGAACTCCAATAAACATAAATTCAATACCATCAGCCACATCTAGTGAGTAACCGGCAAATCTAGACAGCTGCTTTGGCATTTCTTGCAGAAATCCAAATGATACACTACAACAACCATTAAACTAAACTAGGTGGCCATAACATTCCCCCCACCCTGAAGAAGTTTCAGGATTATATAACCTAAATTAAAACTATTTTCAAAAAAAAGAAAAAAGAAAAAAAAATACAAAACAAATTATTGTGTGGGCAATGGACACACTTTAACTATGGGTCTTTTGTAAATGCCAGTTTGGGTTTTTACCGAAACTACCCTTACTTGCCCATCTTTTCCGGGAAAAGTTTCAATAATTGTGCCTAATGGCCAGTGCAGAGGTGGAATATTAGGTTGTTCCACCAAAACTATGGTACCACATTTTATGGGTGAAGCCAATGCAGTCCATTTTTGTCTAATTTGTAGGGCTGTTAAATATTCAAGACGCCATCGTTTCCAGTAATCCGAAATCATTCTATCTATTAGTTGAAATCGATCTAGACGATTAACGTTTTCAGTACTAAGATCTGTGGAAGGTAATGATTTTAATGGTGTCAAAGTAAGAAAATGAGCCGGAGTTAAAGCCAAAGGTTCAGAAGGATCTGAACTAAGTACACACAAGGGTCTTGAATTAAGAAGTGCCTCTATTTGAATTAATAATGTATTCATTTCTTCATAAGTTAATAACTGATGTCCTACAACTCTAAAAAGATGCGATTTTACCGACTTAACATTGCTTTCCCACAATCCACCGAAATGGGGTGCGTATGGAGGATTAACCTTCCAATTTATTCCTCTCTCAGAAAGATCAATGGCTACACTTTTATTAAAATCACGAGAATTCGTTAATGAATGTAACTCATCGAAATATCCTTTTGCCCCTATAAAATTGGTACCTCCATCTGAATACATATGAGTAACTAAGCCTCTACGTGATAAAAAGCGCTTAAAAGCTAGTAAAAAGTGAGCGGTAGATAAATCTGACACGAGCTCGAGGTGTATTGCTTTTGTCACTAAACAAACAAAAAGACAAATATAAGTTTTTTGTGACCGCACACCTCTTCGTCTATAGGGTATGGTCTGAATGGGACCACAATAGTCTACGCCACTATGAAGAAAAGCTTTGGATTCTTGAACCCTACAAGAAGGAAGGTCTCCCATCAAGGGAAATTGTACTTTGGGCTTTAATTTAAAGCAAATATTGCATTTTTGAATGCGGTATCTAACAACTCCGCGGGCGGATAAAATCCAGTAACGTTGTCTAAGTAATGATAAAACAAAATTAGGTCCAGTATGAAGATTAGTTCGATGATAGTGATCAATTAACAGATCTACAACACGATCACATTTGGGGAGTAGTATGGGATGTTGCACATCAAAATTTAATTTGGAATTAACTAGACGCCCACCAACCCGAAGAATTTCATCATGTATAAAAGGACGTAAGCGATTTAAATGAGAAGAACAACTACCAGCCTTTTCTAATGTTTTTATGTCAGATGAAAAATGAAAATTTTGTACAACTTTTAGCAAAACTCTCTCAGCCTTAGCTAAATCGTGGACGGTAAAAAAGGTTGCACGGGGTAAGAGTTTTACGAAACGAAGTACAAACACAATGGAACGTAATAATTTCATCCAAGATGAACATCTTTCCGCTAACAAATAAAAGGGATGAATGTCATTATTCGAAGTTACCAATGTAACAGTTTTTTCTTCCAACATGGTGCAATGTTCCAAACCAATAGGTTTAATAGGCCAACATGAAATATCATACATTAACCATCTTGGACCAGATAACCACAATTTATTTTCCATAAATTGCGAAGGGGACATTCCTCGAGAAAGACAATCACTGATATTTTCTTTTCCATCAACATGAAACCAACAATTGGAAGTAACCAAAGCCTGTATTTTAGACACACGGTTGGCAACAAACGTTTTCCACTTACATGGTGATGCATTTATCCAACTAAGTGTTACTGTAGAATCAGAAAGGGCAACTATTTTTTCTATATTCAACCTTGGACTATAATTTTTTTCTACAACTGAAAGAAGTTTGGCTAATAAATGAGCAGCACACAACTCCAGTCGAGGTATTGATATAATTTTCATAGGGGATACCTTTGTCTTGGCACATAATAAATTCGTCTGAACGGAAGTCGACGATTTTATACGAATATATATCATTGCACCGTACGATGTTTCGCATGCATCAGCAAAACCTACTAACATTACTGAATCTTGCGGTATCATCCCTATATACCTAGGAACTTGAAAATTAACTAAAAATTTCAAACAATGTTGAAACTCTTTCCACCACTGAACTATATCATCAGGGGGAGTTTCATCCCAACTTATAAGAAGTATCCACATATTTTTAATTAACAGTTTTGCTTGCAAGATCACAGGTGATATAAATCCTAAGGGATCGAAACATCGGGCAACTGTTGAGAGTATGTTCCTTTTAGTACATTCATTTTCCTGAATTTTCAGAGAAAATGACAACATATCAGATTGTGGCTGCCACTGTAACCCCAGCACTTTGAGACAGTCAATGCCAAAACCAATCATATTAGTAGAACGATTCTGTTCTGGTATGTGCCGCAAAAGTTGCTCGGAATTTGTTGCCCATTTTACTAAATCGAAACCACCTCGTGCAAAAAATTCTACCAACTCGTTATATACTATTATCGCTTGGTCTGCAGTAGATATACTAGAAACTAAGTCATCAATATACATATCCCTCCTTACTATTTCAGCAGCCAAAGGAAATGACGCTTCTTCATCATTAGCTAGCTGGTGTATAGTTCGGAGTGCTAAAAATGGTGAAGACCTTACACCGAAAGACACTGTATTCAGTTCATAAGTTGATATTGGTTCATTTGGAGAAAATCTCCAAAGCATACGTTGGAAACACCGATGATCTTTATCTATAAGAATTTGTCGATACATCTGACGGAGATCGGCTATAAATGCAACTTGAAACAGTCTAAAATTAAGAAACATTGTTACCATATCTACTTGTAATTTTGGACCCGTATACAACAAATCGTTCAATGAATACAGGGTGTCCGTTTTTGCACTAGCGTCAAAAACTATTCTAAGAGGAGTGCTAACAGAATCGGGTTTGTAAACTGCGTGATGCGGGATGTAGTAAGAAGGTGAGGAATAACTATCTTCTAAAACCTTAGTCATATGACCTTGGGATAAATAATCATTGATAATTTCAACATATTGAATTTTAAAATTTGGAAACCTAATGAATTTTTTCTCCAAAGATAAAAACCTACGATGGGCCATCGCATAGGAATAACCTAAAAATAAACTATCACGTTGAAACGGGAGTGTGACTATATAACGACCAGACTTACTACGACTAAATGTAGACTGAAATATTTTTTCACATTCAACGTCATCGGGATTTGTTATAACGGGGGATTGAATATCCTCTATTTCCCAAAAATTTCTCACTAAAGTTTCAAGTGATGGTTCTATAATGGTACAAAAACTTTGAGTAACTTCGTGGGCAGATAAAGTGGGAGCCGCGCCCATCACCACAAATCCTAAACTAGTCTCTACAGCAACAGGAGTTTTAGGAGGACCAACGATACGATGTTGACCTAATAAATAAGGATATAATTCTGCACCAATAATGCCGTCGATTTGACTTGGTTTATTAAAATTATTATCAGCTAAAGATATGTCGACAAGATGGGAACAGGCAGCAGTATTAATTTCAACTTGCGGTAATCGATTGGTTATCTTATCAACAATCAAAACTTCCAATGGATATCGCTTAGCTGAATCAATTTGAGAAATTATTACTATATTTGTGCGTCCATAAATTCTACTAGAAGAGGCTCCAATACCATGTACTTCAGTATGGAGTTTTGAAATGTTTGAATGTACGCGTTTACAAAAATCTAAGGTTAGAAAATTTGCTTGACTGCAACTATCTAATAAAAATCTAGCTATATGCTGTCTTCCACAACTATCTAGAATATAAACTTTGGCAGTAGATAATAATACCGTACTATGATTGGTAATTCGTGAGTTATCCGTAGTTGAACAATAATTTACAACTGTTTTATCAATTTTTGAATGTATATCATTCATACACGAATCGTTAAACTTAACCATAGGTTGCGAATTATTATGAGTAACACCGGTAGAAGTCGATGGCTCTACTACAAATGACTGAGGGGTTCCACTGGCCGAAGTACCAATATCTAATATATTTGAGTTTTCTTCTGCGCTACTAATAGGCATTTTAAAATGTAATAATGAATGATGACGTAATTTGCATGTTTTGCAACTACTTTTACTTCTGCAATTAATAATTTTATGAGTACCCAGACAATTCAGACACAAATTCTGACTTCTAATAAATTTATATCTATCTGTAGGAGGCATTCCTAAAAATTTTGTACATGTTAGAATGAGATGTGAATTATTCCTACAAAGTCTACATTTATCCTGGGTAAAATTATCTTGAACAACAAATGAATGTGTTGTTTTCGATTTATTATTACTATTCTTATTGAAACTACTCGATTTATTAGTACTTGAAGTTCTATTACAAATTTTAGCCTGCTCTTTAATGAAAATTATAACCTCTTCATAAGACGGCATTTCAGATTTTCTATAATTATTCTCGAACAAACGTTGTGTTTCCGGATTGACTTTTGACAGTGCCAGATAGGTTAGCATGTAATCAGCCAAATCTTTCAATTCCAATTTTTTTAGGGCTCTAACAGTGGTATCAAATTTTTCTAAGAACGTATTTAAACTACTAGAGGTTTCTGTTAGAGTTTGTTTAAATGTAAATAATTGATCTAAATAATTATTAGCTAGAGTACGTTTATCCGAATATTTATCAACCAAAGCTTGATAAATAACACGATAATTATCACCCGTAGGGGGTACAGTTGAACATACATTCAACGCACTACCACTCACGTTTCCAATTAAATAATGTATTCTATCAGTATCATCTAAATCTCTGTGATTGTGAATTAAGCTATTAAAGCATTCGATAAATATTGGCCACTCTTTAAGATCTCCACTAAAGTGAGGAATTTTGAGTTTCGGTAACCTAGGAACGGCTTTATTAGAAGTATTATTAAGATTACTTTCGTTTGCTTGAACGTTTATAACTTTTTTCGCTACCACTTGAATATAACAATAAAGTTCATCAAAAGCCTCTATAATTTGATACGAAGGAACATACTTAGGATCTAGTTCATACTCTAACGTATGAATATCATCTACCACATTTAAAAAATCCTTTGTTGTAGTTTGTAAGGTTTCATATCTCGTACGAAAATAATCTAACTGAATTGCGTCCTCAACTAATTTACTACAATCATATAATTTCTGAACTCTTGAAAAATATTGCTCCCTTTTTGCTACCAATATTTTTAATTGTTGCTGTTTTCTAAGCTGTGCCATATTTGTATTAAATTATATGAAACTAAATTATAATTATTAATCTTGCAATTAAATCCTGTTTTAAATATTTTAAATATTACGAAATTTGAAACTTATAGAATTCTCAAGCTAACTATTGTACATAAATTAAATTACGAAATGTATCATTCAGATTTGTGCAAAAATACACTTTTATTAGTATATTGAAAAACCCAATAAACAAAAAACAGGTTTTATTTTTTTTTTTTATTTTATCTAACCTACTCTATAATGTATGTAAAGCAAAAAACACCGGCAAAAAAACAAAGTATCAATCCAAGATTTTACCAATACTCAATAACAAGGCTTAACATCTTTCTATAATAATGATAGCAAATAATAATGATTGAACCAAATATCAATCCTAAGTTCCCACAAAAGCTATGAAATCTATATTTCACTATGGCAAACTACATGAAATATCAACTACAAAATTCTATTTAAATTTTGCTTGTATACCTATGTATACCTACCTAACAAAATAAATTTAGGTATATTCATAAATATGCAAAATAAAGCTACATTTAGTTCACAGTATCCGCGGCTCGAAGAACGGACCATTAAATGTTTTGTATATTTACGAAAAAAAAAATTGCTAAATTAAATATTAAATCCAATGTTTTTCATTAGAATAGAAAAAACCAATTCAATAGTGGAACTGTATACTAAAGTCTATTAAATGTGTTTAAACTTACCAAAAGATGTTGCATTTTGTTGTTCACAGGGTAAAAAATGGGTAAGTTTCAAGGAAAGGAAAAAAGGAATTTCAGGAAATTTATATCACTAATTTTCTAATGAATTGTAACTGATTATAATTAATAATCGAATTAAATATATCAAACTATAATAATATACTATAAAAAACTATCTACTATTCAATTATGTTTTCTAAAAGCAAGTCACACAGTTAATGGCTTTCTTCGAATCTAGATATCTGATAAGAGAAAAAAAAAAAATAACTTTTTTCAAGAACTCCAATAAACGTAAATTCAATACCATCAGCCACATCTAGTGAGTAACCGGCAAATCTAGACAGCTGCTTTGGCATTTCTTGCAGAAATCCAAATGATACACTACAACAACCATTAAACTAAACTAGGTGGCCATAACACATACATTTCTAATAGAACACAAACAGTTCTTGGACATAAGTCTGATCCTTTTAATGTACCTTCTGGCGTTCCTCAAGGAAGCCACCTTGGACCGCTCCTCTTTAATCTCTATTTTAATGATATAAATAAATGTTTCATATTTTCCAATTTTTTAATGTATGCTGATGATTTAAAGTTATTTTTGCAATAAATTCAATTGAGGATTGCGGTAAGATTCAAAGTGATTTAAACAGACTAAGTGCTTATTATACACAAAAAGACATCATTGTTAACATTGAAAAATGTTGCTCAATAACTTTTACAAAGAATCGTAATATTATAAATTGTAATTATAATATAAATGGCGAAAACCTCAAGACAGTAAGTGAAGTGAGAGACTTAAGTGTTATATTAGATAAAAAATGGTCATTTCAACCACAAATAGATAAGATGATCAATGCGGCTAACAGAATGCTGGGATTTATCATCAGAAATTGTAGAAACTTCAAGAATCCGAATTCAATTATATCTGTCTATTATGCATTTGTACATAGTAAACTAAATCTTGTTTCATCGGTTTGGAACCCACAATACGTATGTTACATAAGCAGAATTGAAAATATCCAAAATAAATTAGTAAAATTTTTGGCAAGTATATTCAGTTTACATGAAACTAATAATAATTATAAAACTTTAAGACTACATTTTAAATTGGTATCTCTCTACTATAGGTGTATTATTGCTGATTTAGTATTATTACACAAAATTTTAAACAACTTGATACACTGCTCAAATTTATTATCATCTATTCGTTTGTACACCCCAACTAGGCATTTTAAAAATAATAATTTATTTATGCAACCTTTTAGTCGCACAAACTTGAGCCTTAATTTACCTTGTGTCGCATAGTAAGACATTTTAATAATTATCGTACTGAAATAAACATATTTGGAACAACGTCCCTTTCTCTAAAAAAACGCTTAAAAAAGATGTTTTTCAATGTTTCTTGAGTATTTTTCGTTATTTGTTAATATGTTTTGATATATCGGTGTCTCAGTGGCTCGGAGGTGCGGGTCCGTTTTCGGCTGGGGACACTGTTGGATTCTCAAATTCCTGGGACCCTGTAGTGTCCTTGGCTCTGATGCGACGGGGATGGGTTGTGTCCTTGTGCTTCTGAGACACTGTTATAACCGTTAATTGTAACAAATTTTATGTTATTCTTATTATTGTCATAGTTTTGCTAGTCATTATAATAAGGTCTGTTCATTTAAACGTTATTTAAATATTTGTAATTTATCTATAACCTCTTTTTTATATATATTCTCTTTCTTATTTATTTTCCCTCTAAATGCTTATTTATACCTAGTGTGTACTTGTGGAATTTTTATTCTGTTTGTATCCCAAAGATGATAAATAAGTAAATAAACAATGTTGTCAAATACGTTTCTAATGCGAAAAGTATCATTTTAGTTAGGGGTGCTACCAGTGGCGGTTGGTGAAATTTAAATATTTTTTTTTCTCCTCTGTGGCGCATGGGACCCATACGAAATATGGGAAATAACATCTAGAGAACTCTAATGACTCCTAAAAAATTTTGAAAAAGCAGTTTGCGAAAAAATATTTTTTAATTCGGTAGCCTCCCCTGGTCTAGGGACTCCTCTTAATTATTTTTTTTTTGTCATATACATTTGACTTTTCATAAAAATACAACAATCCGTTTGTGAGTTTATGAAAATATTTTCATTATTAACTGAAATACAATGAACTGAAATTTTGTAATTTACAATTTAACAAATTACAATATTTCAATTCGTTGTGTCTTATTAATGAAAATATTTTCATAAACTCAAAAAACGGGTTGTTGTATTTTTATGAAGTCATATTTTATATCATGTTTGAACCGTGATATCCTCCGTTCTGTTTATAGCAAGTCCACCTTATGCTCGTTTTACAGAGAATTGTATGTGTATTGGAAAGATATGCGTGCTAACTTTTCCTAATTTGATGGTGCCAAACTAAAAATACTATAATTAATTATATACAAAAGTTTACGAATAGGTTATTCCTGATCCCTTATAGCAGATGCAATTTTTCCGAAAAAAATTATTTTTTTTAAGTAATTTAAATGTGTTACTTCAAATTTTGATAACATATTTGTGTAAAAATTCAGTGATAACAACATTAGGAGTATTGCCTCCTAGACAAGATACGAAAGGAGACATATTTCTGGATCACATATATTTACTGTAATGCGCATATCGTTCTAGGAAAAAATTTAAGTTACTTTTAGTGACGTTCCAGATATATTGCTCCTTACTCTTGAGTGAAACTTTACATAAACTGCAAAATTTGGTTCTAGTAACAGGACGTGAAATATTATATATGTGTGTCATTAATTATATAATCTATTGCGCATAAAGGATAGATACGATACGATTGATTCTCCATTTTTCGTAATTAATCATACTTCGTAAATTTAAAAGAGTAACAATGTATGAACAATTAAAAAAATAAAACATTAAATAGGGAAAATTTGATTAGACCTCTCGTGTCGTAGACCAACAAAGTGTCTGTTTCTCCACATTATTAGATATGTTAGATTTGTTTAAAGGTAAATATTTAATAAATTAATTGGATGAGAAAAATGTATTCTCTGCCAATTCTTTATTTTCGTTTTGAGATTTATTTTGTTTACAATATATTTAGGTAAAGCACGACGAAATTGAGTTTATAAATCAAATTCCAGGTTAGCGAACATAAATTTCGATTGAGGTATATTTTGGTGTCAAGGTATATTTTATAAAGGAAGCACTAGATAATAAATACGAGAAGCCAAGCAACGTTGACAGTTCCCAATGTATAAGGGAAAATTTAAAACACTGAATAATATCAAAACGACTCCATAGGGGATCAGTTATTATTTTTTCCTATAAAAGCTATATGGAACAGTCTGAAAACTTTTTTTACGTGCGAATTTTATGGCTTAATAACAGACAAGCTGGAGGCAGATAATTAAAAAATGATGTAATAAAATTTTTTAATATATTCCTTTTGGTACATCTACTCGGTTATTTAGCTATATTTTACTCTTTTAATCTATAATTCTGTCATGGTTTTCTGAATTTAATTTTTTCTGTAATTGAGCTTTATTTGCCAAATTGCACGGTCCGCAATTATTAAATAGAAATTTGATCATGCTAACAAACTGTAAATTACCACATAATTGAGCTGTCTCCATTCTCAATAATTGCAATTTAAATTCAACTAAACTAGTACGGGAATACTGGAATACTTTATTGATGTGTTGTATGGAAGTTCGTACTTACATTTTAAAGGTTTTTCATTTATAAAAGGGTATAGCCGGATAAGCATGAGCGAATTGCCCCGATAGAAAGCTCTATTATTAACTATATCAGCGTGTACGTAAGCTTATGAGTAAACAATATATCTAATATATCTAATTGCTCGTTGTTTACTTGCTCTGGAGACATTTCAAGAAAACTTGATGACACTTTTCCAAAAATTTATTTTTTGTAAACTACTTAGCAAAATGAACCAAAAATTATATAATACCAGACATTCTAGAGAACGTAGCACATAATTTTTTTATATGCATCCCTAATAAATTGTATTAATTACAAAATTATCATAGATGGTCCTAGATATTCTCAATTACTAGCTTTCCTCAAAAATCTAAGCGTTACAAAATACTTTGTAAAAAAAAATTTATGAATTTAATTCATTTTGCCATTTTTTTACATTAGACACTCAATTACTCGAAAACTAAGTCTCAAATAAAAAATATATTCTTTATAAAACGAAGGCCTATGCTTTCTGACGACGGTACTTTTTAAATTTTTTTTAGAGAAATAATAACTGAGTTATGAATTACATATTTTTTTGTCATTATAATTAATTTATGCAGCATTATATACAAAATTATTGTGCATTATTTGAAATAATCGAAAATTATGGCCCGACAAAAAGTTCTTCGATGCCAAATACCAACAATACGAAAATTTGTCATATTTTCGATGCGATGTTTATAGTGTGTAACAGTTACATTTTGACTCCCCTGTGTAATAAAAATTTACAACCCATATTATTCACATTTGGTGGAATAATATTCTTATATCCTCTTAGGTATGCAACCAGTAATACCTACATTAAAATTTCATATAATTCGATAATTAGACGGAATTATATTTTTAGGCTCGTTCCGAGATACCTATTTCAAGAGGCTCGTACTTTTGTTTATTACCTCAATGAAACTTGTAATCTCTTTGTTAAACGTAGTACGCTGATCTGCGTAGAAACGTATTTATATTAGATTTTGTTTGTCTGTGGTAAATTAATTTTGGAACTGCTTTGGCGGGAGCCAAGAGAATATTAGAGAAATCACCTACACATTGTTTTGTTTCGGGGGACCTTGGAGATCATCAGCCTTACGCCTGTTAATCATGGTCTCATGGTAAAACTGAGAAGTAAGCAAGTACCATAATTTTTCTTGGATTGTCCTCAAGTATCACCAGCATATTGTAAGTAATTTTGGCATTTATTTTATTGTCCACCAGAAGTTGCAGAAAACCAGCGTACAGCATATCTACAAGTAACGATAGTGCTACGTTATCACTATAGAAGCTCACGGTGTAGCGTAAAAGCAAGTTAACTAAGCAATTTATTATTCATATCTTGTTTACGAGAATAGTGGATTTGTTACCTTTCAATAATATTAATATTTAGTTTAGTCGATGGTAATTTTGTGTCTCGTCCTGATGGTATAGCGCTGGATAATGATTGATTAAATCCATATGTGTTATAATAATTAGAAATTTCATGTGAACTCGATAAACGGCCGTTCAACGAGTATTAATATAGGGGCACTCATTTTGACTTGTCGCTAAAATAAAATTTTTATCAATTCATATTTCTTTACACATCACATTATGATTAGACGTGAATAATTAAATACTTACTGTAAACATTATGCATAATCGTTGCTGGTTTAGTGTACTTAATTTACTTTGTGAAAAGCTTACATGTAATTTAAAAGCCTGCATTCTATATTTATATGTGCTGTATTTGAATATTTGAGGTTATATTAACTTGCGTCTTATATCACATTGGCTGTTTTCTGCTTCTGCTTACCCTTATGGACACTTGGCACACGGGGCAAGTGATAAGTAGGTCATTTGACATAATACATAACTGCCATAAGGATTGGTGGCTGACAGTTGTTGATCTCTATTGTTTGTCAGTTTAATTTTAATGTTATATTATATTTATTGTCCCAATTATTTATCCATTTCATACATATACGCGAATTAGTTTTAAGCTTGTTTTATACATTCCTGTATATACTTTGTCGTATACTCACTAAATTTTTTTAGTAAATTTTTCACTATTATCTTGAGGTTTAATTTAGTTTTGCCTATACACCTCTGTCAATTTTAACAATTGGCTGGCGCCCAGGGTAGTTTAACCGGTGCACCCCAAAATTCTAAAATTCAGAATAAGAAAACGAATTCACACCCGCTCTTCACTTTGGGCTTTCGGGCATACTTGGGATGTTCTTAATTTTGCCATTAGGGACACGTCACAAGTACAAGCACTGGGTAAACCATCTAATGCCAAAACATTTGGTGAATATTCAAAAATATTCTCATCTATTGTTTTTAGAAATGAATTCAATGCTGAGAGAATTGATGTAGTTTTAGACAACTAGCAAGAGCATTCCGTTAAAAACATGAACAGAATAAAAGAAGTTCTAGTTCGTCTATTGATAAAGTAATTAATTCAGGAGATGTACTTCTGCCTCAACAATGGAATTTATTCATTAATTCAACTTGTAACAAGCGACAATTAAAACATTTTTTATCATTTCAACTAAGTGAATTATCTAACACACAAACAATTCAATTTGTAACAGGTGGCGGATTTCTTGATGTTATGGAATACCGAAGCAATTAAAGTTAGTGGATGATTTGTTAATATCAAATCACGAAGAAGCTGATACTAGACTTTTGCTTCATATTTTATCAGCAATAAAAGCTGGGTACAATAAATGTATCATTGATTCCAAAGATACTGATGTTTTGGTACTTCTTGCCCACTTCAGGGAGCACTTAACACCCGAAATTTGGGTAAAAGCTGGGAAGAAAGGACATGAACTATTTATACCAGTGCACGATTTGGTAATAGATCAGGCGTTATTAAATAACTTACCAGCGTTTCACGCAATCACAGGGTGTGACACTACTAGTCAATTTTCTGGTATGGGTAAAAAAGCTGCTGGAAAGTATACCTTATATATTACAAATTGCTTGGTCGTATTGGAATAGTTAATTTTGATATATATTTTGTTTAGAGAAGTTCACACCTTTGTTCTAAAATTATATACAAGCAACGGAGATATATCGTCGGTGAATAATTTACGTGGTATCCTAGCAGCTTCGAAAATGCTGGATAAATTACCATCTACTGAGGATAGCTTAAAACAGCATTGTTTACGCGCTCATTACCAAACCATTATTTGGTTCCATGCTCTTAGTCCCATCATAAACCCCCTTAATGCGCTCGAATGTGGTTGGCAATCTGTCAGTGGTAAACTGCTACCGCTATTTCAAACTGCTTCAAGTTTCCCACAAGATCCTCACTATCTTAAGCAGCTGTGGATGTAAAAAAGTTACCTATAGTTAAAGATATCATTTCTTCAGAGAAAAATAAATAATGTTTATTTTCAGATTGCAGACAATATAAATGGTGCAGCTGTAAAAAAAAATATGCTGTGCATAGGATCTTGCAATTGCATGGGCCAAAAATCCTCTTCAAATATCTCCTCCAAACATATAATTGATGAAAATATGTTTATATAAGAAGAAGAAAGCGGTGAAGATTTAGACTAACATTTTTATGAATTTTTTTTTTAAATTCGAGTATTATGTTCTATAAATTCAGACGTTACTCCAAAAATCGTTTAATTACCATAATAATGTTAATTACTGTTGTGAAATAACTGATACATACACATCACATCACAGACAGATCGTAGGCACCGCTCGACCGCGGGGAGTAACGCGGGCGATCGAGGTTTGCAGTTCTAAGCGCTTGGAGATTTTGTAACCGCGTTAGTTTTAAATTCATAACTCAGTTATTATTTCACTAGAAATATTTTAAAAAGTACCGTCGTAGTCAGAAAGCATAGTCCTTCATTTTATAAAGAATATATTTTTTTATTTGAGACTTAGCTTTCGAGTAATTGAGCGTCTAATGTTAAAAATGGCAAAATGAATAAATTTCTAGTGAAGGTCGAAAAGAGATTCAGGCACTTAAAGTTTGCATCTTCCATAAGGCACAATGCTTTTTTGAATATAGTTTATTTTTTTACAGCGCCAGCGGTACAGCTGCAGAGAATATGATGCAATTTTTACCAAAGAAAAATATGTACTTCGGCTATGTGATGCACTACATAAATCGAGAAAATTGAATAACGCCCTTTTGCACAGGACAATCTGGACAACTTTTCTTGGGAGTTTCCCTATATAATGCTATCGATTTATCCACTTGTCAGATTTTAGTATTTAAATCCCTGCAGGATGAACATTTTGAGTCTCCGAGCTCTCTACAATTACGTTGTTGAAAAAAAAAATTATTTTCGAAAGCAAAACATAAGTCTGATTAGTCTGCATCACAATCATCATTTATAAGAATTTTGTCTCAAATATTTTTGGAAGTATTTCTGGTGGTTTAAATATTCAAGATATATATATTCAGCACGTGAAAAATACGCTAGATTATTGCCGCTATATGTGAATAGTAGCCCACTATTTTGTTTTCATTAGCGCAATCATAGAAATACCACCACAGTTGGGGTTGAACCAGGGTTAATTGAAAGGTTCTTGCATATGGGATTTTTTTATTGATTTTAGTTTACTGGTGTTCTACGATCATTTTAAGAACAAATTCAAAATAATCGAGGGGGCACTTCTTGAAAAACAACTTGATTTTTGTAAAAAAAGAAAAATTAAATACATTTTTTTATTTGACTACAAACAGTTGATTAACTTCAATTGAGCGTTTGTTAAGTCATTTGTAATGTATTTTTTTGCTTATATTTAACATAGTATTACATATAATCAGCCCCCCCCCCCGTATGGGGGGGGGTCTATTGGATACAGAGTTTAGGGGCCCGGGCTTGTGAGGAACCTGTTGAGAGAGCTCGACTGACCCTCACCTCACCCGCGTGTTGAAGATTCTTTTTCGATTTTGTCTCCCCCATGCTCATCAATTTTCATTGTCGAGAAAAAGAAAGCGGGGCCTGTCAAACCCAGCAGTTACGGGCTCCGCAATTTGATACAAGCAATAAAATGCATTACGAATGGCTTAACAAACGCTCAATTGAAGTTAATCATGTGTTTGTAGTCAAATTATCATTTTGATTTTACAGAAATGGAGTTTTTCAAAAAGCGCCCGCTCGATTATTAGGATTTTGGTCTTAAAATGATCGTCAAACAAAATGAATAAAAATAATCCCATATTAGCACAGTAACTAGAGGTTTTAACTTCGGAATAATATCATATTGTACGGATTTCTTTCATTTTTGGCAGTATAATAGTAAATGCTTCACAGAAAAGTTTCTATATTGTGCGGGGGCTTGCTAATTTGTAGGGGGTGACACTTAAAAAATATATATATTTATTGGAGCTGAAATAGAATCAAATTTTAAGAAGAAAAGGTTCTATGCAATTTTTCACATAAATGGATAGTTTTTAAGTTATAACGACATCAAAATTGCGATTTTAGCTTAAAAAAAAAGAAGGTATTTCCAAACGGCTTTCGTCGACTATCTCGAAAAGTATTGCTTTATCGAAAAAATGTTACAGACCGATTACAAATGAGCAAAAAAATTTGAGTATCTAGGTAATGCAACATCTTAACGAAAAACTATATTTGAGAATTTTTTTTAAATTACTGTCTAATTAGAGTAACAAAATGGCGACCTTTTATATAAATACGCATATTTTTCATAACTTCTTTATTTCTTACGCTACAGTAACAAATAAAAAATAATTTGAAAGCAATTGTCTTTAATTCCAGTTCTTAGCATGCGTGACGTAGGTGTCACAATTTCTGAGGTATTTAACATTTAAACTGCATTTTTCGTCTTATAAACGTTCGGACGCCATTTGTAAACTTTCATATCTCCTAAACTATTAGATCTATGTAAATAAATAAACAAGCGAAATTCATTATCAGTTTATGAGCGTTATATTTGGTTTCTACCTTTTATACAAACCAAAAAATTTGAGCATCTACACCATGCTATACATTAATGAGAAACAGTGTTTGAAATTCCTTTTTTTAATTACTGGCTAATTACAGTAACAAAATGGCGACGTTGTTATTAAAAAAATATGTAGACGCACATTGCTTCGGTCATAACTTCTTTGTTTTTTTTGCTACAGAAACAAATTAAAAAACAGTTGAAAGCTTAATTAATAACCTATTATTCTACCTAGTAGCATCTTTGACGTAGGTGTCGCAGTTTCTGAGATATTTAACTCTCACTCTAAATAATTATCTTATGAACACTTGGATGCCAAATGTAAACTTAAATATCTCCGAAATTATTAATCCTACATCGGTAAAGAAAAAATATAATTAATTCCCAGTTTGTAATTTCTGTAATTGGTTTGTAACATTTTTTCGATAAAGTAATACTTTTCCAGATACTTGACAAAAGTCGTTTGAAAATACCTTTTTTAAGCTGAAATCGTAATTTTGAAGTCGTTATAACTTAAAAACTATCCGTTTATTTGAAAACTTGCATATAACCTTTTCTTCTTATATATTTTTTAAGTGCCACCCCCTGAGAAGGGGTGGCATCCACCCCCTATAAATTAGCAAGTTCCCGCACAATATAGAAACTTTTCTGTGAAACATTTACTATTATACTGCCAGAAATGAACGAAATCCGTCCAATATGACATTATTCCGAAGTTTTGCATATTTTTTACCTCTAGGTACTGTACTATATGCAAGAACCCGTCAAATAAACCTGGTTCAACCCTACATTGTCGACAAATATTTCTGTAATTTGAAACATGAGGGATGCGTTCTGCTTAACAATGATAGGTTTTGCTCTTTATATGGTGAGATCTCACTTCCTTTTTCAATGTATATGATGTTTCTTTTAAAAACTGAGCTTGAGGATTATTGTCACTTGCAATTAATTTCGCCACATATAATAGCCTTTGACAATTGATAAGAACCGGTGAACACAATTTTTAACTCTCGTATAGTCAGTTCAGGAAAATTGGTTAAGTCAGAATGCCTTCTTTCAGCGATTCCAATATTTCCCAGCAACGCCAGTGCTCAGGTTGTTCAACTAATTCATGCTACTGTTTATTGAATTAATAATGTCGTGTTTCTAGAAGTAATTATTTTTTATTTATTTTGCTTTCATCGGGCTAATAGGGAACGTGAGTTGCGTTTAGAACGTCGTGAGACAGGTTAGTTTTACCCTACTAATGACTCGTCGTTGCGATATTAATCCTGCTCAGTACGAGAGGAATCGCAGGTTTGGACATTTGGTTCACACACTCGATCGAGCGGGCGGTGGTGCGAAGCCACGTGGGATTATGGCTGAACGCCTCTGAGCTCGTATCATTTCTAGTCGAAGGTGGCAAGAGTCGTATTAAGCAAATCACAACTTAAACACTTTATTTAATACGAAATTATCTACTTTCTGTAAATAATATTTTCTAATAATGTCCATCTTAATTTTCCGTCACAACTTAGTTTTTACCAGAACAGTTAAAAATCCAACTATTCTACACAGTGATATGACCATTACTTTTAATACACGGAAATTAGCAAAAATAGAAGAAAAAAATTATAATAAGCTGATATTTTCTGAATCGACAGTTGATAAGAGTGGGAATACAGGATCAAAAAGTCCCCATCCCTAACCGGTGAGCTCTTCTTTTTCACTCTTATAATGACACCTTGCTGGTTTTTCAATAATATTTTGGAAATGTGATGTTCTACGACAAAACTAGAGGTAAGAGAATATTATTTAGGTATTATGCAAATCACAACTTCCACACTTTTTTATTTATTATGAAAATACCTACTTTCTGTATATTGTTGCCCTACAGAAAGTAGGTATTTTCATAATAAATAAAAAAGTGTGGAAGTTGTGATTTGCATAATACCTAAATAATATTCTCTAATCATGATAAAAGCAAATAAATAAAAAATAATTAATTGTAAAAACTAGAGGTATTGAAAAATATTAAAATTTTCTATAAAACATGTCTTTTGCAGATTGTTAAGGGTGTTTACGTTAATCGACGGCAAACTTATCGGTAGGTAACAAAAAATGTATAGGTCTTGCATATTTCCAGTGGACCATCGAAACCCGAAAAAAACGTCGGATCGAAATAAAAGTCGTATCTATCGACTCAGCCCCCCCTAATCAGTTTCGGATTTCGATGAAACTTGGGTGGTTGATAGGAGGCCTTTAGAAAACCTTAACGCTGGAAACTCGGCTCCGTTCGGAAACCGGAGGTACCCGATATAGTTTCAAGTTTTTCGGGAAAAATTGAATAACTCGGTAACGGGCAGTCGGATCGAGATATTTCAAAAAAGAGATGGTGCCCTGGCAACGATCTACAGATGAGTATACTGGAGACTATGTCGAGAAACAAATGGAAATTGAATTTGTTTGCAAAAAAACTGGTTTTCTCGAAATCGGGCTAGGAGGCACAATAACTGTCCAGGATATTGATCGATTTCGATGAGACTTGGTGGGATCAAAGGTACAAGGCCACAAAAGAAGCCTATTGCTGTCGGCCTGAATCCGTTGACCGCAAGTATTTTTTCCAAGGCTGAGTATGATTTTCCAAAGAAATCCCGAATCAAAGGTCCGATTTTTATTTTCAAAAATGGCGATTGTAGGGCTCGATTAAGTCTATTAGGTGACGTTTGTGAGAAATTTGATAAAACAAAAGCGAATCTACAAATCCTGGAAAACTTGATTTTTTCGATAAATTCTACAAATACCGAACAGTTTCCTAATAAGAATCGAAAATTAAGTATTCCGTCGATCAATCTCTATAACCAATATAAGGCACCGACCTTTTTGGACAAAAAATCTGAAATAGAATTTTTTCGAAAAATTAAAAATATTATTTACAAAGATGGATGACCACCATATAACCGATGCCCTTTCTGTATTTCAACATGTAGTTAGCCTTTACTTTAGTCAATGAAAAAGAAAAAAAAAAGAAAAATAAAACATGTCAAAATGTACTGAGTCATCGTACGACTCTCTGCTGAAAAGGTACTGAATCATCCCAGCAGGGATAAAAAGCATATCAAAATGTAGTTTTTTTTAGCCGCACCCACTCATAGATCATAGGCAATTTCCGTGTACTATTTGTTGTGCAAAATGTTATGCAGAAGCTTGTTAGTTTTTTTCTCATTTTTTGTTCCTTTTTGCCGTTCATATATAGCGGCAATTATCTATTATCTTGCGAAATTCCTATCTAGAATATTTAGACCGGCATATTACTGCGGTCTTCATCTTTTTTAGTTGTTCCTATTTGTTTTTTCCCTTTTAGCGCTTTTCTTGCCATGACCTTTATTCTTGAACTCATTGTTGCCCAGTTTAGTTCTTGCCTGGATAGTCGCTTTTCTATTTCCTCGTAGTGCTTCTTCTGGATGTCTTTTGCTGTAGTAGGTAAATATTCCAGGTCTGTGTTCGTTATTTTATTTGCATATTTCCAGTTTCCCAATATGTTGTGTTTTGTATACTTATTCATATATACCGGGTGTTCCAGAATAACGTTAACTGGCGATATCTCCCTTATTTTAGACGATAAAAATATAAATGAAAAAACCTGCAAAGGATATGACAGCCTCAAAGAAACCAACCTCAACTGTTGGCATCCTGTATAGCTAGAACTTGAATTCGAATCCAAGGTCCTTTAAACATACCAAGTATGGTATATTACTGTCCTCAGAATGGCATGAGGGTGCGATTTCATGCTTTAGCTATGCAGGGTGCCATTTGAAAAATAAAAGTTGGGAGTGGCTTTTTTGGGGTTGCAAGAGGCAACAAGGTTCCAGAGGTGTTTCAGATGGTGGCTTTTATGCCTTTTGTGGGTTTTTTATATATATTTTTATCTTTTCAAATGACGGAGATATCACCTATTTACTTAATTCTGAGACACCCGGTCTATTGATATACCTACTATAGGGGTTAATGATTATATTTTCCCTTATAATAAATTTAGATTTCGTTGGTTATATGTATATATTTAAAAGTTTTAAAATTGTTAACAATGTTATGAATCAAATATAATTCGTTGGTTAAGTATATAACATTGTGTTCTGGGATTTTTTATCTTGATAAATATATTATTTTAATGTACTGATTCTTTTGATCTTCATCTTTTTCTTGCATGGATACCACAAATTCTTAATAGTAGGCAAGTAAGCTGCCACACTTACCTTGATACTTAATATGTATAAACATATTCTTTGTATTTTCCCACACCGTAATTGGTTTTCACAGCGGGATAGGGTAAATAACTAAATAAATAAAGAAAATAAATAAATAATAACAAATGTATAAGAAAGAATGTCCCCATTCTATAACTTCAGCTGAATCTAGAGAAAATATTATACCACTATCAATGATCTTAAAAATATCAAAGTAGATCTATTTTTTCTCGTCTGTAAGTAAAAATTGATTACACTTGACCCTTTGTAACAAAGCATTGATACAGTTGATTTCTCTGAGATAATTCCAATTTTCTTAATCTCTACAGGATTGCTTGAGACGAACTGAAATGTGTTAAAAGTTGACCACCTATTAATATGATAACACATATTTTAATTTATCTACTCCCATACTTTAATTCGCTTATTAGACATTCCCTACCTGTACTTTAATGAGATTCATTAAGATACAAGTTTATACCTATAAAAACGCGATACAACAAAATCCTGTCAACTATAAGCTATTGCCATGAACATCTAACAGATCTAAAATTTATCAATTTTGAAAAGTCATACTTACTGTTTACCCAGCAAATTTTCGAACTTTATGCTTCTTGCAATTAAAATCAGTGAACATGTGTGATAGTGAAAGTGAAACTGAAATAATAATCTATACTTCCTAATAGCCCAGACGACAGAGAACATTTTATAGTAAAACCCACAAAAATTTGCCAACTTTATTATTATTTTTTTCTTTTTGATGAGTTCGTGAAAGTGTATAGAATAATATCCTGAAAAGTTTACATTTCGCTCGGATGCAGAACATAAAAAAAGTGAAAAAAAAAATTTCTTTTATCCATTTTTTCAAAATTTTGAAATTAAGTCAGGGTAGGAAAAAATAAAAAATACAGATGGATAGACCACGTGTTTTTTAACAAAAAATATCCTAATAAAATTGATCGCTAAAGCCACGGTATTCCTGGAAAAAAATAGTGAAGTGACTTTGTCACTCTGCGCGGCCAGCGCACGGTTAAATGCATACTATGGAAACTCTAAAAATTCTTAGCTGTTCTATCGAGTAAAATAAAGCTTTTTTTCTCTTTCTGATTACACATTTTCAACATTTTTCTTAGTGAAGAGGAGGATAAATACTGAGTATGGAGGGAAAATATATAGTTATGAACGCATACACAGACAACACACATAGCCGCTGAATCGCTCGCATGAACTTTTACGTGCCTTTACTGTATTAAATTTATTACAGATACATCTATCCACATTTCAGCTATATCCAATGAATTTCTTATACATTTGTTAATGTATTGGAAAAGTTCCAGAATTTATATTCAAAACAATCAAAGATATTTTCA
Organism: Rutpela maculata; assembly: GCA_936432065.2. NCBI lineage: Eukaryota > Metazoa > Arthropoda > Insecta > Coleoptera > Cerambycidae > Rutpela > Rutpela maculata. The sequence continues at coordinate 29,668,400 of OW386291.2, read as the reverse complement.
TAGTTATAATGATGACTGATCGTCATACGTGATTTATCCATCTGTATTTTTACTTTTTTTCCAGCTTGATTTAATTTCAAAATTTTGAAAAATGGATGAAAAAAATTTTTTTTTGCTTTTTTTTTATGTTCCGCATCCGAGCGAAATGTAAACTTTTCAGGATATTGCTCGACTCGCTTTCACGAACTCATTAAAAAAAGTTTACTTAGTTTGCAAAGTTTTGTGGGTAAATACCTTCATCGACTGGTCTATAAGTATAGTTTTCATAATTTTTTCTAAATTGTAATCTATAAATTAATAAATTTCAGAAATAAAGTGTTAATTTTCTATTTCATTACGATTGGTCGTAGAAAAAATAGTGTATGCAACCCACATTTAATGGCTATTAAATGGTCGTTGTATGATATACTATTTATTTACATAACTCAAATAATTGTACTAACAAATTAAACTTTAGCACATAGAAAAACAAAATGTGTATTTTCATACAAATCGATCTTTTAAGAATCTGTTGTGTCAGGTGCGAACATTTTGCTCAACAATTTTTCCATTAGATAATTAAGGATTTGAAGTGCCACCCTGTAGTCACACGAAAACCATTTTTAATGTAATTTTCAGCTATTGTGCGCTTTAATATGTCAAATAAATTATTTGCTAATGATACATAAATTAGACTTGACGCTATCACGAGATAATCACAAATGAATATATGAGCCCCATAAAAATTAAATTTCGTCACGACTCTAAATCCTTTTAACACTGCATTCATATTTATTCTATCATTTCCTGTTTGTTTAGCAACAACATTTTTTATCGGCATTATATGCTGTTCCATTTTGCCAATTATTAATTTGAATAATTAGAAACTCAATAATGTCATAGTTGCGCTTTTATTGTACTGAAGACTGTGTTTAACTAGAAATATGAAACAGAAGGCCGTAGCTATACAAAATGTCTCTCTTTACAAGCTTTTAACTTGCCTTGTATGTCAGTTACTTAGTTATTGAACAAGCACAGAAACTATTAATAGATGATGCCAATGAATACCGAATTCGTTCAAAAATTGAATTAGAAAAACAATATAAGACGAGGGTTAATTTAACATCAGATGAAAAACTTTCAATTACATCTTTAAAAAATGACGAAAATATTAAAATTTTACCCGCTGATAAAGCCAATGCCACTGTAATTTTAGATACAGCTGTGTATAATACAAAGATTATGAACTTAATTAATGATTGGAATTATTCTAAATTAAATAATGATCCATCTTTAGAAAGCAAAATATATAGGACTCTATTTAAATACAAAAATGAATTTACCGATTTTGAGCGAAAGATTCTAACTCCACATCATAGTAAACCTCCTCATTTTTATGGTTTACTAAAAATACATAAAAAAAATCCTCTTAGACCGATTGTGAGCTCAATTAATTCTCCATTTAGTAATCTCTTTTTATTAAAGATCTTAAATCCTTCTTCTGAGTCTTATATTAAAAATAGCAAACATTTTTTGGAAAAACTATTTGAAAACAATTTTAATAAGAATCATCTGATGGTGAGTTTTGATGTAGTAAGCCTTTTTACAAATGTTCCGGTAGATAAAACATTAACAATAATTAAAAATAAATTGCAACATGATGGGAATTTGGCGAATAGAACTAAATTAAGCATAGAAACTATAATGGAATTACTTACTCTTTGCATTAAAAAGACATACTTTCAATTAAATAATGACTTATATCAACAAAACTTTGGTATGGCCATGGGTTCTTCTTTATCTCCAATATTAAGTAATATTTTTATGAAAAATTTTGAAGAAAATATATTAATAACCTAAATTTATAAACCTATAGTGTGGTGGAGATATGTTGATGATATTTTTGCGTTATGGCCTCATAGCTAAGAACATTTAAATCATTTTTTAAATCAGATTAACGAAAAGGAACCTTCAATTAATTTTACAATAGAAGTAGAGAATAATAATGAATTACCTTTCTTAGATATTTTAATTAAAAAGTTAGATAATAAATATGAAACCAGTGTTTATCGAAAACAAACACACACACAAACAGATATTTGAATTTTAATTCAAGTCAACGTATTAGCGTTAAGAAAGGTGTTGTAAAATGTTTGTATGATAGGGCTAAAGTAATTTCTTCAAATAATGAAAGTTTAAGTAATGAGAAAAAATTTATTAAAACCGTTCTATTGAATAATCAATATCCCGAGGGTTTTGTTGATAGCCAGATGGCAAACATTGAAAGTAGAGTAACCACTCAACATTTACAAACTGAATTTAGATCTTTAGCAGTAATTCCATACATACAAGGTTTATCGGATAAATTGCGAAAAATCGGAAATAGATTTTCTGTACGAACAGTTTTTCAAACAGGAGCCACATTAAGATCTGTTTTATCAAAGACTAAACCGGTGAATATTATTCAAAATTTCAAGGATTGTATTTATAGTATTCCATGTGAGTGCGGTAAGCATTATGTAGGTGAGTCATCTAGACATTTCAACGTAAGGCTTGGTGAACACCGAGATTATGCTAGAAAGGGAGAATTTCAAAAATCAAAAATTTGTGAACATGCGTGGGATAACAATCATAGGATCCAGCGGGACTCCGCGAAAATTTTGGAAAAAGAAAGCAACTCAACTAAAAGAAAACTTAAGGAATCCGCTATTATTTTGTTAAATGAGGATAAATGTGTTTCTAATTATTCTATAGATTTCTGTACAAGCTGGTTGCCAATCCTCAGAGACGAAGTAAGTAAAAATAAAATAAATATAATTTAATGTCTCACGTGACTATGGCAATACATAAACAACAAACTGTCTGGTTTGACATTCTCAAAAGTGAAAGTTTTGATAACGGAAAAAGAACTATTTTTCGAAACGTCAACTGCCTTCGTTTTAATTTTTCAATTTATCATTTAACAATTTTGTTTCAGTTTATATATTTTTAGGTGTGAGACATTTTGTAATAGAAGTATAAAAACCAGCCTGTCTGATCCTTTTGGTGCAGAGGTTAATTTCATCAAAATTTTTAAATATTTTTACAGTGGCAAAATACCCAACAAACTAATAAATCATGAATATGCCACAAATAATAAATTATAAACAATATTGTTTAGTTAGTTAGTATGTTTGGGCAGACCCTGCAAATCAATTTTGAGCAACTTAACGACGTACAATCGTGCTGAAATTTTACATCACGTGTAGTTCTGATGACAATACAATATTATGGTATCATGGTACAATATTATGGAACCCAACAATAATATAATGGAACCATTTAAAGTTACGAATTCTAATCGAGCTGAAATTTTGCATACACGTGTAGTTCTTTTAAAAATACAATATTATGATTCAATATTATGGAACCCAACAATAATATAATGGAACCCCTTCGAGATGCGACGCGACGTCCAATCAAGCTGAGATTTTGAACACACGTGCCGATCTGATGACAATACAATATTATGGTACAAATATGGAACCCAACAATAATATAATGGAACCCCTTCGAGATACGATGTCCAATCGAGCTGAAATTTTGCACACACTTGTAATTTTGATGGCAATACAATATTATGGTGCAGTTGTGAACAGTAAATATGAAGCAGCCTTTGAATGCGATTTTTGTGGTATTTTAGTGTTGTAAGAGTGTGGCTCTACTTTAGCGGCATGCAGCGTTGACGCCAGATTAATACCAGATTGACACCTGATGTCTTGCAAGGGGGCACTTTTGCACATCTTCAGTTCAGGTTTGTTTATTATCACAGTGAACACCTGAACACTATTAATTAATTTTTAACTCTTTTTCAAACACCAACACCTAAATATTATCTATAGTTAACTACCCTTTAAGGGCTGATAGTTTACTAATACTGAATTTAAATAAAGTTTTATCATAATATAAATTAAATTATTTACCACTTCCTCGGGGGGGGGGTCAGGTAAATAAAAGCCCACTTTAAATTGTACAAATTTTGGTATCTCATATTCACTGTCCACAACTGTACCATGGTAACATATTATGGAACCCAACAATAATATGAAGGACCTCTTCGAGATATTGCGTTCAATCGAACTGAAATTTTGCACACATGTGTAGTTCTGACGACAATAGAATATTATGTTACAATATAATGGAACAACAATAATACGACGTCTAATCGATATAAAATTTTGCACACACTTGTAGTCTTGATGACAATACAATATTATGACACCACGGTAACATATTGATCCCAAAATGATATAATGAAACCCCTTCGAGATACCACGTCCAATAGAGCTGAAATTGTGCACACATGTGTAGTTCTGATGACAATAAAATATTATGGTACCACGGTACAACATTATGGAACCCAACACTAATATAATGGAACCCCTTCCAGATACGACGTCCAATCGAGCTGCAATTTTGGTAACATATTATGGATTCCAACAATAATATACTCCTTCGAGATACGACGTACAATAGAGTCGAAATTTTGCACACCGGTAGTTCTGATGACAATACAATATTATGGTACTATGGTACAATGGTACAATGACAATACAATATTATGGTACCGTTTTTAAAAAATAAATATCTTGTATTTCTGCTTACATCATTGTTATAAAATATTATTTTGGGTATTCAGCAGATAACTTTCAAAGAAATCATTCGTTCCTTTCATATATTATTGATCTAAATCTGATCAAGCTAGAATATCAACGAGTAGTCATCTTACAAACAAACTTGTCAATTTCTTTATACATTTACTATGTCTAACATTCAATATGAAAAACAAGAAAATAACCATTCTTTCTATATATTGAAGATCAGACTTAGATCTTCAATATATAGAAAGAATGGTTATTTTCTTGTTTATCGTATTGAATGAGAGTATCCTCTAGGTAGGGCTAGAGATGCTTGAAAGATTTCCTCTTAAGGGTGGATTTCTGACAATATATTGGCATGATCAGACTTAGATCTTCAATATATAGAAAGAATGGTTATTTTCTTGTTTTTCATATTGAATGTTAGACATAGTAAATGTATAAAGAAATTGACAAGTTTGTTTGTAAGATGACTACTCGTTGATATTCTAGCTTGATCAGATTTAGATCAATAATATATGAAAGGAACGAATGATTTCTTTGAAAGTTATCTGCTGAATACCCAAAATAATATTTTATAACAATTATGGTACCGTGGTACAACATTATGGAACCCAACAATAAAATAATGGAACCCCTTCGAGATACGACGTTCAAATATGTTTTTATTTCATCCCCCACTACCAACCCTCTACCACCACCCCCACCACCGATGTAGCACATCGTTTTATAGGTTTTTGGGGCAGACGATTTCAAATATTATGTTGTTAAAGTTACCTTGAGTAGTATGGATGCGCAGTGGCTTTCCTCGACTACTATGGATGCGCAGTAGGTTTCCCCGAGTATTATGGATGCGCAGTGGCTTTCCCCGAATATTTTGGATGCGCAGTGACTTTTTTCGAGCATTATAGATCGTAGTAGGTTACCTCAAGTAGTATGGATGCGCAGTGGCTTTTTTCGAGTGATATAGATGCGCAGTAGGTTACCTCAAGTGATATGGATGCGCAGTGGGTTTCCTCGAGTAAATTGGATGCACAGTGGGTTACCTTGAGTAGTATGGATACGTAATTGCGTAGTAGGTTTCCTCGAAGAAAATGCTTGAAGTAGAGGCTTTACTTCTATCGTGTAGTTTACGGCACACAACGATTTTTTATATCTTTGTCTTGCCATTTTCTGCGTATTAGTTCGACAATCAGTTGAAGTATATTAAAGCAAACAATTTTTTGGAAATTTTCATTGTTTAAATAGGCTTAGAATATCAGGATACGTCAATATTTTAAGTTTGAGCAAAATAAATTTGTCTGTTGCGTCGGTCTGTCTGTTAGACTTGTATCGTTTTGGTACTCACGATTACTCTGGAATCGTTTAAGATATTCACTTGAAATATGTCACACGTATGTTTTTTAAAGAGAAACTAGATTATATTTTGATCTTATTCCGTTGCAGAGTTTAAGGGTCAATTGGGGTAAATGGGGTAAATAGGTAAATTAAGCAAGTAAGAGTCCATGAAATTGGTATTTAGTAAATATAAGAGGAGCTAAGGCCTCAAAAAAAATAAGCATTAGTCGTCCCTATTACCACCCCCTACCCTATTATTAAAGGTGGTGAAAAAATAGTGTGATTTAGTGTGTGTACAAGAGCCTCTGTTACAGATGTGGCATATAATTTTATGGGTTTACGTAACACTTCTCCTCTAAAAATCTTAATTTTTTACTAAATTTATTTTTCCTTAATCTACTATTAACAAATACCTTAATGTACAGGAATGTGAGCTAGTCCCAAATAATCATTTACGTGCTAATGAGTCTATCGGGTGTTTTGATTTGACTACGATACCTTGATCGCTTAACATTATACCAGGCGTGTCATTAACCTCTACCGCACTTTCGATGTTTCACATTCCTTCTTATCGAGAGTATTTAGAGTTATAAATTGGATCGTAAACTAAATGAAACTTTTCTTTGGTGTTAAAACAATTGTTTGATTTATGTTGAATTTTATGCCGCTTCCGTGCCATTCGACTCTCTGTTTTAATTAAACAGGTTCTTCAAGTATTAACTTAGCAATTTATTATGCCTGCATACGATTTAAATGAATTGTCTCTATAATTACGAACCCGAAGATGATAATTAAATTTAAAATAAATATATTTTTTTTATTTGACAAATATCACATCAACCTCTTGGGTTATTAAAGAGGTAAAATAAAAAATATAACCATATATCTAATTACAATTAATACACATGCACTTTATGTAAAAATATTAAATTTTTCAGACGATATTAATATCTGCAAAATAATATTAAGTTTTTTATTTCGCACTCACCGTCTAGTATTTTGGTTAGAAATGCCAGGATTGGTCCGTTAGACCTTTGTAAGTGGTATGTTTAAGATACTCTACTAAAATATGTTTAATTGTTACTTTTTCTGGCATACTTTCACAGAGGTTCTTCATTGGTAAGTCTGGTGTGACTTATTCCCAGACAGATCAGGACTAGCTGCTTTTTCTTCCGTTAGGACAATGGTTTAACTGAAACTTTGATTTCGTTCAGATTAGTTCTTTCTTACTCCTGTTCCCATTTCATTTTACCTCTGTTTTTTTCAAATTAATTTATGTATTACTTTAAACTGTAAGCAAAGATGTGATGACATAGAGCTTACACTCGATATAGCAACGTATGTAGATCTGCCGGCTCACTCATTACCTTGTATCCTTTTGTGAGATAGTATCGACATTTTGCTTTTATAATATTTCTTTTGGTAATTTTGTTTATTGTTAACAATTTGTTTAATAGAAGGCAACAATGAATCAGATTTTGTGTGTAAACTACTACCAATTAATAATTTTGAGTCCTCCTGTTGAAGTATTAGCAGTATATCTGTACTGAAATAAAAAACGATCTATGATTAAACTAATGTACAAATTAAGATTTCATATCCAGATTTAAAATAGATTTTTCATGATTTTGAAAGCTTTTTCTCCTAAGTCATTTCTGTCAGGATGATAGGGAGCTCCTGTAAAGTGTTGTATACTACAGACTAGGAGCTCGGCGACCACTAGTTGTGTGTCATAAGTTTACTCCCAAAATGTGTGAATTGTTGTTAACTTGGGGAAGTAGAGTACAGAAATATCTACGCCAGCACTTTTATTTGGTACAGGGGTGTACGGCAGGCCTCCAAATGTGTAAGAAATATGACTTATAAAAGTAAAAAAACAGCTACAAATAAGTCATAAGTTTACGTATAGAGGTTGGAAGGATTTCTTAATTTATCCCAAACAATCATGAATCCAGACTCCCATTCATTTTGGGTGGTACAAAGAGGCGCTACGGTTGCCCAATTTTGAAAGAAAAGTCAGGTAAAAAAAATTATAACTTTATGAATGGTAATCAGGAACTTGGTAAGTATGTACCTCCTGAGTGCGAAAATACATTCATCATCTTTGAAAAGTGGTGGGAAGGTTTAGCCTTTCACGATAATTAACGGCGTATCGGTCGAATTATCACGAATAGTATTAAAATGTGGCGAAAATACATAACCACGATTTTATTGGTTGGATATCCAACCAAACAAACAAGCCCTTATAGTTTGCCAACTGATGTCATACGGGATAAAGGAGGTGGGGGGTCGTAAAGTTGAAAAGTAGGTTTTTCGCGTTTAAATAGAAGGCTAATAATCTGAGAGGAAAGTTCAAATGGGAAAGTTATAGGTACTAAAAAAAACTTATAAAATGAGCCCCCGAACATTAAGATAGCTTTATTAGGTCAGGAGTGAATTAAAAAAAAAAAGAAAATTAATTTCAGCCATATTTTAGAAACATTTTTGAAATTTTACCACAGTATGTGCTATATAGGAGGGAACATCTGATAAAAATTTCAGATTGATATCTGCATTATTTGGATATAAAATGAGCCCCCGAACATTAAGATAGCTTTATTAGGTCAGGAGTGAATTAAAAAAAAAAAGAAAATTAATTTCAGCAATATTTTAGAAACATTTTTGAAATTTTACCACAGTATGTGCTATATAGGAGGGAACATCTGATAAAAATTTCAGATTGTTATCTGCATTATTTGGATTTTTTTATGCAAAAAAATTTTCTATTTTTTCAAATTAAATTTTCACCACTTTTTCCTGAACAATGACCATATAGAAAAAAATTTTAAATATTGAACAAGTCTCGAAGAATAGAATTTTTCGTCTCATAGCAAAATCTGACAGAAAATGAAGTACTTATAGCCATTTTTCGAAGACCCTTTTTTTCAAAAAAATTGAATATATCAAAAAATAATGCAGATATCGATCTGAAATTTTTTATCAGATGTTCCCTCCTAAATAGCACATACTTTAGTAAAATTTCAAAAATTTTTCTAAAATATTGCTGAAATTAAAATTTTTTTTCAAAATTTCGGTTTTTTTGAATTTACTCCTGACATAATTAAGCTGTGTTAATGTTTGGGGCCTCATTTTATAGGTTTTTTTAATACTTATAACTTTCCCATTTGAACTTTCCTCTCAGATTATTAGCCTTCTATTTAAACGCGAAAAACCGACTTTTCAACTTTACGACCCCCCACCTCCCTTATCCGGTATGACCTCAGTTGGCAAACTATAAGAGTTTGTTTTGGATGTCCAACCCATCCATTATATACATAACAAAATCGTGGTTATGTATTTTCTCCGTGTCAAATTACAATTCGACTGAACTATTACCCTTGTAATTCGATGAGTATCAAACTTACGACTGGAAATCAGATACTTAGTAAGTATGAACCTCCTAATTGCGAAAATACGTGCTCCATCTTTGACAAGTGGTGCAAGGGTCTTTTCTTTCACGATAATTGACGGCGTATCAGAGCTTCCTACTTCTATGTAATTCGATGAGTGACATAATTTTGCGACTCGCAATCAGAAGCTTGGTAAGTATGAACCTCTGAGAGCGAAAATACATTCCATCTTTAAAAAGTGGTGCGAAGGTCTTGTCTTTTACGATAATTGATGGATTCATATCCACCACATGTATTGAAATGCCAAAGATTTTAAAAAAAAACTGGTGATGGGGCAAATTACATAAACAAAAAACCTATGATTTTTTCCTCTAAGGGCACTTTGAAAAAACTGGCCTAGGTCAGAATGTTAAGGTAGGAGATATTTGAGAACCACTGCTTTTCGGGGCCAATGGACGTATAGTTCCGAATCATAAAAGTTTCTTACTTACTTTTAAAAATCATTAAAAAATGTAGAGATTACCGAATTGTGTCCTCTCCGCCGCGCGGTCTCAAACAAAGAAGCGCGGCACTTTGATGGGACCGCATTAGCGTATTTGATGGTCAAACGAGCCGACATATGCGACGATAATAAAGCCTACCATTCCAGCAGTTCTCAAACAATATTATTAAAAATTTTCAAGATTATTGTTAATTTTTTTCCTCTACAAAATTATGGGCTTTAGACCATGTTATATAAGGTTTTATTTATTTGTCTAGTCGTTCCCCATTACCAGTTTATTAATGACATGAAGCTAATTACACCCTGTATGCATAACGGTATAATTCTGCAGCAATTTCAGTTTTATTTAAATAAAATATTACTTAAATCATCTGGATAGTAGTATTAGGCTACTCATGGTCACGCATATAAATAATTATAAAACTGGATCAACAGCTGGTTCTTTTTTATTCGCTTAAAAGCTGTGAAAATTTCAATTCATTTCAATAGTTAAAATGATAAATATTTGAATTTGAGGTTAAATATGGAATTTTTTCATTTAGTACTTCCGCTTCTTTTATTGGTGATCTTGATAAAAAAAAGCTGAATTTTACGAGAATGTACATATGTTTTATTTTATATTTAAAAGCTAATAAAATATGCAATATATTTGTAGAAGACAACAAAAAATATCGTTAGCTGATATGGTCAGTACATAATATAAATTTTTGTTCGAGTAGATATTGAAAACTTTTTTTGACTGGAATATATGGAGCAAACTTCTTTGTTAATATGCAAGTAGCTCAATTCAGCCGAGTTAGTAAACGGGACGGAAAGCATAGATTTTTTCTGAAATATTATTGAATACGTGAGTTAAAGTGAGTCTACCGCAAAATCCGACGCATTAACTGTTAATTTAATATTTTTATTGGTATCGAAATGTGCCAAAACCGTAGAAGAAAAATAGTAATTAATGCATACTGCGTAACATAACAAAAATATTGGTACTATCTGGTACTGTCGTGAGCAAGAAAATATTACTTCTATTTTTTCTGCTGTAAATCTATCTTTATTTGAATGAATTTTGACAAATAACTGACAATGTCACAAAAATTAAAGTAAGATGTACAGAACTAGATTTTAGCAAATGGCGCTGCTCGATATTGAGAAAGTTGTCGATACAGTATGGATCCCGGGCTTACTCTACAAACTTAATACGCTTAACTTTCCTACGCACATCACCAAACTTATTCACTCTTTCCTGACAGATCAGGGTGAATAATAAACCTTCAACTCGAAGGGATATTCGCGCGGGCGTCCCCCAGGGGTTGTGTCTGTCACCAAAGTTATACAATCTATACGTCTCCGACTTCCCAGAGTTCCCGAATACGAATCTTGCCAAGTACGCCGACGACACGGCCATGTACGTGCATTTGCATAACGCACAAGCGGCGAACATGCTACTCAAGGCGCATATGGCCCGTACCACGGCATATTGCGACAAGTGGAAGATTCGGATCAACGCCGAGAAGTCGGAGTTCATACTGTTCACGCGCCGATTTACCGAAAATCGGATTTTAACGCCACTTTCGATTGGGGGGTAGAGAAATTCCAATCAAACGGTATGTGATGTATCTGGGGGTCAACTTGGACAGGAGACTGACGTTCAACACGCACATAAACGAGACTGTACGTAAGATCTACTTCATGTCCAGGAGTCTGTATCCGCTACTGGCGCGGGCTAGCGGACTAAACACGACTAATAAAAAATTATTGTATACGATGGTGATCAGACCAGGCCACTACATACGCGGCGCCGGTGTGGTGCAGCATCCCGGCCACGGCAATGTGGAAACTTAGAGTTTTAGAACATACATTTATACGCCTCATTTCAGACTCCGGTAGGTACACCTCCCTCTGAGATCTCTATGCACGTTGCCACGACATAACCCCACTAGCGGACTTCGTCCGGGAAACTTCCGAAAAACTCTACCAATTCAAACTGGGCGAAATTCCGCTAACCCGAGACATCACACGAATCAGACAGCATAATGCCATATTTTTCAATCTGAAACACCCATTACCATACCAGGCGTTGCCTATCTTTCGGCAACATCCCTCTTTCCTATACCACAATTTCCTTTCACCACCTTTTATTTTCACCACCTTTTACTTGTACCCCCCTCTATTTCCCCATTAGTTTCATTTTTATTATTTTTGTCAATTTTTGTTCTTTTGTCCCTTTTTGTTCTTCTTCCAAATTCCCTTTAGACCAATAACTGCTAGTAAATCCCAACTTTTAAAATCATAATCTCCCCTCACCTCATCCTTCCAGAGGCAGGTAGACCACTGGATAAATCCGTGACTCTCGAACGGGTTTTTTCATTAAGTTTTTCTCGTATGGACAACCAGATTTTCTTCATAAATTTAAGTGCGCGTGTGTTAAAAATGCAATTGTTTCTTCGTAGTTCCAGCTATTCCTAAGTATTTTAATATCTTCCTGGATTATTGTTCAACAAAATTGTTAGGTTTAGGTTTATCATATACGTTAAACAGGAGCCCTAACGCCCCAATTTCATCTGTTGTTACAGCTGAAGCTAAACCCCTCCGCCCGATCACCTACCTACCGCGATGTTGCACGCCGCGGTGCGGTGGGGTGATCGGCTCTAGACTGGACCCAGCTGAGGCGCATTCATGTCTTTAAACGTTAATAAATATCTTTGATTTGATTTGATTTTGATCATAAACCAATAGCCAGACAGTTACCTCTACAGTTCTAACTGTAGAGGATCATAAAGAACGGTAATAAGCGCATCTAGAGCAGCTTCGTTTATTATATCTTGGACTGAGCAAAATAGATCTGATAATGGCCAGACGTCGGTTTGAAGTTCTTAAAATGTTTCTCCTCTCTTTTGGACGCGATTCCACAACTGCAGATGATATGGTGCTGCATGTATTTAATACCATAATCTCTCAAACAATTGAACTAAAGCTTTCAAATTATGTTGCGTATGTACAGGAATTGTCCGCGAAAATTCTGCTGCAATTCCGCGTAATGCCAACATTAAAGTTATAATGTTCTTCTCATCACTCCAAGCATAATCACTTCATATTGTATTGACGTTTATAAATTGCCCACGATACTTGATCATCGAATAATTTAACCTTTAAACTCTTATTATCGCTATTTGGTCCAGAGGTAATTCTGATAAACTTGAATAGGAATTAAACAGATTTAAGAGAAAGGAAAAGAAATTAAATTTTTTATGAAAATGTATTTTTCTTCTGAAAACGCTAGTAATATAAATGTGTTTCCTCTTCCGAAGCTCGTTAGTGGCCACCTTGTATTATAACGTATTTCATCCATTGGACAAACTGTTGAAGGACATTAACAACATGTTGTAATTTATTTAGCTCATTTTACGGCCCAAATGATGTAAATCGAAAATTATACCACGTAATAACATTAATGTTAAATCCATAAAACATTATATTATGTATAATTCGCTATATCCGGTCTACTAAAATCTACATGTAACATTGCTGAAGCTTATCGGTTGCTATTATTTAGAAGTAATATGTGGCAGTATGTATTTTATAAAAACGATGGTGTAACTTCTTTAATGTCGTTTGGTGATTACTGTCAAATGTCTATGCAGATAAATTAATTACCTAAAATATTGCTGAAAAACACAAGTACAGGTGAAAAATTTTTGTGGACTAAGCTCTTATGAAAAAGCTTTCATAATTTAAAAGCTTTATAAAGTGAAGTGAATTAAAATCAACATTTAAACTGATTTGAGGATACCGTTATTCCAAGGACTACATATTATTTGATATTCGAAAGTAATAAGTTTAAATTTATAAAAAGCTTTTAAAGTAAAACATCTAGCCCATTAGTAAAGATAAAAATCTGAATAATTAATATTATTGGGTGCCTGGTACAATCTCCTGCAAAGGTGCCACCAAAATGGCTGCCATTCCCAGTCAGAAAATTTGATGAAATTATCTTTAAATATAATGGATATGAATGTATTGATATCAGCTAAGCGAAAACATTACAATTAATAATTAAAAATTATTATAATAGAAATCAGCTTACATCGTGAAAAATGTAGAGATTCATAACCATGAGGAAGCTGTTTTAATTAGGTACTGCAATTACTGTTCACAAGGTGCAGTTAACGAAGCATTGATATTGATAAGCTTTGTTAACTGTGATTTACTTTATTCATTGATTTACCTACTCTTATATACTACTTAATGAATTGCTTTTGATCAATTAATAGTATCCATAAACAAACAGCGTGAGTTATAATGCGTGAGTTATTATAACTCACGCTAGGTACAGAGACAATCACCTTTATCTTCATGCCTAGCCTGTCCAATCGACGTAACGCACGACACACGAAGGTGGAGCCAGGGAGGTAGTGACAGATTATTCGCGTTAATATCTATAAAGATTTTCTGAAATGTCACAAAATGCTACTTTTGATTCGTTCGTGCCGAGCTGAATTTTCGAATTTCGCCGTGCAATTTACGATCAGGTTTATCTGGAAGACTTCCTTTTTACGTCGCGACATCGTACGGCCGTCCCAATTGTGTTTTTCGAAAAATTTGAACGTGTCAAGATTGCATGTTTTTGCAATTTTTTCGGCTCCGAAATGTAAGCTGTTTTTGCTATTTTTCGCAGATATCTTTGAAACGGTGGGAGTTAGCTCGAAATAAAAAATAAGGTCAAAGAGTATTTTCCACAACGAGTCTATTGCTTCTATAAGAATTTAGATTTTTTTTTCGTTTCGGAGATAACTACTGAAATGTTGGCCATGTACGGCAAAAAATCGAAAATTTTGAGCTTCTACAGTTGGCAACTTTTTAATCTTGGCTCCTACGCCAAAAGACTATTCTAGTTAACTTAAATAGAATTGAATTTGCTAAAATTTTTTTTTTATTTTTTGAATTCCGACAAAAATGAAGGTATTAGAGGGGGCGGGATTTGGCTCTTTTATTTCCGGTAAATTTTCTCCATTTTTCACCGTAATTAATCGGTAATTAACTGAAATCGATCTCATATGCGATGTTCACTTAATATCATGTACTACTTTGACACTTCGTTAATCTTGGCCCTTCGAAACAAAGGTTTCTGAGAAAAAATATTTTTTTTAAGATTTGCATACGCTCTATAGGAAAACATGTAATTTCTTACATTTCCTCGAATATCTCGATAATTATCGTTTTTTTTTTTTCGAAAAATTTGTAGACAGCTTATGTAAAGAGAGTTGATTGAGCTTTCCGACGCTTTTTTAATTTTTTCTCTAACATAAAAAACAAGACTTTTGACCGAATATGGGCTCCGGGATATTGCAGTTCGCGGAGGAGTTTTGCATTTTCCGCCACGTAATATTAATATACAAAGCTGATTTTTTGTCTACAAGTAGTTTGTGCACTATTTCGATTAAAAATCACATTTTACCTCCACTTAAAGGTGGCTAAATCTTTGAAGACAACAAAATAAATATAAAAGGTGAACAAAAATTAAATTTTACAGTTGATTTTATTAATATACAAACTCAGTAATTTAAACAAAATTTTCTCAATTTAATATTTATTGTTATAATCATAGATAAAGTATGTATTCAACTTGCGGTAATGGTATTAACTCACTTAATGAATTACAGCACTCGCCTACGGCTCGTGCTGTAAACTTTTGCTGTAAACTTTTGAGTTATTGCCTACATTACCGCTCGTTGAATAATATACTATTATTTTTGTTATCATTTTTGTTATTATCACAACAAGATTTGTCGATATTTTCACTCGATGTTCTATTACAACAAATTTAGTACTCTGTTATTTAACTTTCTGACGCCGCAACCTTCAATTACTTCACCAAATTTTCACCTACTTCACCTATTTTTGGTGTTTTTATTTTTTCCAAGATGGCGAATCGACCAATACATATCGAACAGGTCTATATTTTTAAAAATTTTATCTCCAGAAAGCCAGTATTTTTTCAAACTCCCATCCAATTACTAGTACAAGATATATTAAGTAGATAAGTCGAAAATCTGTGAAAGCGCATTAAAAAGTGCATATAACTTTTGACGCACAAGGAATTTTTGAGTGCAAATATTTTTTTCGTAATGAGGTCATAATATATAAGAATCAACAATAAAATTTCAGGTGGAATGTTGTCGCCGAAAATAATTAAATTAAATCAATTCGACTGTGTACTTTAAGTGCTAAATCGCCAAACATTCAGTGATTTAGTTGTTCAAAGCAGATTTTTCGTTTAATTTTCCTGTGTATTCAACTAGCTTTCGCGGTATCCATTCTAAAACCTCATCATGCATATTTACTTACAGCCCTTGGGCCAAAATATAATGATATTTCACCGGATCGCTTCCGTCATATGCCAAATAAACAATACCAATTTACGATTGATACACTGTGCTTAATATCGGCTTTTCTATGCGAACCGCATTCTATAACGACCAGAAGTACGATTATTATATATTGTAATCTATACAACCATCATATACAAGTTAACTGTCATTTCAGTACTTTAACAGTGCTTTTTAATGGTAATGGCAATATCGAGTTTTATACTAATTAGTTCCGGATTCGAATCCTAGCTCAGTCCAATATATTGATGCTTTCAAGACATGAGCCTGGAGATGTTTGTTATGAATTCCTTCAAAAGCTCAGTACACCAACAATTCGATTTTTTTAAGAAATGCGCTCTACAAAACAGTAGTTTTGGAGGCCATGAATATCATAGCATTGATTTTTTTGGCATTCTTTCCTATTTTATTTTATTTTATTTTATTTAACTTACACCATTCAACAGCATAACACCAATTACTGAATGGGTACAATACAGAGTTGTGATATTTATAACAATAGGTACTAACTAACAATGCTAATAACTAATAATCAGTAACAAGAGAAATACTAAAAAAGAGAATACTAAAAGTGCTAAGGACTAAAAACTAAATGCCGCTAAATTATTAGAAGTTCAGATATAATAAATGTCGGTACACACTATAATTTTAGGTTTTTTATTAAGGCTATACTGCAGTTGAGCAAATCAAACTTGGTTTGGATAGAGTTATAATTGTTGCAAATTTGATGAAGCGGTGAGAATTTCATTACATTAATACGGGGTGTTTGGAGATTGAGAGTAGGGGATTGCCGTAGGATTACATGGGGAATTGAGAAATTCAACTGGCTGAGAATCTCCTCACTGTCAATGTTATTCGCTATTAGATTGCGTAAGAAAACTAGTTGGGCTATAATACGGCGATTTTCAAGAGCGTCGAACGAGTGTCTAGACAATAATTCATTATGTGGAAATCCGATTGGTGGATATAAATTATCATCCTTGAAGCTGAGATATTTTAGGAAACGTCTCTGAACTCTTTCTATATTTTGCACATGAATATTGTAGTGAGGACATCATATGATGGAAGCATATTCAACGCGAGGTCTACCAAGAGCGCAGTATAATAACTTGATGGTATTTATATCGTTAAATTCGCGTGTATTCCGTATCACAAAGCCAAGAGATCTGAAGGAGTTTGTTACTATATCATTTATATGGTCATTAAAGGATAGTTTAGGATCGAAAATTACGCCAAGGTCACGGATAGTGTTAGGTCTATGCAGGGAAACTTCATCAATAGAATAGTCATATTTTATGACATTGTGTTGCAGAGAAAAGGACATTATGTTACATTTGGAAGGATTTAGAGGCAGACTGTTTGATGTACACCAGTTATTTATTTTGCTTAATGCTATATGTAGCTTAATACAGTCATCAGAGCACTTAACAGCAGTGTATGTTTTCGTATCATCCGCGTACAATAAACAATTTGCTTCCACCTCATTTATAATATCATTAATGTATATATTAAATAATAATGCTCCCAGTATAGACCCTTGGGGAACCCCAGAGGTGACAGAATCTCAGTAGATTGTTGACCGCAACATTGTACAAATTGTTTTCTGTTTTCAAGGTAAGATTTGAAAAAATATAGCAGTTTTTTTGACAGGCCAAAATGATCTAATTTGTTAAGCAGAATACCATGATTAGGTCTATCAAATGCCTTCGAGAAGTCAGTGTATATAACGTCCACCTGCAGACCGGTGTCAAATGTATCAGCTATGAACTGCGTTATACAGAATAAGTTCGTAGTTGTGGATCTTCCCTTCATGGAGCCGTGTTGTTTAGTTGTGATTTTGTTTTTTAAATGAAAACAGAGGAAATCATGGAGAAGCATTTCAAGACATTTAGAAAAGTTGTTGATAATAGTAATAGGTCTATGATTTTCAATTTGGTTTTTCCCTCCTTTCTTGTATACGGGTATTACTTTAGAGAACTTCCAAAAAGAGGGATATGAAGAAGAGTTAATGGAGAGATTAAATATTATGGTAAGTGGTATTGCAAGAAGACACGCACAGTCTCGTAGGAAGAAAGCAGGTATTTTGTCCGGGCCAACAGTACCTTTGGGTTTAAATTTTGTAAGACAGTTAAGTACTTCAGTCTTAGTAAATTGCTTTGGATGTATGCTATTTGTTATGGTATTTTGATAGGTAACTTCAAAATGAGTGCTATCTATATAGGATCTCTGAAAAAAGTCTGCAAAGGCATCTGCAATGTTTTTTGGGTCGTTTATCATACTATCATTATATATCATATTGTTTGGCATGCCACTATTATTTTTTTATTGTTAAGAAAATGCCATAGTTCTTTAGGATTATTTTTTATATTACGTTCGATACGACTGCAATATTCTTTATAAGAGTTTTCTATATCGGCTTTAATTCTTTGCCTCAAAAATTGGAATTCTTGTAATGCGACAGGGTTTTTATATCTTTAATAGTCTCTTCAAGCTTTATATTTAAGACGGACACATTTTATAATTATAGGACTAAACCAAGATGGATACATTCGTCTATGAGGTTTGGTGTTAGGTACAAGCAAGTCATATAGTTTTGTATAAAATGGGTCGCAAGAACTGTCAATATCGGTATACGTATTTAAGAAGCTCCAGTCTATGAGTTAAACTTTCATACAACCCTATGAAATCTGCTTTTCGAAAATTGTAAAATATATTGTCAATTTTTTGTCTATTTTTCTTTTCCTCCCTAGTAAGACCGAAATATACTACGATCGCAGGATGATGATTGTCTTCGGGTAGTAATGTATCCAACGCTTTTTCGACGGCGCAATATTTATTTGACAATACCAGGTCCAGTATTCTCTGGTTTGCATTAAAGTTGAAATTATATTGTTTGTATTTATACAATTAATTATTTTTTATTTATTTGCTTTTATCATGATTAGAGAATATTATTTAGGTATTATGCAAATCACAACTTACACACTTTTTATTTATTATAAAAATACCTACTTTCTGTATATTGTTGCCCTAATCTGGGCACGCTAATATACTAGTCAGGTAAATACTTTAAAACACTCATTATTGGAGAATCAATTAAACAACTACTCTTCTAGCTAATGCTGACGAAGTATTGAATTACATGTAATTCAATACTTCGTCAGTATTAGCTAGAAGAGTAGTTGTTTTGATTGATTCTCCAATAATGAGTGTCTTAAAGTATTTACCTGACTAGTATATTAGCGTGCCCAGATTAGGGTAACAATATACAGAAAGTAGGTATTTTTATAATAAATAAAAAGTGTGTAAGTTGTGATTTGCATAATACCTAAATAATATTCTCTTATATTGTTTGTAATCGGAAAAATTAAGGAAATTTATAAGTGGTAATACTCTAGCATTAAGTACATTTGTCTCGAGATAATTGGAATATTCAGGAGTATTAAAGTCTCCTATAATTAACACGTCACTGCCATATAAGTACTCTAGTGAACTGATTACATCAAACAGAGAGTTGTAGAATTCTATATTGGTATTTGGGGGAATATAGAATAGAAATATGTAGAAAGAGTAGCGATTTAAAGTTATTTTTACTCCGAGCATGTCAATAAGTGATAGGTTGTTATTGCAAATAGTCTTCATATCTATAGGGTGTACAAAAAATATACTACTTACGGCTAACATAACACCTCCACCTCTGGTATATCCAGTTTCATTAAAATTTCGGTCAGATCTGATTATGAAGTAAGATGAGTTAAACATTTCTGAATTTAAAACGTTAGAGTTGAGCCAGATTTCTGTAAATGCGAAAATATCGCAGTTACAAGACAGTATAGCATTATGCAATTTGTCTGTTTTTGTATTTAAACCACGGACATTTTGATAGTATATAGACACGTTCTGGGGGGGGTGGAAATATGTCAAGAAGTGGTAGAAATGTGTGGTAAAATTGGAAGCACTTTTCTTTGGCAATCATGAATATTCGGTTCAAATACCGATAATTGCTATATTTGTGGCCCAAATAGTTCAGATCCGTGTTTCTCTAAAGCCTGTTTATAGGCATAACAGCTATTATAATTCCATACAGCATAGTTTATGTTTATGTCAGCCTTTTGCTTTTCTTTTATGAGCCGACAATTGATACATTTGAGTAGGTTTCGATTTTCATCTCGATTTCCATCTCGATTTTTAATATTTGCGGGGCAAGATTTTAAATCATGAGCTTCAGAGCACAAGGGACATGTAATATTGTTATTGCAGTTATTTTTCGAGTGATTATAACATTGCATTTGAAACAGCGGCAAGAAAGAGCATCAAAAACTAGGCAACTATCTAGACCTAATTAGTTTGTATTCCTATGACGATATTATTGTTCTGTTGAGTGATATAGCTGAGGAAAGTGTCTTCATTGTACTCTTCTGAAATACCAACTATTTTGATCCTAGCACGTGCTTTCCTTAATTCGACTATCTCATATTTTTCGGAGGGCTTTTCAGATGCTAGTTGTTTCAAATTTGCTGCTTCTTCGGCATTAGTGCATCCTAGTATAAGACCACCACTATTTAACCATAACAGCCGGAGAGAGGACAACTATCGAGCGATAAATGACTCAGGATATAACGTTGCTAAAAAATCGTGTTCTTTAATTTTAATTCTCAAATGAAAATTTTCCAAATGATCTCAGCAAGACACAAATTTAGGGGATGGTAAAAATTACATTATTATATTATTTTGGGACGCCGAAACTGAACCCTAGATCACGGTAGAATTTTTACATACCCTCAAAAAACAGGTAAAAACCAGCCAAAACTGGGTTTAAAAAATTGTTGGAAAATAAATTTCCTCACACAGAAATTTTTCAAAAACAACTTCTTTGGGTTTCTGGGACCTCAAAACGTAAAGATTTGATGTTATCTCAATTTTCCATTTTGGACTAATTGTAGTAACCTCCCACAATTTTATTGTGGGGAGGTTAATAACTTAGAAGAATTTATTTTATTAGTAACAATAATTTACATACACGTGATACTCGTAATCAAATGAACTTGGTAGTACCAGATCACAGCTTAACGTATTATGAAAAAGGGCCAAAATTTGTTGGAATTAACTTCAACAAGCTACCAGATAACCTCAAATGTATAAGCAATATCAGAATATTCAAAAAAAAAATTGAGTATTTAATAGTGTTGCTGAATTATTATATCAGTAAAGAATTATTGTAATTTATACTAAAGTGTACATTATTGTAAATTTATTTTTTATATGATTGTGTTGTATACATGTAATTTACAAGTTTTTAAAATCTGTTAATTTAACATTAACTTAGTATGTTACTATGTATGTCGATTTTATCTATTTATGAATCTATTTTGTTTATTGTACTCACGTTTTAAGTGGATAATACGTAAATATTTTTCGAATGATACTTTAAGTGCCGATGACTTTTCCTATATCTTTGTACATTGGTCGCTTGAAATAAATCAATTATTATTATTATATAGACATAGTTTGATGAAATTATTTTGGAACCTCCATCGAGCCACACGTTATAGTTTAAAAAAGATTTCATGGAAATCTCTTAACCAATTCAGGGTACTTATTGAACAAACTTATTAAAAAAAAACGTACAGATCGAATTGAGAACTTCCTGCTTTTTAAGTTTTATGGACTCGGTTAAAAAATACAGATTATTTTGATCCCTTTGCATAACTATATTTAGTAGTACAGTAATATTTTTAAGCTCAATATATCTTGAAGTTAAAGCGATGTATCTAGCTAAAGTTGCCATTTCAAAATACGGATTTAACTGTAAGGTACATAGTACTATCGCATAATTGAACGATTTGCCATGGAATTTATATTCCTTAATGTAGGACGCGTATATTGAAATTTTTCCACGAGATATATTGGGTAACCACGAAGTAATTTCCAGTAAAATAAGAATCATACTTTCATGTAAATGAAATATGACCTATTGAAAAGCGCCTTGAGCGGATATCGAAAAATCGTTTCTGGACATAATTCACGTTAATGCTTCCTCTAATAAGTAAATCGGTGGAGATGTTTTGTTGCCTAAAAATGAAAAATGATACTTGAAAATTCTATTATAATAATAAATGTAATATTTATTGTAGTTTACGACTTATATTAAATATTACATATCAAACATTTGACGGCAGATATATTTTAGCATTGGCAATTGACAGTTCGTTAAAAATATGAAATATGTGAAAAATTTATGAAAGCAATGAATCGTTGCATAATGTGAATTTTGACTTACTATATTGAGAACTAACGAGTCTAACTCAGAATCGATAGCACATTTTTTTAGTAGGAGGAAGTGAGAATATGAGTCTTGTCATGTCTATTTTCGATAAAACTTGACCGATATATAATAATAAAAATAATAATAATGTCTCTATTAACCATAATTAAAATGTATATACCAAATATAGATAAAATAAAACATATATAACATAATTACAGTCAATTGACGAAGTTCACTTTATTAAAGAAAGTGCTCTTCCACTTAACCATACAATATAATAATGAAACATTTAAGTAATAATGTTGTGTAATATGACTTATTTGTCTTTGTCTTTGAAAACACAATATACAGGACATACAAATACAGAATATACAAATATTTTTAAATAAACAGTTGATAAGTATGAAATACGACGGTAAAAAACGGTATCTGCGAAAACTTAATTTAACAAAGTTAAAATGGAAATATGTGGCTTGCGTTTGAATTATTATATTAATGATCATAATTCATATCCTTTATGTATTTTTTCATTTCTCTTTTGAAAGAACTATATTTAAGAAACTTTATTCTCTGAGGGATAGGGTTATAAAGCTTAGTGATAGTATATGAGAACGATCTCTCATATACAGCGGTCGTGTGCAGTGGGGGCGTTAACAAATTTCTATTTCTATTATTTACTTGATGTACAGTACCTCGTGGTACTATTTTATCAAATAAATACTGTGGGATCTTGTGCTCCAGTAGTTTGTGGTAGAAGCAACAAGTATGGAATATTCTCCTTTGATGCATTGTCATCCATTGTAGTTCCAAAATCTTACTAGATATGGAATCATATCTTTTTATTCCAAAAATATACCTTACATAAGAGTTTTGTACACATTGTGTACGTATTTCGTCTGCTTTTGCTAAACAAGGATGGTAAACTATATCTGCATAATTAAAATGACTAAGAACTAGTGAGTTACACAGCATTGCCTTTGTTTCTTTATCTAATATAGCGGAACATCCATACAACAATTTTAAATTAGAATACGATTTTTTAATAGAGTTAGTTGTATGCTGTGAAAACCTTAAATCAGCATCGATGCACAGTCCTAAATTACGAGTTATATTCACACTTTCTAATTTTTTCGAATCTAGTTCAACATTTAAGTTTAGTTTACACATTTCTCTTTGCAACTTACTTCCAAAAACATTATTTTCGATTTATCCGGATTTATTTGAAGGCAGTGATCAGTAGAAGCTTTATGTAAAATTTTTAAATCATCATTAATTATATTATTTGCATTCACGGCATCGTCAAAACTGAAAGAAAGATAAATTTGGGCATCATCTGCATAATAGTGAGATTGGCAATTGTTTAGGAAAGATGAAATTTTAGAGACCCAATATTGACCCCCTGTGGGACTCCGCGACAGATACTTAGTGGTTCGGATATATTATTTTCTAATTTGACGTATTGTTTTCGCTGACTAAGATAACTCTCAATCATAGCTGTGGCACTATTTGTGAATCCATTATAATGAAGAATAGCTAAAAGTAACTAATGGTTAACCGTATCGAAAGCTTTCGAATAATCTATTAATATTAGTTCTGTAAATTTATTGAAATCACTAGCAGAAAAAATATCATCAGATACTTTTGGTAATGCTGTTACGCAACCATGGTTAGGACGAAATTCAGATTGATTATGAAGTATAATTTTATATTTCTCAATATGCTCTCTAATTTGTTCATTTAATACCTTCTCCAAAAGTTTTGACAATGCCGGCAATGTGCTTATGGGGCGCAAATCTTTAAAATCACTTGGCTCCTTGTTCTTAGCTTAACGTGTGCAATTTTCCAGTGTAAGGGGAACATATTTTTTTCAATACAATAATTAATTAAATGAGTAAGATATGGAAGAAAAAATGGACAGCAATGCATCAACATATGTAAATTAATATTATCCGATCCTGTAGCATTATATTTTACACTAAGTAAATGTTTATTAACTGTATCAATATCCACAACATGAAAATAAAATTCTCCTACATTTGGTTTTATATTATTTGCGTAATAATTTAATGTTTCGTTATTAGGTGTATTTACGTTGTGGCCAGCATTAACAAAAAACTGATTTAAACCATTTGACCATTTAAACCTGCAAATGGTCAGGTATATCATGATTATTATTTCGCCGATGAATGCCTAGTTCATTAAGAGTTTTCCAAATAGTTTTAGTATTGTTATTGCCATTACCATTGTTATTATTAGCAATTTTATTTTGAAAATATATTTTCTTCTCATTTTTGTTTCTCTATTGACAAAATTTTTCATTTTCTTATAGTCATCCCAGTCAGTACTACTTTTTGTTTTTTTACATTTCATAAAAGTGTAGTGTCTTGAATTTAAAGCTTATTCCATTCCCTTAAAGATATAAAATTTTTACTCTTTATTTTCTCAATATATATTTTCAATATAAACTTAGAAAGTTTATTCAGTAAGCCTTGCAAAACAGATAGTCCAAGCTCTGTGAAAAATTTGACTAGGAAGTTTCATGAAGTCGGAGAGAATCCACAAGATTAAAATTGTTTGCTACAGTTTTTGTGGCGTAGACTCGATGTCTGATTATACGCATGCTCGTCGTGAAGTGAAACAATAAAAATCGACGAATCTACAGATTTTGGCCCATAGCTTCATCTATGTCGTCCCTGTAGCTTCTTCTAGGCCTTCATTTTTTATTCTCTCTTGTGGCACTCACTCTAAGATTTTCCTGAGCCATCTATTTTCAGTTATCCAAACCAAATCAGTTGCTTCCGTTCAACGTCGTTTGCAATATCTTCGTTCATGTTCATATTCCCTCTAATGACCTCGTTTCAAACCCTTCAAGTCTCGATGTTTGTAGCTCCGTCTTAAATAATCCATTTTCGAAGCCAGAAGTTTTCTCATATTCGATTTACTTAGGTCATAGACTTCCGCACTATATATAGTGACGCTTTGGATAATGGTTTTATAAATACGCTTTTTCGTTTCTTCTTTAATGTCGTTTTAACATAGGAATAAGTTGAGGGACCCGGTAACTTTCCTTCCTTTGCTTGTTCTTTCCTGAATTTGTCACTACTTGTTCCCTGTTAATACTAAAACCATAGCATTTTTAAATAGAGAATGAAGAGACCTTTCAAGTGAGGTATGACAAGTTCCTACTTTCAATTTAAAAATTTAGGAACTGCCACTGCAACTGCCACTCGAAGGGAATTGAATTTGGGGATGTTTATACGTTGAAGGATGTCATTTCAAAATTCAAAATCGACGTGTCTCGGGATTTTTTATAAGTATGCACAATAATTGCGATATTGAATTTATTCCATTTGGTTATTCCACTCTGTACACCATAGCATACAGACACTTATAATACGCTTTGAGAAAGGAAACAGATTCGGTTTCCGAGACGTGAGCAAAATACGTTATTTTTATATTTTTGTTCTTATTCATTAATTGTCAAAAACGTCCTCTAGCTGCTTCTTTGGCGTAAAAGTAACAGGCGTAGAGGTTATCTTCCAGTAAAATACTGAATAATTGTATTATTTTGTAGATTTCATGGACATTGTTTAGAAGAAAATACATGTGGCAGAGCATTTCAATAAAAAACACAGAAAAAAAAAGTATTAATTATATCATCAAAATCATCTTAAACTGATTTAAATAAAAACAAATAAACACAAAATATAATCACCAGTTGAAGAATATAAGGTATTTTCTAATGTACAAAATTACACTGTGAAAAAATATTGAATTATTGATAAAACATCAAACACAATATTCATTTTTGTGGATTAAGTCTATATTGCCAGCACGTCTTTTTAAATCCGTACCTTTCATTTTATATAATACTGTTACAGCCAGGATAGGATATAGCAGCTATGTATCTTTCATAAAGAGCTTGCGAATAAAAGTTTCCTATTTCAGCTAATAGAGAAGCAATAAGTTATAAACTCTCCTCGACAATCTCACTAGATTTTATTCTACTGTCTAGAGAGTATAAAAACCTGTAATAAAGGAAAACAAGTGAAAAGATGAATTCAGTAAAATAAAGTAGCAAATGAGCAGGCAGGATTTTTACATAGTGGTAACAAAATTAATTTTTCATGCAGCAGATAAGACAAAGGATGTAAATAAATTTTGTTACACCTAGCACAGTCACGAAAACATTTTTGTAGCTTTTATACTAACCCATATTTATCATTTCATTATCTAAATTAGAAACTTCCTCATAATTATGATATAAAAAAACCACATTATTTAAATAACCATACAAAATGTGGACGTTAATTGTGAAAGGATTAAAAGTGAATTCACGTTTATAATAATAAATTTAGTGTAAAATGAATGAGCATCGTTTGAAGTTCGTTCATTTGAAAGTTATGAGTAGACATTACTTTAAATCATGTATAACGGCAAAAGCCACATTACCACTAAAATATACTACATTTTAAAAGAATTGTAGCAATAATTTAATTTTATTGTAGTTTCTACAGCGTATTTCAAAAGAAGCAAGAAAAAGACAGTTATAAATTGTAGTTGTAAAAATAGCAAATAGTACAGTACTTAAGTAAAAGAAGTGTAAAATTTAGGTATAATTTCATACGTATTTTTTTTTATACGTAATTATTGTAGTAAAAATTATCATTTTCAGTTTCTGTATGCTTGCTCTTATAGCATAAGAGTTTTTAGTTAATATATTTCTTCTACCCGAAATTAATTATTGTAAAGCTGAAAATTTGCAGGATTGTAGTTTTGGGCCAGGAAAATACGTACCAAAGAATCCCCTATTCTCCCAGTCGGTTCCCTGTTTTTGCGGAGCAACAAAGGTCTAAGTCGCAGAAATTGAAGAGCTGGCTATAAAGTGCAGCAGAACGGTTGTTACTGCTCCGATTTGGGTCGAAATGATCATAAAAGCTTCGGAGAAGCATATCCATTCATATTTCAGATGTTCGATGTATGTTTCGTTCATAATTTTCCATTCTAGTGCTGTCAAAATTTCCAAAATTGAAAACATTCTAAAATGGCGCCATTGCGGGTAAATGAAGACTTGGAGGAGAAAATGTACCCGAATAAACATTTCTCTCCATACTTTGGGCTTTCCATTGGTATGTCTACCTTCTCTGTAGCGTCACCCGTTATGGAGCGGCGCCACTCCCAGCGTCGCCGCGAGGTGACATACGGACAGTTAAGTGTGTTCATTGTTGCGTCGATCACGTCTAGTCTAAACAATCAAGCAGGCGCACGGCGAGATATGCAGATAGATGTGTAGTTATTTGAGACGAAATACGTAGAATAGACCGATGAACATTTTTTATTATAACAATTTTTTAATACGCTGAATAATTTAGGAGATATGATTTTTAAATGTAGGGCGCTCGGCCGTAGTCATAACTCATCATAATAATAGGTCCTTTCCTTTGCATAAGAAGCGTGACCCTAATTTTGAGTGACAGAGATGGCATCAATGAGGATATCATAAGTTAATGAGAGACAATCTCGCACTAGTGCAGCTTAGTGCTACATTTTTAGTGCAAAGGAAAGGACCTAATAAATATAAGCGTGACCTCGGGTACGGGATTTGCCAGTGTGCATTTGCCGTTCACATTGTTTATTAGTTCTAGTCTGACAGGCGAAGAACATGCATGATATCGTTTCGTTTTTAAATAGTAACGATAAATACCTAAAAGTGTAATTTATTTGGGCAATTTTTTTCTATGTACTTACATCTTGAGTGGTTGCTATACGGTCAGTTTTCCTTTCAGAAAAGGAAAAACTTACGTATTCAAAACATGCCTCAAATATGTCAATGATCCTAAGTAATAGTCAATATTGACACTCGACAATTCATTTGATACTGCTGAATTTGAAAACTCTGCACGGTATTTCTTTAAAGTCTTATATTGTAGACCGTTTTTCATTGGTAATTTGGACAATTTGCGAGCCTATTTATATCACACTTGTAAATCGGATATTCGAAATTTGCTACCAACTGAAGACTCACTTCACCAGCACATTCTTAGAGCTGCCCACTAAATAATTATTTGGAAGACAGCAAGTTGCGTCAATCCAGTGCTTCCCAACCCTAAAGATTTTGGTTGGGTTCCGAAGGACAATATATTAGTACCAAGACTTATCAAAAAAAGTGTCCGTCCAAATGTAACGCATGGAAACATATTTTGTAAATGCAAACAATTCCAAAATTGCATTAGAAACTGCAGTTGTGCTAAGGCTGGTTTGGCGTGCATAAGAGGTTGTTTTTGTGAATTCCGATGTCAAAGGTGTTAGTTTAACCTTATCTTATACTATAGTATTATTACATCAATACAATTAATTATAGCATTATAACATCAATCATGTGTATAACGACTTACCTCTAATACTCCAATTTTAGTTATATCATATGTATTATGTACACAGAATTTACAATCATTATTTTGTCAAGACGAAAAATATTCTAATTTCATTGTAGTTGTTCTTAAATTAAATACAGATAATTTGTTCTGTTTGTAAGCGTTATTTATGATCTGTACGAACTTTCATATGAAAGACATTACAAAAATGTTCCTTATACCTTACAAAAAAATTAATAAAATAATGTACAGTGCCCGTCACAATAATCTTGCCAACCTACATTTTTCGAAATTCTCTACATTTCCTCCTGGTGTATATTATTAGATTTTTTTTGTTTATTTTGTTAATTGTCCTCTGCTGTATAAGAATAAAATGTCAATTGTGTTGTGGTAAAGGATGGCAGCAGTGCCTTGAAATCATGTGAATAGCCTATAGAGACAAGACCGCGCGCGCGGTAGACCAAAACAATGCGCTTCATTTTAAAAAAATCATATCTCCTAAATTATTCAGCGAATTAAAAAATTGTAATAAAAAAAAACTTTTCGTTGGTCTATTCTACGTATTTCGTCTCGAATAACTACATATCTATCTGCAATAATAACAAAAATACCTCGATGCCGAAAATTACACTACACTTTCCGAGCACATATTGTTTAAACAATTTATAGTGTTGTTTATAATGAAAATAATGTCTCTCTATTACACTTGAATGAAATTGCAAACATTAAGCTTTCAAATGATATAAGAATTATTAAAAAATCTTTATAAACAAGCTCGTAAATGCAATGTAAACGAAAGATAATGAAATATTTAAGTTCCAAATTTTTTTCGAAATTATTATTTTTTTTTTTGCAATTTCGCAATCTTGGCCGACATCGCGCCCTCTGGACTCGGAATAAAATTCTGAGTAATATCCACTTTTTTTAAATTTTATACCCGCGAGTGTTCGGCATTTTAGAGGCGTCTTTTTGGATGCTAGATTCCTTACTAAACAGCCCTCGGAGTGTGTGCATCGGTTCATTGGTGGGGGAAAATCGAGTGCTCGTAGTTAAGGCTAGGATTTTGCAGAGTGAGAGGGAAATATTCGTTTATTTTCGATTTATTGTAAATATTTAAAAAACTACATATAGTGTAATCTTAAAACTGCTTTAGATACTTGCTATTGATCTAAGGAATACCACTATATATATTTTTTATTATAAATTTCTGTTATATTTAAATACCGTAGTTTGTAAATGAAAATAGTGCTTAATTTCATTATTAAAGTATGGCATTTGCCTATATACAAAATTAATGATAAAAACTATATATGGTTGTATTCCTTAGAGCAATGGGAAGTATCTGAAGTTATTTTAAGGATTATACAATTTATGATTTTTTAAATATTTATAATAAACCGAAAATAAACGCATATTTCCCTCTCACTCTGCAAAATCCTAGCCTTAAGTCATGGTGGATACAGACGTTTGCGTTTTTCGTAAGTTGTTACTTGAAGATGGAAATATTGTAGTGGTTCAGGGTGGGCTATCCACTTTGCTTCGAGCTAGTGTGGAAAGAGGAGACACTGAAAATGAGGAGTTGTTTAAAGATCTCGCGAAGAAAAATTAATCTATCACCGTACATGTGACATGCAGGTAAGTCCTACGACACTCACTAGTTCTAGAGAAATGTTCAGCCTAGCCCAAGACGTTGGTGTCACATACGTAATATTACAGTGCCATTTTTCCTTGCAGGAAGACTTACTCTAGACCTGCCACTATAAGGAAGGACATTGCCATGGCCAAAACTGTACAGCCTAGAAGTGAGAAGACTGAGCTGCGACTTAGATCAGCGCTCGGTCCTTCGATATAAAAAGGGACTGCTTGTTCTGTGGAGAGGAGGGTTGTTCACGAAGTAGAAACTGTTCCATTCAGGGATCGGATCATCGATCGAGTTCTGCAGAGGAATGACGCGTGTGGTGAGGTTGTGCAAGTTCGTGTATCGAGTGCAGTTGATCTGGTCGCGGCTAAAGCCAAATATCACAGTCAGTGCAATTTGCTGTTTTTTCTTCAGGTTCGTACCGTGCGTGTCTTTAATACACAAAGCACAAGCTCTAGATAAAATTCTCGCGAATTAACATTTTTCTCAACATTACAAGTTCAGTTTCCGGAGAAGATAGTGCTAAGAGGAAGCTTGGAAGACCCAAAGACAAGGTGAGGTGTTCATTTATCCGCAATTCGCAATTTCGGAATTTTTTCAATTTTTGAAATTTCGACCCAAATCGGACCAGTAGCAACCTTTCTGCTGCACTTTATATCCAGTTCTGCAATTTTTGCAACTTAGGCCCTTGTTGCTCCGCAAAAATAAGGAAGCCGACGGGGGAGAGTAGGGGACTTTTTGGTACGTGTTCTCCTGGACCAAACTACAATTCTGCAAATTTTCAGCTTTACAATAATTAATTCCGTCTCAAAAACTAAAATTCCTGGGTTATTATCCTCGTTATTGTCTCTAAGGGGTGAAAATCAAAGCTAAATTTATATATCTAATATTTAAAAAGGTATCGCTGATTTATTTTTGAAACGTAGGATATTTATGTTTATGGTCGATGTTCACGAATCTGAAGTCAAACTTAAAAAATTCAAAATGGCGGTTTTAATATGGCGCATAGATTTTTATTCTGAAGCAAGTGTTTTAAACGGATCATTTGTCATTGTCATTATTAGTGATGAACTAATCTAGACCGGCTTTTGACAAAACCAACACAAAAAATTTATCGTTCTAATTTTTTGTATAGACGGGTCGATAAATATCGTGGTAATATTTTAAAGTTTTCTCTCGTTATATGTTTTTCTCAAATAGGACCACTCGTGCTTTTAAATTTTATCTATAAATTTGTTCTCTAGGATATTGCTAATAGTTAGCGTAACTTGTAATAGTATTGTATTATATAGGTAGTAATATAATAATATAAACATGACATAAACATACCACATAAGTTGGTAACTCCCAATTTCAAAGCCAAAGCTGTGTGGAATATATGGGCTAGGGACAAGTTGTACACAGACTTCAACGGATTATAATAATATAATTACAAAATAATAATTATCACAAATTAAATACAAATGCATACCGAGCAGGCAAGTCAATTACTTTATGTTAAACACAAATGTACTTACGTACGGTAATCCATCAGAATGTAACTACACGTTAATAATTCTGGAAATCAAAACTATCCACTGTATCATACATTAAAATAATTGATAACACTTATTCCAATTCAACTCTCAGTTTATAAATACCTTCTGCTTAACTAAACAACCGTAACTTAATTTTTAAACTCCTCAAATTGAAAATATGAATTAAATAATTAAATACATATCAATAAACACTTTATATTATATTGTCTGCCCTGATACCATGTAGCGTTTAGCGTTACTGTTACTAGATGGCGGTACAAGAACCATATTTCAACCAACTTAAAACAGAACATAAGGGCGGAACAATGTCTTTCTGTCTTTATGCTTAATGTGAATGGTCGAGGTATGTTTAAGAACTCTTAACAGTGAAGACTATCAGCAGTTTTGGACCAGTATATGCATTACAATACCTATGGTTCAAGGTATTTTGATTTTTTTAATTGTCATTAGATTTAAAATATGATCAATTCCGTGGACTTTTCTGGAAGTGGAAGTTTCTGCAGCTGCGATTGTTAAATAATTATACCTACTTTGTTTTTGAGTCGGTTTGAAAATATATTGTTATATAACGTAAATAATGAAACTGAAAATAAAGGGCAGTAAGCACTAAAAAATTATAAGAAAACGTCTGGAGGCAGTTAATGGCAAAACTGAGTATCAAAAATGTTTTATGTAGTTTATCTATTCGTGAAATATTCTCCTCAAATACCACTCGTGCTTTTAAATTTTTTCCCAACCTAAGTTGCCAAAAAGTAATATAATTCGTGTAAATTAGCAGTTTATTATCAAAAATTAAATTCCTATCGCTATAACACTCGAGATTTAATCAGATAATAAACTGTCAATTACACTCTTTATATTACCAGGAAACAACAATTTCGGAAAAATTTTACCGATAAAATTCTAAGCACTAGTGATATTACATACGACAAGAATTGAGCATCTTGGTGATATATCAACAAAAACAGTGTTTTTAAGTTTTTATTAATTACTACGCAATTACAGAAGCAAAATGGCGACATCTTAAAAGAAAATGTGGATACGCATATTGTTCCGGCCATAACTTCTTTACTTTTTATGGTGCAGAAGCAAACAAAGAATCACTTTTAAGTTTAATTCATCGTTTCTAATTCTGATCCTTACAATTTTTGATGCAATTATTATGGTTTCTAAGATTTCAACAGTTAAATTAAATACTTTATCCTAAACTTCAACTTCATATAAAGGTTCGGTCGCCATCTTTAAACTTAAATATCTCCGAAACTATTAGTCCTACATAAATACATAATAAAAATAAATTAATTCTCGGTTTACAGGCTTATTTTTGATGTCCACCATTTTTTCGCTGAAACTAAGATTTATTGAGATATTTGCGAAAAGACAAATATTTACGTTTTTTGCAAGTGCTGTAAATGGACGAAAACATTTGAGCGTCTAGGTCATACCATATGTTAACGAAAATAGTACGTAGTCACCTTGGAATGCATTATGAAACAATGTGACAGGGAGCAATAATATTTCGCACATAGTTTACACACCTTTCAAATAAGAAAAATATTAAAACATATACAGGGTGGTCACTCCAAAAAAATTATGCAGCCAGTGTGGCCGAGGACGAAAATATTTCGTATGTAGTTAACAACTATCAAGGAAAACAAATATGAAAAATACAAATATACCTAAAAAAATATAAAGAAAAAATGTGACGGTGGATAATAAATAATATTTTGCATGTAATTAACCCATCCGCCAAAGAAGAAAAAAGGGTGCTCATCCTGTCAAAGATAATGAAAAAATGTTACGCAGGCTGACAATATTTCGCATGTAGTTAACACAAGAAAATAATATGAAACAAATACAGGGTGGTCACTCTAATGAAATAAATAATTGAGAAACTATGATGGAAGTAATATTTGAAATGTAGTTGTTACTATTACCGAGGAGGAAATAAGACAGACTTTTAGTGAAAAATATACAGGGTGGCCACTTTAAAAAATAAAAAACGGCAGAAGAAGATGATATTTGAAATGTAGTTGTCATTATTTCCGGGAAAAAGAATTAATATAATTTTATTTAAAAAAATATACGAAGTTTTTATCAGACTACTTACAGTAAGAGAATGGCGACGCTTTCATTTAAAACATGTGAAGAAGCACATTATTTCTGTCATAACATTTTTGTTTTCTATGCTACAGAAATAGTCAAAATCATTTGAAAGCTTAGTAACAGTCTTTTATTATGGTTCTTAGTATTATGGATATAGGTACTATAGTTTCTGAGATATTTAAAATTTAAACAGAAACCAGTAATTCTACATAAATTAGAAAAAAATGAAATTTGCCCTCAGTTTAGTAGCTGTCTTATTTGTTCTTAGCGTGCTTTCGCTAAATGTGATACTTTTTTAAATATTTGACGAGAACCAGTAGTTGATTTAACCGGATGCTAGCCGGAGGAGGAGGAGGGGTGACGTCATACCGGAAGAAGGGTGAGGGTCGGACCCTTCAACACGTCACACATGAATTATGGCTATTCGTCACGCATGAGTTTTAACGAGGGGTTGTTCTAGTTTAAGCGGGTGCTAGGGATCCCTCCACCAATTTTCGGTGATTCATACCGGAAACACGAGGGCTGGACCCCATTGATGTGTCATACATGTCTCAACACGTCACGCATGAATTATAACCCCTCTAGTTTAAGCCGGAGCTCGGGCTCCCTCCACCACTTTTCTATTACGTCATTCCCGGTGAGTCACACACCTGAGGGGTCGGACCCTATTCGTCACGCATGAATTATAAGGGGGACAAATAAGAAATGGTGACTAATACCTGAGGTGCGGGGGAAGGTTTGAAGGAGCCAGACAATCACTTCCGGTGAGTCATATATAAGGGGTCGGACCCTATTCGTCATGCATGAATTATGCACCCTTCTAGTTTAAGCGGGTGCTCGGGATCCCTCCACCACTTTTCGATGCGTCATGCACGCATTATAGCGTTAGGGTGAAAATATCCTATGGTGACTAATACCTGAGGTACGGGGAAAGGTTTGAAGGAGCTAGACAATCACTTCCGATGTGTCATGCATGATTCACATATTTTGACCCCTTGCTATCGACCTCTCACTACCAACAATTAAATTTAATGATTGCTTTATTTTACGTGGAGCCACTATAGGAAAAATATAATAGCTTTTTACATATAAAAAGACATTGCGTCAATAAATAGTACATATGTTTTGATCCCACAATAGTACAGGGGCCAACGACACTTTCAATTGCAATGTTTATTTAAATTAGGTTTATTTTTTTCGATAATATTAATGTAACTTATTCACAAAACAAATTCCACCGCTTTGTTAACCAATCAACGATTTAGAAGCAAAATTATTAATTATTTACAAATGACATTCTATTTTTTGTTCCCATAAGCCCCCGAACTATACGTATTGATTATTTCAGTCCACCCAATAAAAGAACACATCACTTTACATTTTTCAAGTGTGATTTAATTGACCAGAACGAGGGCGTTGGGGTAGAAATATGAAGGGTTTTATTATTCATTTTAGTCAAACGTCTCATTTATTCAAAACCAATTAATTTGTTACATGCAAGTTTTTTCATATTTGAAAACATAAAACATAATACATTGTTTCATGCAAAATAGATTATTTTCTGTAATTTTTAAAGTCCTTTTCAAACAGGTACAAGTAAGACTAATTAAGCGTAACGAACCCAAACAAAGGTATAAACTGGTGCCCTATTCGCTTCACTTATCTGCAGCTCTGGGGGTGCATTTAATTGACCAACGTTGTTGTATTGATTTTTCTAACAAAAAAATTTATTTAAATACTGTAATCTATTGCAGACAAATAAAGTGTAAGAAAGTCAAATTGGTCTAGAATTGTTTTTGAACCTTTGCGTTAAATAGGCATAATAAAAAATGGTATAATATTTAAATTTAGTACCGGAATGTTTGAAAGCTCAAACATATGACGCGTGTAGGGTAGATACAGGTAGATTTTATTGCTTGAAATAACGGAGAACTTAAAATGCTTAAAACAATCCATTAACATATATTTACCGAATACAGGGTGTTTTGTTTCTTTCGTAAATAGGCATAAAAATAGTGTTTCCTTTACTAATGTGTTATTTTTGTACTTTGACAATATTATCTTCTTAAGCAAAAAAAATATGCAAATTTGTATATAGGTACCTATTTTCATTGTATTCTATTGAAAAGTATGTAAAACGTATTAAATATATAAAAAATACTGAAATACACTGTTTTTTTTTTCACTAATTTACTATTTCAGGGTAAAAAGGTTTAACAATACTTGATGGATTATATAACAAAGGACAAGTGCCTTAATTATTCCTTTGATTAAGGACATGTGTCCTTAATCTTTTAAGTGCGATTTGTGTACTAAAACATTTAATAGCATTGCGCTAATAATGGTATAACATTTAAATTTAGTATAAGATGTTTGGAACATCTGGTACAGTTAGATCTTATCGCTTTTAGGGTCGAAAGAACACCAATCTAAAGAGAAATTTAAAATGCTTTAAAACGATCCATTAACATATATTTACCGAATACAGGGTGTTTTGTTGATTGCGTGACAATATAGATTATGAAATTTTGTATTTTGATGGTTGAGATATATGAATCATGCATGTGTAGGTGGGGGAGGTATGCGACTCTACTATTATAAATGTATTGCAACAGAAGTGAAAAAATAGTTAACATTCAGTATTTTCTGTACTCTCATATAGTAAAAAACTTGAGAACTAAAAGTCAGTGTTGTACAAACACCTGGATTATTTCAAGTGATTATTACTTTCTGCAATTCTTTCTCGGTATTGCCTGGACTATTCTCATATAGTAATACTGCAAGAAAAATATGTCAGATGTAGTGGAAACAAAAACGTGTTGTGTATGTCGTAGAATAATTAGTACACGGTATCTTCCAAGTGAGTGCTGGTTGAGTAGACCCAAACTAATAATAAGTTTTTGTACACGTACGTGTATTCAGACAAGACCGATTAAAGTTATTACATCATATGACTTCGATCCTTGCCGCATTCTAAATTCACCGATTCGAGAAACATTTCAATATAGAGTGTGATATATATAACAAAATATAGTAAATTAAATCCTATAATAATTGGTTTCAAGAAAATGCGCTTTCATCAAACTGTGACAATAGATTATGTCGCTAGCAACCGTAGTATACGTCTCCAATTAAATGTATTGATAATCTTGTTTAGCAGGTTGGACCAATTCCGGTAACATCTCGTCACTTTAAATTTGGTCAGGGGTGCATTTACAAGGGTGAAATAGTGTTTCCTTTACTAATATGTTATTTTTGTACTTTGACAATATTATCTTAAGAAAAAAATATGCAAATCTGTATATAGGTACCTATTTTCATTGTATTCTATTGAAAAGTATGTAAAATGTATTAAATATATAAAAAATACTGAAATACACTGTTTTTTTTCACTAATTTACTATTTCAGGGTAAAAAGGTTTAACAATACTTGATGGATTATATAACAAAGGACAAGTGCCTTAATTATTCCTTTGATTAAGGACAAGTCCTTTAATTATCCCATTGATTAAGGACGATTAAAACATATATAGACATAACCTAATACTTTTTTAACATTCGATGTCATACTGCGAAAGAATAAACATGAATTTAATATGTAAAGTTTGCACCAAAAGTTTCAATCGATCTTGTGCCTTAAGTCGACACAAAAATATACATAATAAAAATCACTATTTCCAATGCAGCTTGTGTAATAAAATATTTAATAGACGAGATAACTTAAAAACTCACGTACAAAAAGTACACAACGCGCAGTATATTCCATCTAAGAATCAGGCGACGATGGTCTCAAAAAGCATTCCATTTAGGACAATTGAAAATCGAGTCATACCATTAATTAAAGAAAAATACGCATCTCCTATTGAATACAGAATAGACCAAAGCGAAGAATTAAAAAAAAACTTAGCTACACCATCAATGCATGAGACTGAGAGACATTCCGATAATTACCAAACAACTTCTAAAAGAACAATAAAAAAGGACGTATTACGCTGGAACTCGGAAACAAATCCTAGTGATATTGTAGCATGCATACGTCTACATCTTAATTTGGGGATCGAATACAGCCGTTATATAAACATATTAAGGGACATGAAGATCATTCAGTGACCTCGAAAAGCTTTACTCATTTAAGACAATTGAAGATCAAGGTAGACATGTAATAATGTTACTTAGGTTTGGGTACGATATGATGTAAGGCTACTTTTGATAACACCACAATTGATCATTGATTAATTACGCAAATTACTCTCTAAAACACAGCATAACCAAAATAAAAGTAAGTACTTAAATAATTCGATATCACAATATTTCATGTCGATAATGCAATTACTATATTACACTTGTCCATTAAGGAGATTTTTACTCTCTCTTCTACGTTATACATTGAATCTAATTGATTATTTTTTGTCATAACTATTATCATCTTATAGATATAGCGGGTCACCATATATTTTCTTTTGGTTTTCATATCGTCTGTACTATAATTTTAGAGTATCATCAACAATTTCAGACAACCCAGTTATTCTCCTTTATGGCCTTATATAATCACCATAGTGGCTTGTCTCATCCTCTCTTATATGATAATCACATCTGTATGCCATCATATTTACAGCATTAGTTGTATTTTTTATCAACACTACATCAATTTATATAAAAATAAGGTCTTCATACTAGTACATGCCATTTTTTGTTCATACTAGCATCCCCAAATCCCAATCAAACTACCTATGTGCAAACAGATTAGCCCTAAGAATAATAGAATCGTTTACTTGGTGTCAAAAGTGTATCCAAATCGTCAAGTTTTCTACCTAAGAACATCTCATTCACTTCAGACATTCATATTTCAGCAAAATGCATGCTATGTATTTTGACGGTGGCATTAACAATGATCTACCTCCGTTTTGTGAATAGTGATTTGCGTTAATAAGGAACCATCATTTAAACACACATCAATCACGCATTTCAGGTATTTATTAACTTTCATAAAGAATCTATAGACCTAATAAGGATACTGTTTACTATATTTGAATAACTACTTAATAAAATATTACACATATATAATTTGTCCGATATCAATATTTCTCCGTTTTTAAAAAATACTTTGAAGAAGGGTACCATTCTACATTATTTCTATATAAAATCAATTTGGCAAAACACATTTTTATGACACAA
Organism: Rutpela maculata; assembly: GCA_936432065.2. Taxonomy (NCBI): domain Eukaryota; kingdom Metazoa; phylum Arthropoda; class Insecta; order Coleoptera; family Cerambycidae; genus Rutpela; species Rutpela maculata. The sequence goes on along the minus strand of OW386291.2, from coordinate 29,629,072 downwards.
GTTTAAAGAAATCGATAGTATCGTACATAACCTAGCTTGATAATTCAACTATGTGTTTGCAAACCTGATCATTTTATCTACCAGGCATAGCATACTCTTTTCTTACGAAGGACATGGAAATTTCAACGATTCACATAAAACACATATCCAGTTTAAAACAAAAAAAATAATACATGTAAACATATATATTTTTTTTCAAAGACTAAGCAATAAATTTATTTAACCACATGTCTGTTGAGTTGATACATAGTAATCAGCACTAGAGAAAAGATTAAATCAATTCAATTTATACGCAAATATCTATACCACTACAAATTTACATAATATTTTACATCAACAAACATTGCTTGAACCTAGATGAAATATGATAAAATACGAAAAATGCACGAATTAAGTAATTATGTTTTCTGAAACGACTAATATATATTATAAGGTATACAAATATCCTTCATAAATATCAGTCTAATACGTCGATAATTCCTACTTACCTAAAAATATTTATATACGATCTAAATGAATGAATGAAGAGAAAAATGCATATGATGAATTTTCTTAAAACCTTTAGGTGTAACAACCGCCTAGCACCACCAAATTCGAATATTACTAAAAAATAAAAAACTCAGAGCTGCTTAGTTTGAAAACGATTAAATACGATACACTGAGTTACATTTAACGTAAAATGGTTACTTGGTTACCTAATAGAAAATATTAATGCGAACTATAAACATTTCTAAAATAGAAGCATTTGTTTTCGTTTGTTAACATGTTAATGTTTTAATGAAAGGCGATTATTGCTAATAGAAGACAACTTTTTTTAAGTGATTAAGACTATTTAGGGATAACGATAACGATTTAGTACCAAGTTAAGCA